>VZTM01037212.1:215776-255235 GCA_013400555.1 Jacana jacana | reverse complement strand
GGCCGGGGGCGGTGGTGGCCTCCTGCCCCGCCGCAGTCGCCAGGGCGAGCAGGGTGGGCAGGACGGGCTCCCGCGGGTTGCTCTGGCCGGCGCTGGCTCCAGCGGCAGGAGCGCGGTGGCACCACGGCTGGAGAACCCAGCTCTTCTCTCGGCGGCGGTTCTGTCACCCCCAGCCCGGGAGGGACAGCCTACAGCCTCCGTCCTTGCCCGCTTAGTCTAACGCCGCCGGGAACTTGGGCTCATTGCTGCTTCTGGCAACTTAACGTTTCACCAACCATCTCCCTTGTCTTCTGGTGCTCCTTGTGCTCCCTGCAGCGCGGGGGGCAGGTAGGCATGGCCTGCTCTGGGCTTCACGGGGTTCCTGCCAGGGTCTGCGTTGATAAAGAGTGTGGTAAGAGTCAGAATGGGGATTGGGGATGGTCTAAACAAAAAACTAAACATCTGAGTGGAGATCTGACTTTGTGCCGGGGATTCCTAGTGAAGACGGGGTTAAGGAGACTGGCTGTGCTGAATGCTGCCCGGTCACCAGGGGAATTTGGTAATGAGGTAGAAAGCAGGGTTTGAGTTACCTGTCTCTCCAGGTACCACCTGGTGAGTTCATGAGCAATGAATAGATTTTGGTGTTGTTGAGAGTCTGTAGCTCATTTTTAGACAAATTGCCTTTAAACAGTCAAGTTACTGCTGTACTTTATACCATGTGGATGCTCCTGGACATTCAGTTAGACGTGCCTAAAACTAAAGATGAGGAACTTGGAAAAAAAATCATTAGGCTGCAGTTGAAAAAGACGCCGTTGATTGTGGTGTTACTTAGTTGTGCTTTGACTAGGTTGCTCCTGAATGCATCACAGCTGTTGCTTCCCTAAAAGAGATTGCAAATTCATCAGGTGCACTGAATCCTTGAACTCTTTGCAGCAAGAGTGGCTCTGGGTGAGGGCTGTGAAGAACAGAGTGATGCCAGTCTCGATCCAGTGCTTATCAGATGGCAGTCCATCTGCCACGTGAGCCACACTGACGTTTCCTAGGGCTGTAGAAAGTATGAAGCTGTAGAGACACGGGATTGGTTCTTCAAGCTGTAGTGCTTTTTAAAACCACAATCCTGAGTTGTGTACCTGCTAATGTTCTGTTATTTTCTAATGGGCTCCTTAAGGAGTGGAAGCAGAGAGAGCTGCTTTGGCCACGCTTCCAGCTCTCCTGTCACTTGTGGGGCTCATGCAGGAAGGAGCCTGCCCTGCCAGAGGCTGCGTGTTCCCCATCCCTGCCCTGCAGGCACTTCGGGTCAGACAGCACGCTTCACCCAGCAGCTTCATCCCCAGCTGGCAAAAAAGAAAAGGAAGGGAAAGATAGCTAAAGAAAGCAAAACAGAACAAAAGTGCAGCAATCTACTTTTGCCTCTTTTCCCAAAATGTGCTTGGAAAACAGAAATACATAAGAAAGTGCTTTTATGAATTCTTGTGGCTGCCTGCAAGCAGAACAGTGAAGCAGCCCTGTGTGTGAAGCACACCCAAAGTGTCAGGTGTAGGGATCCCAGCAGACTTTCTGCTCAGTTTTGGTCTCTCTGAACAAAGATAAACCTCATTTTCAATCACAAAAAGGCTGTGTTTTCCTGCTGGGTGGGATAAGTTCATGCACCTGGAGGAAAAGACTGGATTCTAGTATCTTGAAAGTGCAGACCCTCTTCTCATAATCCATATAGCTAAGGACCAAAGCTAAAGGCTCTGATTGTGAGAGAAATTGCCAAACATTACGCTGTGTTTGCCATGTTCCCAGGTTTGCTACTGCAGATGAACTCAAAATGCCCTTTCAAAGGTTAAATAAACTTTTCAATTGATCTGAATCCCCGAATCCTCGACAAAATAGATCAGGGAATGAAGGTAGCAGGAGAAAGAAGGATGCTAGAGGCTTTAAGGAAAAAAATCAAGGGAGGGATGACAGAAGATGTGGCAATATTTGTGTGAAAGTTAAAGGTGCAGAAGTGATGCCGGATCAGGGAGCCAGTTGGCAAGAGGTGAGTGTGACCCAGTGATCTGCTGAAGCAGCGCTCACCCCAGCATCCCCGAGACACACAGGGCAGCTCAGCAGGAAGAGCCACGGTCAGTGTTACAGTGCCAGTATAACCAGGTGAGCATGGTGCGGTGCCAGTATAACCATGAGCATGGTACGGGGTGTACCTTGCTGACTCCTGGCAGTGAGGCCTGTTCTGTATTTCCTCCATTTGAGACTAACGTTCTGGCATCACAGGATTTTTTTTTTTGGTACTTTACATGGTAATTAATAACGGGAAGGGTTTCTCTGTAGGTCAAACGGTTACTGGGAATCAAGTTTGACACAGGGTTCTGCTTCTAATTTCTGTGTTGTCAGATACTTCCTTTGCACTCACACGGGTGTCTGGGTCATGCCTCGAAGCGCCCAAAGCCAGAAAAGGTCCAGCAGTGTCCTTGGCTCATATGGTGATGTTTAGCTTGTCCTTCAGTTGCTTGGAGGCATAAAGCCTTTGTGCCTTTGCAAGGGGAAACGTTCTTCCTCCACCACACGTCAGGCTGGCTGTTGAGAGGAGAATGTGGTAAGGACCCAGCGAGGAGTTCCTGAATGCCATTGCTTCTCTAAGGCTACACGTCTTGGCTGTCTCAGGCTGACCCCCTTGAATGGCTTTACTAACAGAAAATGAATTATTTTAACAACCATCTGCACATGCAGCGATAGCCAGACACCGGCTAAAACAGCCAACTGCTCTCACTTCCTGGCAGGACTTGGCCTTAAATAGCTAATCTGGGGGAGCTTTGCAGATGTTCTACTTTGAATAATTCATTTAAATCAGGGAAACTGCCTGCCTTGTATGGAGCTAAATACAGACATAAAATTCTGAAGAATTAGGGCAGGCTTACTACAGGCTTAGGGTTACTACAGTCTTGTCTTGCAGAATTTTAATTAACATAGGCTTTTGGGTGGGAGCTGCGTGTTCTGACAACCCGTGGAAGTGGGTCAATGTGAATGAAGAGTCCTTCAGTTACTTCCACAGCTTTAGAAATTAACCTGGAATGTTACTAATGTGTCCTAAAACAGAGCATGAGGTGAAATCAGATCCCCAAATACAGGAATTTCTCCTTTCCCTGGATAGGAACTTGTGTGGCCATGCTGTGACACAGCCAAAAACAGTGTGACATCCCAGCGAGGGGACGATACTGCCTTAGCAGTTGTGAGGCTTTGCTTCCTGCCCCCTCCCAGGCCCTTCGCTGTGGTTCATCTCTCTGTGCCCCAGCATCCTGTGTGGTGTCTGGGTGTTTGCTCTCACACCCGGGGTGTGGCTCAGGCATCTTTATCCTTAGCATTTCCGTGCTTCTAGGAGAGTTAATTCGGTGATTCTGGTATTTTGATGTTTTGGTGTGATGTGTGAAGAGGGGAAAAAACCCAACCCTTTATTGCCTCTAATATACCCAATCTCTTCTTAAAACCCCCTTTTGGTGCTTCCTCTGAGAAAACAGCTCATACCCTGTCTGCTGTGACCTCTGCTTTTAGTGACCCCTGCTCTGCCCTGAAGCTTGCTTACTTATTCCTTTTTTGTACTGTTTTGTGTGTGTCCTTGTACTGCACCAATACTTCTCCTTGCTAGGAACGTGTTCCCAGAGTGATCCATTCAGTTCAGAGAGGAAAGTGAATTTCATGTGTGGTTGCCTTCAGACGAGCTTTCTCGCTTCCCTGGGGCCCACTGTGGCAGGGAAAGGAGGTGTGGGGCAGGCAGGGGCTGGCTGCTCTCTCACCAGCACCACTGTTCTACTGGTTTATGATTAATAATGCTAGAATCAGAAGCCTTGGTAAAAATGTGCAAGAGGAATGTGGTACTGCTGCTGCCCAGCAGTCAATTTAGCAGATGGTGAAGGAAGCGGCTGTGGCTGGTTTGGGGGCTCAGAACCAGCCTGTTCTCCTTTGTGAGGGGTTTGTCCCCTGCTGCTGGGGCAGGACGATGCAGGGCTCGAGGGAAGCGACGTGCAGCTCACACTGTGTGTGGGGCTGGGAAATAACGCTCTTGGCACGCCTCACCTGCCTCCAACTGTGCATAGTGCTGGGCAAAAAAAGCCTGATGAAATGCTGCAAAAAAGATAAAATCTATAATGATGAAACTTTTAGGGCTGGCTTGCTGATGTTTAAATCTTGTTTCGTTGGTTCTGCTTGGAAAACTGAAATTGTCTTTCTCTAGAACTTGCGTATTTTGCTGTTGTAGTCTGCGTGAAACACCCTGTCTGCTGCTGTTTGAATTGGGCATCAAGATAAGAAATGCTTGGTTTTGAAACAAGGGGTTTAGGGCTTAATTGAGAAGTGGCTTTTGTGGAATGAAGCTGCTCCTGTTGTGCTGTGTGGTTTGTCCTCCTGCTGAGAATGAAATGGAAGTAGCAGGGACTCTCCATGGCACTTTTCTATGAAAGCAGTTTGATGGTGACTGAAGCACCTAAACAGATGGATTCTGGATTCTAATCCTGCTGCTTCTGGTCATTTCGTAAGAAAATCTGGAAAAAACTGTTGATGTAAAGGTGGGAACATAATGGATGGAAATGCTGTGCGTGGCGTTGTTTATACATTTGGATTCCATCTTGTTGCTCTCCTGCGAAGACCTGACATCGTTAACACAAGGAACAACTTCCCATGCCTTGCAGGATGCTGGATGTTCTCTCCTCCACCCATAGATACTTGCTCTTTTCTGGTCACCGCCACCCTGGGAACTCTGGTTGCTGCTGTAATAAATACTTCAAGCCACTTGAGTGGAAACATTCGGTAATTGATTATGAAAATAAAAAGGCAGGAGGGAAATAAAAGTGGCAGATTGGGGAGAAAGTACCGAGTACAAGCAGCTTTTGTTTCTGAGGAACCCTGTGACCCGCTGTTATCTGGGCAGTGTGAGAGGATCTTTCAGCTGGTGGAGAAGTGCTGGCGTCTGCAGGTCCCCGCTGCAACGGCTGTGCTGGCAGAGGGTGACGCGCCAGCAGGGCTGGGCTGCCTGGGATCTGCTTGGTTACGGAGCTGGGAGCACACACCTTCCCTCCCATGTAAGGCAGCTGCAGAGGAGTGATGCTGGCAGCTTTTGCTCGCAGATACAGCGCTGCTTTGCTCCCCAACATATGCATATCTATATGTATCTATAGATCCCCTCTGAAAGGAAAAGAGCCTCGTACGGTGGTGCTGTGACCTGCAGTACCAGTGCTGCCTTCTTGCTGTGACTTTGGTGGTAATACCTAGAAAGGACATCATGTAACCTTTTATTTATTGATCGATTTTGAAAGGCGCAAGTGATCAACAACTTGGCCAGTACAGTTATAATCAGCTCTTGTGCTTCTCTTTCTACAAACACAGATTTCCTGGCAGTGCTGTGGGAGAATGTGTGTGTTTGGGACAGCAGGACGTGAATTACTTTACTTCCAAAAAGGTACATAAGGATTCAGAAGGCTTTGCATCAGCCCTGGGTGTTTGACACGGCCTAGTGAGGCTCGTACCTCTCTCCAGCAGGTCCCATCGGGCTGGCTGCACATTGCCTCCCATTTCTCCTCCCTGCCCTGAGCTGAAGAGCAGCCCTTGGGGTCTGCCATCCGCTGCACTGCTCCGCTCCCCTGAGTCACAGCACAACAGCCATCCGCCTTTGTCTGGCCTTGGAACAAAGGGTACTGGGAGCTGAGGCTCTGGGCAAGATGTGGTGGCCTCGCCTTTGATGCTCTGGATGGCCCCCCATGTCCGTAAAGCTGTTCACTGGAGACTTCTGAGCATGCCCTCCTGGATGGGGGCATCTCTGAACTTGGTTTGCAAATGTGCTGGGGAGATGATGACTCAAATAAAACCAAGAAAGAAGTCATCTTACTGGGGTTTCTGCTTCCTGAAGGAACTTGTGTATATTCTTTCCTCCCTGAAGGCTGGTGCATAGTGGGTCGGTAGGAGCCTTGGGATTGGTCTGACGTACACAAATACACTGTGGCTGTGAGGCAGCTGGGCTTTTAAAGTGGAATAGAACAGAGAACTAGATTGTATTGCAGAAGAGAAACAAGGTGAATGAGAAGTAGGCTCTGTTCTGCAACTTGTGCCCTATCTAAATTATGCACAGGATCATGATTGCTTTCTACTTCCGTGTGTAGCTTTATTTTGGCCCAGAGGTAGGTACAGCAAGAGCAGCTCTGCGTAGCTCCTCCTCCAACAGTGCTCTGTGTGTCTGGGAGTCTGGAGCCTTTCGTGGAGAAGGACGGCATATAGGTTTAGGTGTATTCTTTATTAGCAGGAGAATTGCTTTACTCTGTAACTTGCCGCTTTTATCTATGCTCAACTTCTTAAAATGAGGCTTGTATTTTGCTGTGAAGTGGCTGGAGGATATGAACTCCTGGCTATCTGACTGTAGCTGGTGGTGAAGCTGCAGTGCCTCATCCGCACTGTTACAACATGCTTTTAAAATATTTTTTATTGTGGTCAAAACACACCCTTTTTGTTTGCAAAGAAATAGCCTGTAGCAAAGGAACACTAAGTCTGTTTACTACTGGCCTGCGTAGGCTGAGGGTAGGTAATTAGTGCTGCGTGTGTCACAGAAGTGGGGCTGACGTGCTTCTAAGGCTCCCCAAAGAGAAGGGGACGTCCTTTCCACATCACGGACCACCACCCTCCCTCTTCTTCCCAGCACAGTTGTTTTCCCGCTTAGGAAACAGCTACAGTATTTCTTCTGATTCATGAAGATGAAAGTGTGCTAGGTTCAGCCTGTCAGCAGGGTGTCTTGGGCTTCTTTGAAAAGAAGATTTTAACAATAAGTGACATTTTTCTTTGCTTACAGAAAAGGTTTGGAGTCAGTTGTGGTAACAGGCTTACTTTCACGCCGGTTGCCATAGGTACTGTGCCTGGCTCCGGGCGCTCTCCAGCCAGTGAGGACTCAGCTCTCAGCTGAAGGAGCAGTTCTCACTCATCTTTAATTATGTATTTTGTTAACTCTTGAAATCTCTGATTGAAAGGGTGAAATTAGAACTAGGAAATATTTAAACTGAATGGAATGAGCCATCGCCTTGGAGCTCCATGTACCTGAGCTTAAGGAAAAAACGGGCTTATCGCCTTATTTTGTCTTTTGTCAGCATGTAAGAATCAGCTGCTCAGAGTTGTTGTTGCTGGCTGCATAAGAAGTAAAATTCCAACAAGCAACCATTTTCTTTGTATAGATTTGAAAAACTGTGGAGAGGGAGGAAATGCATAGGAGACAAAGCTGAATGAAGCCTCAGTACTGAGGAATCCATGAATTTCCTTTCTAGGAACTGGGTGGCAACTGGAAAAAGTTGAAGGATGTGACATAATTATGCGTAAACCTTTTCTTTGTTCCAGGCATCCTGTAGGCAGAGGCTTATACAGGACTTGTGAATTCAGCACTCAGTATATTGCCTTTTGTTTAAGCTTCTTTTTATGGACCCAGTTCTTCAAGTCGAGTCAGGGCTCTGGAAAGCAGAAGTCTGAAGTTAAAATCACTAAGCCCGCTTTGGGTGCCAAACTGGAAACCCAGCCTAGATTTGAACTTCCCCAACCTGGCAGAGAAACTCTGAAGGTGACCAAAGCTGTGGCTCTTGTGATGTGTTTCAGTGCAGAGCTGTTGCACTTAGTATTTGTCTCTATTCTTGGAGCTGAAACCTACTTTAGCTTAAGCTTCTGACTTTCAGCTACACGTGACATTGCTTGTGTGGCCTGTATTTTCATCTTCCTTTCTTTTCCATCTATACAAACACAATCAGGAAGCAGGATTTTGGGGGGGTGTTGCCATATCCGTTTCGGATGTGTTTCTTGCCTGACCTTTTAACAGGCTATCTGTTGGTGAGAGAGAGATGATAAGCAGGCATTGTTACTTTTAACCTGGGTAGGAAAGGAACTGACTCCCTTAAACGCCTTACCCCAGGGAGGGGGAAAAGCCGCTTTCTGCCTTTCCTGGCTGGGCTGTGGCTACAGCTGGCGCTGGAAGGGCTGCAAACATGCTGCCCTCTAATTGAAGTGCCGAAGCGACTGATGAAAGCAGGCCATTGTGGCTATAGAAGGTAGCATGAAACTGGCCGCTGTTGGTACCTGCTGCCGAGCACAGGGCTCTGTCACTGTGGCTGCTGGGGCAGCCCTTCTTCCAGAATCCAATGGCAAAAAGCACTCCAGCTGCTTGTCACTGGGACTGAAACCCCACAGTCTTCCCCTCCCAGCACAGACCCCACTGTCTCTGTTGAACCTCTGCAGAGACTGGTTGCTTCCACCAGTTCTGACTCTGGAGCCAGCCAGTTTTGTGCAGGACTTTCTAAATGGTTCCTGGCAAAACAGTCTTGTCCCTGACTTCCTGCAGGTGCCTGAATGTGTTATTTGCTTTGGTTGTACAACGTGGCACTTTGTGGGCATTGAGCACTCAATGAACAATGGATAAAATGCTTTTTATGGACATCCATGCTTATTTTACATTGTGCTTGTAGAAAATGTCTGGAATGTGTGTTATATACTGTAATTGTTAGAGCCTGCCACAGGAATATAGTGACTATTAAAGAGTTATTTTCTAGTAGCCTCATTTTAAAGTTGGATGGGGCTTATTTGACAGATTCAAAAGCACTAAAGCAAGTAAGGCATGGAGCTTCCAGAAAGCATGAGTGAAAAGGAGAGGGTGTGCATTATCTGCAGTAATGTCTTCTAGGTACTTAAAAGCTTCAGCTGAATCACAAGTCTTGGAGTCATTTCTTAGCCTTGTCCCCAGTGCCAGCTCTGCACCTTCTTCCTGCATGATTTCTTTGGGGATCTTCCAGCCAGGAGAATCTGGATGTTAAAGGGCTGCAGGTTAGTACTGGGCAGGACTTTTCTCGTGGAGGGAAGGGTAGGGGAGTTCTAGTTAAACTTTTTGGAGATTTGCACGTACCATGGCGCAGAGATCCTGATACTGTCTGTGGTGAGACAGTTGACTGCAAGCTAGAAACGTGTAGTCAATAGAAAGCTTGTGTTCAGAGGCTGGAACTGAAGGTAGCAGCTCCCATCCGAGAGCTCAGGAGAAGGAGATACCATTTGCAACTGGCGTGTGAGGCAACAGTTTGAAAACATGATTCATATGCTTCTTCCTCTCTGCGTTCTTGAGAAAGGAGCTGTCTCACTGAAGACTGGTATGAATAAATACCAACTGCATGGTTTCCTCTGCTGGTTTACCAATGAAGTTGGGAGTTACTGATTGTGTGTAATGCTTTCAAATCCTGAGGTCACTAGCCATCACAGTGAGGTTGTAGCTCAATTCAAACTCATGCAGTCTATTTTGCTTTCCCTCCATTTTCTTACCTGCAGAGGTATCTCACCCCTTCTCACAGCATCGCTGATCCACGCTGCCGTTGATGAAGTCCTCCAAACAGACTTGACTGAATTCAAGCAGCAAAGTGTGGAAACTGAGGGAGAAGGAGATGAGGAAAGATTCACCTGTGAGTATATTTTTTTCCTTCTGTGGTTTTCCCAGAGGCTGTGTGTTGGAAGACTTCAGTGTTTTGAAATGTTCTCCAGAATATTTGGTGAGGCTCCTTGGCAAGCAGCAGCAGTGAGCAGAGCTCTGTCTGTTCCTGCTGGGTGCCTGTGGGATGAAAGGTGACTGTGAGAGTTTTGTGGGCAAGATGCAAACATGGGGTCTGGAACCCCAGACTCATTGTGTGTGTTGGCTTTCTTAAAAGGGAAGAGATTTTCTCTTCCCGAAAAGAATCAAGGAATGTGTCCACTCTGCTTCCTCAGCTGAATGAATTAGGAATGTTTCTTTTCCTCATTGGATAATTTCACTTAAACTGAACTGGTCAGCTCCTGGTTTAAGTTGATAAGCTCTTACATTTTTGAGGCACACTTTTGTCTTTGGTAGACTGACCTCAGCTAATTACTTCTTTGTTTTAACATTGGCATCTTCACAGTTGCTATTGTGCAGACATAGTGACACCTTAAATTCATCCAGGTAATCTGTCTTGCTGTTGTGTGTTCTTGGGAACTAGATTTTGGGAATTGTGGCCCCTCCACAACTTGAACATCTTGAAACTCTGGATCTTTCTCTTGGCGAGTTTCTCAACGGTGTCTGTTGTTACTGGTTATTTCTTCCCCCTGTCTGGGTGAACCAGAGAGAACAGACCTTGGTGACTGAGCACTGGGTTGTGCTTTGGGTAACAGATGGTCGTGTTGCATTTACATGCCGAAGTGTTTAACATTAGACTTCACCAAACCTTCAATCCCGGTGCCAAGAATTTAAATGGAGCAGGATGCAGGCAGAGTCAAAGACAAAAGTGGAGGAGAGATGGCTTAGGCAAGCTCCTCTGTAAGGGGAAGAGTTCACCCTTCCATTGCTGGGATGGCTGGAAAGGCAGTTCAGCCTGCCCCAGAGGATGCGTCTCCAGGCAGAGCTCTGGCAGTGGCCAGGATACAACACTTCCCAGAAGCCTATTTCAGTATTCACTACAAGCCTGAAATGGCAGGAGCGGGAACACATTTAATTAAGTCTTCCTGCACCCTGAGTATATCATCCCTTGCCTTAATGTTTGTTGCCTTCGTACATCTGGAGAGATGTGCAAGTTTCCAGCACTTTGTGTTGGAAGGATCGGCTTTGTATCGGCTTGGCTGGGCACTGAGCAACGTGCCCAGGCTCTCCTCCCCTGGCGCAGGGGCAGTACCTCTGCAGCTGGCATTCACAGGGCACGTGAGGAGGGGCATGAGGGACATTGGCAGGATGGGCTGGGCTGGGGCTGGAGCCTTCCCAGCGCCTCAGTATGGAACCAGCGTGCACATGCGTTCCATGGGCCTTAGAGATGTCGGTGGGTGCCTCTTCCAGTGGGTTTGAGTTGAGTCCCTGCGGTGCCGGGTTTTGCTGTGCCGTGCTCTGTTGTGCCTGTTGTTCTGTGAGCAGTGACACAGATCTCTGTGCAGCCAACATGACCTGGGGCAGGAGCTGGCAAGTGAGAGCTTTTCCTGAGCAGATGGCTGCAGTTGTGAGGCAGTAAAGCGGTACAGGCAGCGGTGCTAGAGCATGGCTTTGTGCAGGGCAGACTGAAGGGGATCACCGTACTGTTTCCCCATATCGAGCAGCTCTGTGGTATGTTTGTGGCACTGACCGTAGGGTATGTGGTAAGATACACTGTTGTCAAACGTCATAAACCCATCTCTCTTACTGTCTTCCTTACACCAGGGAGAACTGTACTTTGCTGCAGTGACTTTGTGCTCCAGGAGTCTATCTTTATTTGCTACTGCTCAACCTTTACAGGAAAGTAAGGAGCAGCATAATGTAACCCACATGTGATAGCTATGTAGGGTTTCAGCACAAATATTTCACAAAGCAGCTGGAAGCTGGTCATCAGAGCATCGTGCAATGACTCTGCTGGGGACTTTTCATTGATTCCTGTGTGATTATCTTTGAGGGGAACTGCAGCAGTGTAAGTTGTGAGCTGATACGTGTCTGTGAGCCTATGATTGTAATTTCTAGTTCTGAGTCTTATGAAAATCTTGAGTCTGTGGACCTTCCATGAGTGAAGCCTAAGAAATTATAATGTTTAGAAACAGTGAGTAATGAAGAACTTGATGGGACAGGGACACTTTCTCAGTCACAAGCATCTAACCTGTCTGGAAATCAAAATAGGAAACACAGTTCATGCACTGCAGTTCTTTAGGAAACACATTGGGAGCCAGCAAATGATTTTTGCTTTATGGATGATCTTTACAATGCTTTTGCTTTCTGAAGTGAGTTGACTTAGCATTGAGGCAGGGCTCTGACTCAAATAACACAACTTAAGCTGGACACAATGGCAAACACCAAATGGTTCAGTCTGATGAACAATAAGTTTGGATTAATTGATCTTTGGGACCTATCCAGAAAAGGATTTGAGTGTCTGGCCAGAGCTTTTCACACTCCACTCAGTGGGTGTTTACAGCTCTGCGCTGCAAGGACAGAGCATGAGAGTGGCGGAAGCGTTCCTCTGTCCCTCCAGCTCCTACAGCCATGTGATTAAACAGATAAATGCCACAGCTTAAAATTCTAATCTGCTCAGCTCAATTAGGAGTTGAGGTTTTGACCTCAGCAAAACATTCTCAGACTTCCGTGTTGTTTCAGTGCAAGTGGTTCAGTAGGACATAACCTGACCCCGGGCCAGGTTGGATGCTTTTTCAGCCCTGGTGTCCAAGAGAGCAGCAGCCTCTTATCTGGAAGGCTTTTCTGCCTGCTTGATTATTTCCTGGGGGGGGGGAATAGGAATGCGCTCCTACCACTATATCTTTTACTTTTTACTTCTGTAGTAACATTTATGTCTAATATGCCAGGCTGATTTTGGAGTCTTTGTTATAATTTTTGTTAATGTAATCATCTACTTGATAAGCCTCTGTTTGGAAAGAGAAGTAATAAGTAAAGAAGCTGCTTTTCCCCCTAATGTTATGTTATTTTCCATTGCAACTTTCTCTCTGCGTTGTTCTCGGGAGCCCACTTTAGTTCCTGCAGGGCCTGCAGAGGCGGGTGCTGAACCTCTGTGTGTGTGTGTGTGTGTGTGTGTGTGTGTGTGTGTGTCTGAGGAAAGATGGTCCAAAACACGGGCTAGGACAAAAAGTGTTGTTTTGTCTCTGTGCTGTCAGTGCTGGAGGGAGAGTCGCTGCAGCGCTGCTTCTTCAACAAACTTCGGGACGTCTGCCTGGAGTGGCAGAAGCAGTTGCCACCACTGAGGCCTCTGAAGCGCTTCCTGCTGGTCTCCATCCACGCCATCCGCAACACACGACGGAAGATGGAGGACCGGCACGTTCTGCTCCCAGAGTTTAACCAGCTCTTTGGTTTATCGGTAGGTCAGGACAGAACTGGGGAGGGCGGTTCGTTGGCTCTTCAGCATCGCCGTAACCGCAGCGGCCTGGCCACAGTGAGTCTGTGGCTGTGAGTTACTGATCGTGTCCGTGCTGCAGCAAGGAGTTACTGACTGGGCTGGCTGGGGGCTGGCTGCTGCCCTTGTAAAGGGGGATCTTCTGACCTCGGGTTGCATGTCCAAAGCGATACAGGCAGATGGGAGGTTCCCTGGGTGTTACCTTGCTGGAGTTACAATCCTCCTGTGACTGCAGTAACTGATATATTAAGAAAAGAAGTGGGGAGAACAGCAGTTAAACAAGGACACGTGCCAATTAATGAGGCTGCAGTGGGGCTCCATAATCAACTGTCTGCTCCTTCAATTCCAGATTATTTTTAAGGATATTAAGTAACTAACAGCAAACAAAGAAAAATAATTCCCCTGCAAAGTACCCATTTTATCAATTTTGCACGTGGGTAAACTGACTTCAGCAGCCCTTACTGCTTATGTATAGAAGAAAGCCCAGGACAAAGAGTCTCTGCTTGCTGGTACCAGTCTCTGAGCTGTCTGAGTTTTGAACACTTACATGTTTTCCCCTCTCTCCCTCCCGCAAAAGGATGACGTTGATCGCGCTTACTTTGCGGTATTCGATGGCCATGGTGGGGTGGATGCTGCTAATTACTCAGCAACCCATTTACATGTAAATGTGGGGCTACATGAAGAGATTGTTAAGAATCCAGCTGAGGCCTTGAAATGCTCTTTCCAGAAGACAGATGAAATGTTTCTTTTCAAAGCCAAAAGAGAGGTGAGTGGGTAGAGATTAATTCCATTGTATTTGAATAACAGTTAGAACTGTTGGACAATGTGGAATTACCTAGAAAATTCTGGCAGTACAGTTTATTTGAATCATTGACTTTTGAAATTGTGCTGCACGTAGAGGTTTTCTTGGATCAAATTATTTCTTTTTTGGAGGGCAAACAAAATGACAGTGCTTGCAAACTCAAGATGAGCGATTGAAGAAGAATGTTAGGTGGTTTAAATGATCCTGATGTCCCAATTGAGAGAACACTTTGACACTTCTTTGCCTCAGGCAGCCTCTAGCTGTTCTGTTGTCCTACCTTTGACCTGTAGAAGAGGTTTCTCTCTTCCTGGCAATCTGGTTACTATCTGCCTCTTCCTCATCCCACCATTAATATGGGTTGTAAGGTGAAAAATGCATTCTGTGATTAAAATCGGACTCCTTGGTTCATTAAGCTGATTGATCAGCATTGAATCAAGTTGGTATGATGAACATTCTTCAGACCTACATCATGGGGACACGGCTTATTATAATGCCGTTCAGTGAGAGCTCTTGTTACAGCAGTGACTGAATGTGGAGGTGTTCACTCTTACTGGCTTCCTTCCTCTCAGCGAGGTACTGACAGACCAGCATCTTGGTGAGGTCTGACTCCCCCTGCTCTTACAGGGAATCCAGGACAGTTGGGTGCCTTTCTTTGTTGATGTCCTCACTTCCATCCCCTTATCCTTGGGCGTTTCTGCAGAGCAAGGGGTCTGTAGTTGCTAGTGGTAGCCGGAGAGTGTGGGAGGGATTGGGAAGGCCCGTCTTTGTGAAGTGTCCATACCACTGAAATGCAGATCCTCTTTCTTTCCTCTGTGTCTCTATGTGGGTCTTGGTCTCCTAGATAACTTTTGGAATTAACAGTTGTGAAGGAAGAACATAACAGAAGCAGTATTAGCTGTCTGGATGTTAGAACATGAAAATAGTTTATTTCAACTCTGTCTCATATCCTGTGCCTTTTGTCAGGTACCAAATTACAATTGGCAGGTCTGTGCAGCGCTGTGATTCACCCTCTCTTTCCCATGTTGCCCTGTAACCTCGTAGGGCTTGGTGAATGTTCACCTGAATTCTTGCTGTCTTCCCTAGAAGCTGCGCAGCGGTACCACGGGAGTGTCTGCCTTGATCGTGGGCAACCAGCTGCACGTCGCCTGGCTGGGGGACTCCCAGGTGATGCTCGTGCAGCAGGGAAAAGCCGTGACACTGATGGAGCCTCACAAGCCAGAGAGAGAAGTAAGTCAGACGTATTTTCTTCTGCAGTGTGTGTTGTCAGAATCTTTCTTGAAACCTTTGGGACTCAAGCCTTCTTAAGTGCTCAGTGCTTCACGCAGTCACCTGCGTTGTATGGTTGGGTTCAGAGAAGGGACCGTTTGATTATTCCATCCTCTCTTGAAGAGGTGATCTGTACAACTGTGTCCTCTTCAGCAGTCCTGACTTCAGTTCCTGCTCAGACTGTCTTTTCTAAATTTGTAGTAATTAAAGGCTTTCACAGCAATTTGTCTGTGTGTGAATTTCAAACTGCCTGTTGAAAATGAACTTTTTAATTTGAGATTAATATCTATTTAAAATGTTAGCATAATGCAAGTCTTTCTTGACAAGCTGTACTATCATTCAAAAGCTAGTGATAATCTAGCTTAACTGGCTCAAAGTGTATTGCATTTTCTAGGTAGCTCAAAAATCCAGGTGTTTCATTATCCCAAGTCTGTTGGGGATCTTGTGAGTTTAGAAAGCGAGTGCTTGCTTTATTTGTAGAGTATGTACAGAAGCTGATGTATCTCTTGGATTGGGGTTTTGTCTCTTGTCTCCCCTTCAATTAGATAACAAGGGGGCCGGGGAGCTGTGGGTATAAAGACTGTTTGCTGTTTTTCAGGACGAGAGGGTGCGCATTGAGGCACTGGGTGGTTGCGTGACCTACATGGACTGCTGGCGGGTTAATGGCACCTTGGCTGTTTCCAGAGCAATTGGTGAGATAAACCATCAGAACTAGTGTAGTTCAGATTAAACTTGATATAACCACACCACCTCAGACAGTATGTTCACTGTAAAGGGCGTTGTGTTCAGCATCGCTGTCTTTGCCGTACGGCAAGCTTGCAGCTATATAATCCTGCTGGTTTTACCATAAGTATAGAATATGGTTTTATTTCACCTACAAGCCATGACAGTCCTAACTCTTTTATACTTCCCAGTTTCTTGCTTCTTGTAAGTGTCTGTGATACTGTGGTGTTCTACAGTACCTTAACAGGCGTTGAGTATGTAAGTTGTAACGTGGAGGAAGTAAATGTTCATCTAGACATCTTTGTGTACCTGAATGTCTGCTTTGTGGGGGTTTTATGTCCACTTAAATGTGAATATATCTTTCTCCTAACAGAGAGAATAAAGTAACAAAGCCTTTGTTTTGGTTGTTTGTCCCAGGCGACATATGTCAGAAACCCTACGTCTCTGGTGATGCCGACGGGGATTCGTTTGAGCTGACTGGTTCCGAGGATTACTTGCTCCTGGCCTGCGATGGGTTCTTTGATGCCATCAAGCCATACGAGGTTGTAGACTTGGTCCTGGACCACTTAATGCAGAGTGAAGGAGTGGGTCTCCACGCAGCAGAGCGGCTGGTGGCTGCTGCAAAGGAAAATGGATCCAGTGACAACATCACGGTCCTGGTGGTGTTCCTGAGGGATCCTCAGGACATCTTGGCTGACTGTCTCAGAGACCCCAAGGGCCTTGGTGCTGGTGAGGACACAAGGAGCTCACCCTTTAATTTCCTCAGCTGTGAGGCAGGAGCCACACAGTGACCAAATGTGCTTAATCCAGGATGTTGGGTTAAGTCCACATAAGGAACTGCTTTCCACTGAAGAAGCCTCTAATACAGTAGGCAAAATGTGTCAGGGAAAAATGACAAATGGATGAGCGTTTAGCAGAAAGGCAAGGCTCCTTTGACTGAGTTCACATTTGTCTTCTCCTCTCTTCCCTCTCCCTTGAAAATGCCCTGAGCAGAGGTGGAGCTCTGCCCAGCTGTCCTGTCTCTGGGAGCAGACTGCTAGAGCGTGGCCAGGGCTGCTGGTCAGGTCCTCCCTCTGCCCTGGAAGCGGTAAGAAACCGTAATATGTATAAGCTAATGGGTGAGAATACCCCTCTGTGAATTGTGGGTGAAAATTTCAGTTAGCACTTACAAAGAACGCTGTATGGTGTATTTAACTGGGATGTTACTGTGGAGACTGGGAGGAGAGGAGCTGTCGCCATCCTGCATGTGATCCATGAGGTGTGCGAGGGGCTGGGTGACGGCGCTCTGCCACCTGAGTTCCTCTTGTTCTGTACCAAAGATGATATGAAATGAGGCAGCCTCTATTCAGAGAGAGTCAGTTGTGTGTGTATGGAGAGGAGAGAATGAAGCTGAATGCTCTGGAAAAAGAACGAGAAACATCCCAGGCAAAATGATACGGAACCAGCTGCTTTCTGGGATGCTCTGGTTTATAAACTGGATTCTCAAATTTAACTGCACTGGATCGTTCCTCCCTCACAAACACGCTTTATAGCCCATTTGGCAATCTGAAAAGAAAGGACCCGGATTGTTGAATTTGGAGAGGTCTTTACACAGTGTGTATGCCCTAGCAGTTAAATCCGCTGTCTCTGCCACTGGTGTGTGTGCCATGCAAAGGAGGACTTTATTCTCAGCGCTTCTTTGTTCATTTACTGAACTTTGCAGTCGGAGGAGTTTTTTTGCAGTGTTACTTATTTTGTTGTGGTTTTTATTTAAATTAGGATTTTAAAGTGGCTGTGTCTTTATTACCTGGGTTTAAAAACTGACTACTGCCCTCAAGTGCCTTAAATATTTCACCCAAGGGTCGCTGGCTTCCCCTCGTACTCTGGTGAGCCAGGTTACCGTGGTTTTCGAATGTGACTTTATTTCCTTAAAACTAATGTTTAATGCACTTAAATATTTCATTTTTGTGAATGATTGTGGTAGGAACTAGGTTTCAAGAAAACACCTTGTTCATTCTTGCCAAATCTTGTGTCTTGTAGTAGAAGTTTCACTGTGGTGACTGTGACTTACCCCTGCCCCTGCAGACGCTCTGCTGAGTTCATCGTAGGGGAGCAGCCCGAGTCGTCATGGCTCTCATTACAAACAAATACGCTTCTGACCTGCACAAGAAATTTAATAACAGGAACTAGAAAGAGTTTAGTAATGGGTTCTGATTAATAGGTGGTTAATTTGGCCATACTTGATGAGCTTTCGGGGTCTCAGTATGTTTGAAGGAGACGCAGAGCTGAGGTGTGGGTGGAAGGATCGCAGCGAGGGTGTGCGTTGTTTGGGGCTCTTGTGTCGGGTACGTGCTGGGTCTCCTTGGCCTGGCTCGTGGGACGCCACCAGAGTCAGTGTGGTAGTAATTCCTGTCTCAGCAAGAAGTGCTTCGTGTCGGCAGCACGACTGTGCCTCGCTCGGAAGCCCCCAGCATGGTGGCGGGTCATCCTCTCGGTTAAAGCGTGTTGACCACGGAGGTTGCTGTGGGAAGAGGGGCAGGCAGAAGAGATGGCTTTTTGAAAGGATGGAGCAGCACTGTGGGTGTCTGCAGGGACCCTGGGTCCTCGGCTGGCGTGGGGCTGAGCAGGTATCTGAGCACCTGGGGCTTTGGGCTGGACGGTGGGGTTTGACACAGCACCCTCTCGGTGAGCTCATCACACAGCAGCTCCTCTGACACTGCCCTCTTCCACCGTGCAGCGGCAGGAGCTCTTCCTCTGAGGGGGCTTCTCCATCCTGCATTCTGCTGTCCTTCCATCACACGGGGAGGCTGGTTGAGATGGCAGCTGTTAATTTTTATAGTGAACCCCCTTCCGTTACAGAAGCTTCAGTCTTGCCTGGTGATCCCTCTGGATCCACCACCTCTGTTCTAACCCAGATAGTCAGTGTTGTGCTCAGTTCTGATGACCACTAGTGCCTCTTTGTGTCTAGGAAACAGTTCTCATTATTTATACAGAAAGGATCTCACAGAATTGTTTGATGTCACTGCTGCCTGAGGTTTATCAGGAGAGGGGGAAGCTATTGTATTCACCAAGGGAGGTGTGAAATGTTGGTAAATTCATAGTATGCTTTGGCTTCTGAAACTTGCCAAACTTCCTGAAACATGGAGGGAACTGAGCAAGCCAGATTCTTTGTAATGTTCATGTTATTTCAGCCTTTCTAGGGTGGATCTGCGGAACAGTCTTAGGGAATTCATAGGGATTTCAGAGGGGATACAAAATACCCTATTTTCAGAGATTTTGATTAGCTGTAAAGAGTCTAGTCAGGTCTGCAGGAGCTGTAACTGGGTCAAAAACGGCAGTTTGTATCCTGTCAGTGGAATAGATAAGTCTTAATGTGTCACCCGCAGTAAAATTGTGCGTACTGGTTGGGGGAAGGTTGGTTTTGGAGATGCCTTGTCTGTTCTTGAAACGTCCTTTTTTCTTAAAACCCGACGTTTCGGCGTCAGTGCTAAATCAGCACGGAAAGCTTGACCCCGGGCGCGGGAGGGGCTTCGGAGGCGCGCTTTGGAAATGCGGCTGGCAGCGGTCACCCGCCCTGGCCAGGCCAGGCCCCGGTTCTTGCCTCACCTGTGACTTAGCCAAGACTTGAGAAGCCGCCAGCCTGTTAGGAGGAGCGTCAGCAGGGGAGTGGGGAAGGGGCTCTGGCAGGAGGCTGTGAGGCTGAGCGAAGGGGTGCTGAGTTCTGCATTTGCAGTGCTGATGAGCTGCGATGCTTCTCTTACCTTTCCCTTAACGTTTCTGGGATTTCTGGTGGTCTGTTCTGTTTTCCTTCCCTCCTTTGGTTAAAAATAAAATGCAGTTTTGGCAAGAGAATGATCTTGCCTCTCCAGGCCTTCCCAGTGTCATCTCCAATATGGTAACGCTTCTCCACCAATGACAGACTGATGACAAACAGACTAAGTTGCCTGTTTGATTCTTCTCTTTTTGATGGGCCTGCAACAAAACCAATCTGTGATTCTAGCCAGAACCTTTGCAGCTGTAGGAGTTAGCTGAAGGATTCAAGACAAATGTTTAATGAAAGTATTTGTGCATTTTACTAGACTCCAAATGAGTGTCTTCTGCATTTTATCACCAGCATTCGAAAAACCACTCCTCACAGCAGCCTGCAGTTTCAAAACAGCACACTTAGATTCTTGTGTGGTGCTTGATTGGAAACCAGCCTGAGTTGTTCCGCTCACTGGGTACCCAGCACCTCTCTTGCTCACGGATAATTCCCATTTCTACCTTTCTTTCCCTTCCCTACCCTGCCCTCTCCTGCAGAGAAACATACCTAAGGTGGTGAAGTTTTCTGGGTCTGACATAGACAGGATTACGGTTTTACCAATTACATTTGTTGGGGGGTTGGTTTTGGGGTGTTTTTGGAGAATCCAGAGGATGGAAATGTTTAGAGCTGAGGGAGATGAAGTCAAATCCACCCTCTGAGCGATGGAGGAGTGAAAGAGAGAGACAGGAGTGCATTTAAGTATTATTAATGCCTATTTTAAAAAGGAAGTGGGCTGGAAAATAGAGCTACAGATGTCAGCTCTTCAGAGTGAAATACCAGCGCTTGAAAGAATGAGAAACACGGGCGTTAAAAAGGCAAAACCGCGATGTGGCGACTCTGCCTCCGAGCACCCGAGGAAGGACTCGCAGTAGAAGCGTCCCCGGTGCCCGGCTGTGTGCCCCTCTGGCTGTGCCCCCCTGGCTGTGCCCCCCTGGCTGTGCCCCCTGGGCAGTGCCCCCTGGGCAGTGCCCCCCTGGCTGTGCCCCCCGGTGCTGCGGTGGGAGCTGGAGCTGCCAGCTGGCGTTGGTGCTCCTCGGGCGGGCGAGGGGGTGCTGGGGAACCGGCCCCTGCCCTGGCACCCGCTAAGGAACCCGCGCGCCTGCGGGTGACGGGGCACCGAGCGGTTGCAGCAGAGCTGGCAGCTGAGGAGTGTTAATGTGGCAGACACCCACCTGAATCCAGAGTCAGATGAGATGCTGCTCCGTTTAAAAGCATTTCCAGCGCTGTTGGCTCTTTGTCATGAAAAGCCACTAAAGTTTCTGTTCTGTTGTTGGGTGCTGGGAAGAGCGCTTCTCTTGCTCTCTCTGGGTGCTGAGCAGTTGGCTGACTGCAGCAGAACACCCGTGCTGGGCTGGTGGCATAAAGCTGCTGTTTGGGGTTGACACTGCCCTCCCAGGTGACCCTTTAAAAACTAACAGAAAGCGTCCAAAGGAGGCGGCTGAGGAAGGGGGGTATTTTGAATGGCACAGCACAGAAGGTCGCCAGCCACGGGCACAGTTAGTCGAGTGTGAGAGTGTTGGTTAAATTCCTGCTGCTCTTGTGCTGCCCATCCTTCATAGCCCAGACTGGGCTATTTCTGACAGTCCTGAAGTAGCCAGCAAAAGCACTGCAGGGAGAAGGGGGGGTGTGAGCTACAGCAGAGCACGTTGCAGATGATTCAGATATAATTTAGCTCTAGTTAAGCCTGAATTAAATTTCCCTGCTTAGTTCTGTCACTGTCCCTTCTACAATCGGGCTGGAGCCATCAGACAAAACCTGACTGGGAAGTGATGGTCCATCCCCTTCTTGAGGGCCAAAACCTCCTGATGGACAGAACGTCCTTCAGGAAGGGTTAGTGAGGGAGACAAAGCCCCCAGTCTCCACAAAGCTCCGTGTTCTCTCTAACATGGGTTTGTAGCAGCTCTGCCTGGGACAGAGGGAGAGAGAGTTCTGCCAGGCCAGTGATCACCTTTTAAACTGGCCCCTGTGCTCCTCCTGCCCAGCCATCAGACAGCCTGGGGAGTATTTGTTCAGCGGCATTAACAGCTCTCAGAGCTAACCCAGCCACCTTCTGCTTGTGTTTGGGTTGGTTTTCATGTATTTGTTGTATTTTGCTTTATCTCAAGTTATTTATGTTAATATGTCATGCCAGCGGGAAAGTCATCAAACAGAGACATGGGAGTGCCTGAACCTGAACACCCACCTGTCATAGACTTGAAATGCCACCTAAACATGAGCAGGTAGGCTTTAGTGCTAACCCTCCCCCTGAACAGAGCAGGACCCCCCAGTCTCGCCGAGAGCCACGGAACCCTGTGTTGGGGTGCCCCGTCAGGGGCTGCTGGGTGCTGCTGGACTGTGTGTTCCCGGCGCGGTGCCTGCTGCCGGAGCGCGCGGGCATAAACAAAAGGCAGCTGTGCTGGCAGCGAGGAGATTCAGTGAGACACAGCTTTTGTCAAACAGAAGAGGGCAAATCAATAGGAAAAGAAATGTTTTCAAGCTTCTTGGAATGCAAACAATGGAATAAAAAAAAAGCAACCTAGAAGAGTTGGCAGTGCTCTGTCAGCTTAAAACCACTGTTTTAAGCAAAAGAATTTGGCTGCTTTGTAATGTCTGCTTTATTTTGTTAACAAACTCCTCTCAGTCAGGGTTTCATGTCTTGTTGATACGTGCTTTTCAGTCTGAGGAGAGAAGATACATTCAGCTCCTTAGAAAGTTAAATATATCTGGGCTTTGAGAGTAGTTAGATTATGATTATTGAATTTTCTCTCACCTATTAAGCTTGATTACTGATGTCCAGGAGATATTAACATAGCAAGCACTGAACTTATTAATGGTTAAATGGTTCTGGATTTCTGTGCCCAGGAGCCAGAACAGCCTTTCCCGACCCAGCGGATCTGTAGCTCCTGCCCCACGGGTGCCCTGGGCCGTGGAAGCTGTGTCTCTTCGGCAGGGGGAGGTGGGAGCTGTGACCCTCTCCCTGCAGGAAGCCTTTGTCCCTGTACCTAAGGAAGGGTGGCTCCTTTGGGTGTCTGAGGATAGAGAGATAATCGCTCCTAAACCAGCGAGATCCTACGGGGATCTTCTCAGGGCAATGAAATGCTATGAGTTCCCCTCTTGCGTGTTGCCCGCTCTGACTTCAGTAGAAGGCATCCTGCTTAGCACTGGGTGATCGATGTTGCTTTCTTTTCTTTTTTTCTTTCAGTGTGTTTAATAATAGCAAGAGGTTTGTTTGGGGGGTTAAACCTTTATACTGGCAAAAATAAAGGCCAGTTTGAAGTTTTAGCTTTAAGTACTTTTAACTTACTTTAACTTCTGACTTCCTTTTCTGAAAGTCAGTCCTGCTCCGTCTCCTTATCCTCTTCCCAATTTTCTTTTTCTTCTGTCTCTTATATCCTTTCATATGGTCAGCTCCCCTCCCCAAAGTGCTGTAACTCCAGTGGCTGCTAAGCCAGTTTAGTTGCCACTTTATAATCTTAATTTCATCTGTCCATAGTGAATGGGGTTGGATCTTTGGAGGCTGCAGCCCCAAGAGTGTAGGAAGTACCATGGCAGGTGGGAAGATAAGAGGCTACAGCAGCTGTTGGGTCTTTGGCATCCACCAGTACGGACAGATATGGAGAAAATGCTGTTATTTGCATGTTGTTCCGTAGGAAAATTAAGCTTATTTCAGGTAACAATAGCTCAATACTGAATAGGACTTCAGAAATAGTCTTGTCTCCGTATTTCCTTGTTCCTGCAGGTTGTGTTCTCAAGCGTTTGCACTGTTTAGAGTGAGGGGAAAAGTTTTCTGATGCCTACACCCCCTCAGCTCTCCCCTTTCACTTGGTGGTGGAGCAGGCAGGTTGGTGACCGCAGCAAACCCTGGGGCTTCTCAGCCCCGGCTCAGTCTCTGCTCTGCGCAGTAACCGCAGTCCTCTGCTTAGTTAGTGGTAGGCTAGACCCCTGTAACTGCTCCTGCTGACTCAGAAGTGTGTGTCCTTATCAGTATTAAACCAGTACGAGAGCAGAACTGTTGCGTTAGGCGTGTTTCTTGCCACTGTGTTGGCTAATGAATCTTGAATGAAAGTAAGAGGGCCAGTGATTTTGAAATAGGAGTCGTTAGCCAAGTGTTGTAGAGTCCTAGTCCTTATTTATTTTGTATGCTAACCTGCACTTGGGACCCTGAGCAGAAAAGCTGCAGCACAGCAGGTTTTATACGCTGTGGATTAACCAGTTTTCTAGTATCTCAAAAATCTTATTCAAGCTGACTGGTTTTGTGCACAGATCAGAAACCGGTTGTCATTGGTCGTTAAATGCTATGCATATTGTACATGCATTTACATGGATTGCTCTAATAGTGCTTGTGTGTATTACGCCACGTTACCGTGTTTTTTACATATCTGTAAGTATTGCATGAGGTTTAATTGTTGGGTTTTGTATTCTCCCTTTTGTACTCACACAGTGCCTCATGTATCTCTTTGCATATTGCAAGAAGTTGTTTCAAAGCACAGTGGGGATGAGACTCTGCTGTGGGATCTGACGTTTCTAAAGTATTAATAAAGCATAGTGATTTGAAGCATTCTTTGTTTCTTCTCTTCAGTGTGTTTTTCATTCTAATAGTTGAAGTGGCTGGATCCGCAGTGTTGACGCTGCATGTCTGAGTGCTCACCCTGTCACATCTGCCTTCTTGCAGGGAAAAGAGAGCGGTGGCCGCTCGAGAAGGAAACAGTCCCTGGGATCACAGAGCAGGCTTGCTTGAAAAGGTGAGGTCACTTAAAACCACCTCAGCAATGGACATGTACCTCCAGTCCCTTCATGTGATCTGCTTTCTTTCACTCTACCAGCAGCCATCATGGCGATGAAGGCTGAGGTGCTCCCTGGTGGCTCAGGGTCCCAGGGGGAGGATCGGAACGACCCTGTTGCAGCAGAGATGGTGACGGTTGGTTGTTTACATGCACGCCTGTCAAAGAAGGGGTCTGTAACTGCAGAACAGTGGGGATGGACAGTGAACTCTTGGACTCCTGTGGGGTTAATTTAGTACAGAACACAGCAGGTTTGAGGGTGGTAACTTGCTGAGGAGCAGTATGGCTGGGAAGCTGGCCTGTGCAGTTGTTCCTGCAGTGCTGCTGCTGGGAGCCTCCAGAAAGGAAGGGGAAAGGAGAGCAGGACAGACCAGGGACTCGACTGAAGGCACGGTTAACAGTGAGAGGTGAGTCTCAGGCAGTTTGTCTAATTGCTGCTGCGTTTATCCTAGTGAGGAAGAGAAAGTAAATCTGGTAAGAGCCCAGAACGCTGCATCGCAGGGAAGCAGATCTGGTATTCCTTGGAACACAAAAATAAGCATAACCATAATCAATCATCAGGCAGATTCTGCTCAAGATGCTGTGATCATTCTTGAATCCACTTCAGATCACAGGCTTCCACAGGACTGCCTCCACTTTGTGCTTTGGTTTATTTAAGAAATCTAGAACAACCTTGAATATGCAGAAAGGTGATTGCAGAGGACGTGTAGGAGTGTGAGGGGCGTTTACCTGTCCCACCACAGGATGGTGCAGCCCCGCAGGGGGGGCTGGGTGATCTCTGACCCTCACAACAAAGCTTGGCTTCTCTCCAGGCGTCAGGCAGTACCCGAGCTCTCTGGTTTGCATACCTAACAGAATGGGTTACCTGCTGTGCTTCAGCCAATTCTTAGGATCTTGTTAGATGCTTTTTGGTACCTGTATTTTGGTGTTGGTTTGGTTTGGTTTGGTTTGGTTTGTTTGTTTTTTGCTGAGTTAAAATGTTTTGAAGTTTGAGCTGTTGTTGAGCTGTTTGGAAGGAACCTTAAGCTCTCATTAGACTGAGGAAATATTTAAATGTTTAAGTGGTGCCGCTGCTATCTAGCCTTGAAATAGAAACAGCTCTTGGAAAGAAATATTTTGAACATGCCTTGACAAAGACAAACCTGCTTATTTTATCCAGGAGCTCGGTCTGCTGGAGGCACAGAGCGAGGCAGAAGCAGCCCCTCTGCCTGGCCTGGACACCGAAACGCAGGTGGGGGAGTTGTGTTTGCCCTGGGAGAGACCGCAGAAACGGCGGCGAAGGGGCCTGTTTCCCGCAGCGCGTTCCGGGCTGCAGGCTCCGCACCCCCGGAGGGAGCGGGACCCCCCTCCGCCCGGACCGCGGGACCCGCACCNGCTCCTGCCCCTAGAGGGCCCCCTCCTCCCTTCGGGCGAGCCACCCCCGGGCCACGGCGGGAGGGCGAGCGGTCGCCCCTCACCGCGGAGCCCTCTCCGCTGCCTCCGTCGCGCCGGGCACTGGGATAAGAGTCTGCACCTGGAATTCCCGCAGCCTTAGGAAGTCGCGGTGCTTCTGGCGCTGCTGCGGGGTTTTGCTTTTTCCTGGTGAAAATTCCAGCGGGTGGGTGAGGCTGGGGTCCCGCCGTCCCGCAGCGGGTGGGCAGCGGCAGGAGGCGGGGAGTGGGAGAAGCCCCTTCAATGGGAAGCAGGAAAGAGGTCGAGTGTGTAAAGGGTGGGACTGGGCTGTAGGTCAGGAAAATACTCTTTCTGCATCTTGTAGTTCCGATTTTAAAGATCTAGGGCCTTGTTTCTCTTTCCATACAAGACCTCGACGGGGCTCCTCGGCGTGGTTGTCAGGCTGTTGGAGACAGCAGTTCCTTCACCGAACCGGGGCCTGGTGTCAGTGTGGGGAATGGAAAAAACATAATTTAACAATAGACCAGAAGGCACTTCAGGCTTTCTGTATAATTAATTATAGTCATTTAAAACCTTGTGCAAAGCCTGTGCTTGAAGAAGTTCTAAGTTATAATTAATCCAAGCTGCTGAGGACGGATGTAATTGCTGGGTTACAGACGGGTGTAGGTAACGCGAGGTGGGTCTCTGACATCAGGTGTTTCACCCCGTTTCTTTCAGTAGGTGCAGTCAGTGCCATCCAGCTGTGTCAGCAGCTGGAACAGCCAGCAGGGGGGGGGGAAGGCTGGACGCACGTCGGGAGTTCTCTTTCTCAGATGAGCTGCCCAAATTGGGCCCTAAAGGTACCGTGTCCTTTGTGGTGGCTCCCAAAGGAGTCCTGGAGCAGAGCTGCTGCCGGGCCCCTGCCGGGAGGGACTCGGGCAAGAGAAGGAATTTGGTGGTGAAGCGGCTCTGCCGGCTCCCCCTTTCTGTCCCATCGGTCACCTCCAGTCTCCCGTCCTTCTGGAGGAGCCCTAATTGCAGCTGAGGCAAAGGGCAGGGTTTGCTGTCGCGTTGGCGAGTCTGCTTTTAGAACCAAAATGTGATCCTCCCCCTCGCTGCGTCCCACCCTTCAGTGGGTTTGTATCCCTTCAGAATGTTGGGAACAGCAATCCTACACGGACAGACCTCCCTCTTCCTGCAGACCTGGGGCTGGTGGTGGGTGTGGGATGGAGGCAGAGCCCTGAGCAGCAAAGCCTGGCCTTGGTTCCTGGGGTGGCAGCGAAGGCCCGGGGCGGTGTGCTGGCAGGCCGGGGGACAGGCCATTGCCACAGTGCGCCCGCCACGCGCTGCACTGCCTTCTCACAGCGGGTCAGGGGAGAGCATTTCCACTGCCTGCTTTTGGACTGACCTGGGAACCTCTGAAAAATCGTTTCATCTAATTCCCCTCCCGCCCATTATGTTCTTCCCTCTGGTTTCACTTCAGTTTTAGCATCTCAGCTTGTGTCTGGGGTTTGCCTGCTTTCTGAGGTAAGGAAACCATGGATCTGCATTCTCGGTCTTAAGCCCCTCTGTGACTGCTGGCTTTTAATTCTGTATTTGGAAATGCTGGCATGAGATTGGGAGGTGGCTGTTTTCTGCAGGGTAAAAGAGACAGAGAGGGGATCCAAGCAATTTAGTGTTTTTTACTTTGAAGTAGTTTAAAGAAAGATTAATGCATAAATCCTGATACAAATACTAATGAGAACTGCTTTTTCCCCCTTACTGACAACCACCTTTTTTAATGGGAAGATAAGGTTGCAGAGGCCTGTCCCTCCCATTAGAAAACTCTTCTTCTAATGTTTTCTTGTGAAGTCGATGAGCTTTTCCCAAGCAGCCCTGGGCCAAGAGGAGCATTAGGGGCTAATGGCCCTGCGAGGGGGGTGTGTCTGATGGCACCCCCGGGAGCGGCTCCATCGCATCCTCCCCGGCAGCATCCCCTCCATCGCTGGGCACTTAGAGCTGGCCCTGCTGCCCCCTTGGGAGAATCTCTCCTCCGATGGGAGAGCTCCATCAGGAGCTTTCCTCTGCCACCGCCTTATGCTCCCACTTCCAGTGTAGATAACGGTAACGTCTTTCACTACTCTTTAAGGAAGAATTAAGAAAGAAAGGTGAAAAGCCAGCATACATATAAAAAATTGAAATTCATCTGGTTTTCAGTCTTCACCATAAAACTGAGAGCTCTTGGTTTTTTAGTGAAATGCAGCCTGCATACATGCTGGGCTGATGGCAGCGGGGTCTGGGAGCTGGCTGGCAAAAAGGCGCTCAAAAGCACAACTCCTGGGACGGGGACTCTGCCGTTGAGCGGAGAGGGTGCCTGTGGCGGGTACAGCACCCGGCAGGAGTGGAGCTGCTGGGGTCCCAGGGGTGTGTGAGGAGCTCCACGAAGGGCGAGCTGCAGTGGCAGGGGGAGCCCAGGGCCGGGGTGTGGAGGGGAGACCACCGGGGCTGCGCTCTGCCAGAGAGATGGTGTCTGTGGAACCGCACTGGGCTGCGGGAGGTGCCTGCGGCCGCTGCTGGGAGAGGCTGGGCTGCGGGAAGCGGCTGCAGAGGGGTTTCCACAAGGACCCGTTGTTCAGTCACTCAGATTATATCAGCCTTCTGGCTACTGAGAGGGGTTTGGCCTTTGGGGTTTGCTTCCAGCTTTATTTATTCTTGCCTGTTCTCCGTTCTCTTTGTGAATACCAATATTCTGAGTCACTCGAAGCAATTTCTGCCTTCATTTAGAGACTCCTTCCAGCTCCCCTTCCCCTGCCTGGGGGCTGCTGCCTGCCCCTGCCTCCCCCTGCGCCTCCTGGTGCTCCTGCAGCCCTGGTGGTGGAGCACCAGCAGCCACGTTCATCTGTATCACACCCTGGGTTCTTTGCAGGACTCGCTTTCCTCACCCAACCTGTCCTGCGCTGTCCCTGCTGCTGCCGGAGCGCCTCGCCAAGCGTTTGAGATGCGGCGTGAGGCCACAGGTCATCCCGGACCTCGGCAGCTCCGCTCAGGGCTACTGGGGTGACGTGGTTCAACCAGACAACTGGGCATCTGGGCCCTTCAGTCTGTTCCTGCTGGGTCGTCCTGGGGAAA
This sequence comes from Jacana jacana, assembly GCA_013400555.1. Lineage (NCBI taxonomy): Eukaryota > Metazoa > Chordata > Aves > Charadriiformes > Jacanidae > Jacana > Jacana jacana. Next base: position 226,612 of record VZTM01037212.1, on the reverse strand, counting down.
TCCACTCACCTATTTGTGTCCTTGTTTCCTTGATCTGCCTCGGAGCCTGAACTGGCTGTGGCACCTACACCAGCCAAACAGAGCTATGTTTCTAAAAGCTAAAATGAAAAGGTGGGATATGAAAAAAGAAGTAATTGTATAGTTCCTTGATTGGTATTCCTCCCTGCGTTGCTGAGCTCTGGGCACTCTAAAGCCTGTGTGTAAGGATTTCTGCAAGGCAGTAAGAGGAAAATAACCTGGGAAGGAGGATGGGGCTCTTATTACAGCACTAAGTGTCGATACTGTAGATGTCTTAATGCCAGTTAATGACTGTCCCTAATGGTATTCAAACAATGTACATTTGCTGTAGCTGCTTTCAAAGCCCAGATGAGTTGCTCAGAGCTCTTAATAATGCGAATTATTTAACGCTGATTTGTATGCAGTGCGCTCCTGCTTTCAAAGTGCTTCACAGGATTCAAGCCAAATTCAGCCTCGGGCTCTGCTGAAGCCAGTGCTTCTCCCTGCATCCACTGGCTGCTTTTCTTGGTTTTGCTGGAAGAATTAACTTGTGGTGTTGCTTCTGTTTCTCTAAAGGCAGTATCTGCAAAGGGGGTTAGTTGCCCTTCTCTCCTCCCAGTGAAGGAGCTGCCAGTACAAAGGCAGTTGTGTCGATTCTCCCGTCTCCCTCTGAACCCCTGCGAAAGGGGGACAGGCTGAGCAGAATATCGTTTGTGTTCTTCTCTTTCCTCTGCTTCGCACCTCCTAAGCACAGTCTTGGTGATATCTGGCAGTTCTCCTAAAGCTCATCCTGCAAAGAGTCTCTGCCATCTGATGTGTGTGAGCGGCTGGGCTCCTCCCCGCGGCCCGTTCCTGGATGAACGCAGCGCGAGCCCGGGGAGCCCCCGGCTGCGTGTGACCCTGCAGGTTAGTTCTGCTCGGGGTAACGGTGTTGGGACGGGCTTCCTGACGGCTGAGAGCAGCCTGGTGGGAGCCCCACCTGGTGCTCTGAGTTCAGGTGGCTGCTGAAGGGTGGAACGGAGAGTCCCCGTTCGGGCACATGCTCATTTGTTCGTGTTGGACTTCATAACCATAATATTCTTGTCATTTTTAACTCCTCCCAACCCTGTTTTTTTACACACACGTTAAAAGCAAATGCAAAAAGCATCTGCTGTCATGCCATTCACTCCCTCTGGGCGACAGGTAGGGGGATGATTTTCAGCTCCCAGCACAGACCCACAGCCATCTACTGCCTGCGCCGAGTAAGGGAGATGGACGGAAACGCGTCCCTTCTAGCAGTGGGTGTCACTGGCACGGGCACAGACGTTCCCTGTCGGCTGCTGGATATTCATGGCCAGGGGATGTGGGAGCGATGGGTTCGTTTCCTGGCTCCACAGCGGGTGGATTAGAGGCCCCGTTGCCCTGTTTCCCGTAGTGTTGTGATAGTGGATGCTGCTGCCCCGCTCCCCTCCTGCGGGGCTCTCCTCTGCTCCTGCCTCTGCCCATCCCCATGTCCTCCATCATTCCCTGATGTCCTCTTCCTCTCCCTCCTCGCTCCTCGCCCATCCCTTTGGCTGCATCTCTCCTTCTCCTGCCGGGACCGGGACGGATGTAATCCCTGCAGGAATGTGGCCCCCGCAGGGCCCAGCGGTGACTCTGCAGAGTCTGATGGCGGATGCACAGAGGGAGCAGTGATCTCGCCTCCCCCGGCAGGGAAGGGCCAGGGGTTTGTGAGCTGTTTGGTGGGGGGTGGGTTGGGTATTTGGGGGGGTGAGGTGCTGTGCTGGGGTGTGTGTGTCGGGGGGGCTGGTTTTGGTGTGTGCTGGGACATCAGAGGAAAAACAGAGGCCAGGCTTTTCGCCTGCATGTGCTGTTTCCCTATTCATTGAGCCTGGATGACGTATTCTCTGCCTGTGGTTTTAATAAATATCTCATAGCTACTTTGTGCTCCAGTCCCCCCGGGACAGCTCTTTCCAACTCGGGGAGGAAAAGGGAGAGAGAACTTTGTGTGGAGCATCTGAGAAAGCTTTGACTCCACCTGTGTCTCTGTGAGACCGTGGTGTCATCCACCGGCCTCGCTGCAGCTCGAGGTGCACCGAGCTGCCTCATTCAATCACATTGACTCCTCTTCCCTTTCCTCTCTGGGTTTGTCAGGTGTCCACAGAGCACTGAAACCTGTTTGCGAGGAGGATCCCAAGCCACTGCTTGGAGCCAAATTTGTGTTGGTTTCTAACAAGGTTTTGCCTGTAGGATGTTGCTGTGGTTTAGCCTGGAAATTTCAGCAGGGTTGTAGGGTAAAAAACCACCAAAAGGTTACGGTTGTGTGCTGGGAAAGTGAGTTTTGTCCCGTGTAGTAAGCACCCGTCCTAACCCTGCTGGAGCAGAACAATCCCCCTCTTCTAGCAGAAACCAGAGTTGTTGTTAATTAATGTCTTGCTGAAAACAAAGTCTCTGCCATCTGGTCCGCCCCCTCACTACGAATGCCACTCTCATTATGTTGATTATGTAATTAAAAATGAAAATATATTTTGGTAGAGTGCTGCATAGGCATCTGTGCTGATTCTTCTGTTCCCGTGCGCCATCCCCTGCCCCCCCCCCATCAGGACACCAGAAGGTGACAATTGTTGGACCTCTGGTCACCTTATCCCAGGGCTGTGGTGTCACGGCCAGAGCAGCCGCTCCCACCCCCTGGCATCCAGCCGCTGGCCCTTCAGGGGCCCTGGCCATCGGGGTCCCTGGTGGTGCCCCTCGCACTGAAGCTGCTCACACCCCCCTCATGAGGGGTGAACTTGACTCCAGAAGAAAAGTGAGAAGAAAGGGGGCTGGTGACTTCCCAAGCCGTGGGCTGACCCCCCAGCTCCTGCATGGGCCTGGGCTGCCTCTGTCTCAGCCTGGAGGGAGAGGGAGAGGAGGGGCCGCTTTCCTGTAAGTGGGTTGGAGCAATTACCGAGGGCTCTTCAAGCAAATGAAGTTGTCAGCATGAGTCACATTCCCTTTTTTCCTCACTGCCAAGTTTTAGGCAGTAACCAGACAGAGGGAGGAAAAAAAAAAGGGAAAAGCAACAATGGGGAAAAGTTGAACTGAAACAACCCTTCGTTCAGGGTATTGTTTGACATTTTAGTTCTGATTGTACATAGAGATAAAGGGTCTATAAATATCCTGTCTGCTGAAATTCCTTATCGCAACATCACCTGTCAGCTGAGCAAATAGGTTGGGTTCTCCATAATTACATCTGTAAATACAAATCCCTGATCATGTCCCTGCCGCGCCTGGAATGGGGGCTGGCTCACTGGGAAGGACATTAACCTTTGCTGGTCTTACTGGGGGGTGTTCCAGTCCCAGGAGAGCCTGGCACATCCAGCTGTGATGGCTTGGTGTGAGCTGCAGAGGGGCTGAGGTGAGCAGGAAGATGTTTATCTGAGGGTCTGGAGGAGATAAAAGCTCCTTCTGACACTTTCTGCATGGAGCTCTGTTCAACAAATGGCTGGAAGCTTCTCTGCTCTGCTTTGGAGCTGTTAATGAAGCATTGTGATTCCCATTGTGGCCAATTGTGAGACACGTTTACCATTGCTGGTATGCAGAGCGGTTTTTAATGGCTGACAGCTGGAGAAAGAAGTATTTTGTGCATTCAAACTTTCAGCACAAAGCTGCTGTTTTCCATTCTGCCTTTGTCTTTTATTCTGGCTGATGCAAATCAACCAAAGACAGAACTGATTAAATTACGTTTGTTTACTTTTTTCTTGATGATAATAAGACACAGCCTTTCATAAAAGGCAGAAATAGAGGATGTGAATGTTCCTCCAGTGTTTCTAGAAAGGTGTTTTTTATCCTTACCATGTAAAGGCCTTTATTTGTTTCTCATGTCTTGATTTATCAGCTAATGTGCTCGTCCTAACGTAGGGATAGAGCAAGGAAGGGCAGTCTGCGACGGAGCCCGTTTGGGAAAGCTGCTGGCTGCTTATTGCTGATTCAAGAGTGTAAATGATGGGGCCACATCACAAAACAAACACAGCAAGATACTTCTGTCCTTCGCAGCAGGACTGCCTCCCATCCTCGCTGCAGCTGCACAGAAAGTCCCCTCCAGCACGGCGTTACTGGGCGCTGGCTCAGCAGACTGGTGAGTACTGGGGAGGGTCCGGGCCGCAGGATGCCCAGGTGTTTGGGTGAGTAACCTGTGTGTCCCCGGGGCTGTGCTAGGCTTTTTGCTGAGCTCTCCTCCTGAGAAAGGCCCTGCCTTGGTCTGCCTGGCTTGTGCAGGGAAAAGGCCCTGGGCCAGGAGCGTGTTTCTGGAGGGGAGATGGCAGCAGAAGGTCAGCAGGAGCCTGGAGTTACACTGGGAAGGTCTGGGGAGAGGTGAACAACAGAAATGGGAGAGGAAGAGGATGAGCAGAAAGGAGGTGGTGAGGAAGTCTCTATAACACTGCCCTTGTGACTATTGCTTCCTGTGTTTTTCCAGAACAAAGTGCAGCAAAGGATGGCAAAAGCTACAGAAGAGTCTGAAGCTTCTCAGTAGCGCAGTCAAAGCTCCCAGTGTGACAGACAAAACTGGATTCGGGGAGTGATGTCACCTGGCAGCAGAGCCAGACCTCACAGACTGATGGGACCAAAAAGGACACTTCTGCTCCCGGTCCTGCTGCCCTCTTTGTACAGCTCTGGGGCTTGTCAGACCACTGAGCTCATGCAGCTCAAAAAACCGAGCGTATGGCAATGGTCCTGTCTGCCTGATCTGCCTCTGCAAGGGTTTATTCTCCACTGTCCACATAGCTGTCCCTGCAAGAGGAGTCCTGTTTGTGTCCCTGAGGAACGTGTTTCTCCAAACTGGGATTTGATGAGAGCACAGCTGCTGCATTCTGTGGCAAGCAGCAGTAAGAGCTGCCCGGGGTTGGTGATGGAAGTGTACCTGTGTATCTGCATTTATCCAGCTGCACTTCACGGCGGGACGCGAGAGTGGGACGCTCCCCCTTTCCACCCATTTGCTCTAGGGTGGGGGGATTTTGCCTCTCTGCGGGAAAGGCCGGCACAGCTACTGTGCTAATGGACACTCACTGCAGCCTGTGCGCTTCCCAGACTCATAAATCCAGGCAACTTGTGGCTGAGTAACCATTAAATACCCCCACACATCACACCACGGCCTGGCCGGGCCGAGTGCCCAGGCGTCGCTCCCTGCTCTCCCACACGGGCTCTGGCAGAGCACAGCCACCTGACCTCACCCTGCCGCCCTTGGTGGCGCCTGGGACACTGGCTGCAGAGCACCATCCTGCAGATAGTTCAGATGTTTTGCCTTATCCTTCAGAAAGAGGAGTGTTCTCTCTCTCGAAGTTTGGTTTTTTGTTTGTTGTTTCTTTAAAGCAGCCTTTCTTGCAACAGTGAAAATGCTTTTCATTGCTGTTGGTCTTTCTCTCAGGATTTCCAGGCCAGGAATTCGGTTTGGCTCTGTGGGAAATGAGGCTGAAAATTCATACTGAAAATTCCGTGGAGATGCAGGACACTGGTAAACACTCAGGACAATTTTGTGTCTCTTGTACAAAAGCCAGAGACTCGGTAACACAGTGAGATAAACGTCGTGCTTGGCTACGATGGATGGATTGCAGTTACAAAAGGCATCTCTTACCTTTAGGCTCTGTATTTCTGGAGTAATAACCACTGTGTGGAAGGTAAGACAACGATCATGTGAGGCAGATAATTTTCCCATTGTTAAAATGTTCCAAATCTAAAAAGCCACAAATGTCATAACTATTAGTTGAATTCAGGTAGATCTCGTGCTGTGACCGGAGGAAACATCTTCCTGAAGTCTGATCTTTCCCCTGCTCTACCTGATGGGAGCCTTGTGGCAGAGTTGAGGGCGTTGCAGCCATCTAGAGTGGAATGGAATAGAGTGGTTGCTCATCTGGAATCCCCCAGCAGCAGAGTGGCCGCAGGGAACTGCAGCTTGGATCTTCCTGTCCGTCCCAGGACGTCTGAACACACAGGTAAGTGTTAAAGTTTGTGCTGGACTTCAGCAGCGCCTTCTGCAGTGGGCTGTGCGAGACACAGGCTGTCTCTGCCTCAGACACCTCCTTCCCTGCCAAAAGGCTTGCTCCCTGCAGAGTTGGCACACAGCTTGAGTTCCCTCCCCATCCCCTCCTGGTGCCTGTCAGCTGCAGACCATCCTGAATGGTCTCAGTAATTTGCATTTCCTTGCCGAGGTCTTACCTGCTGGGGTGAATCGTGCTGAGGAGGTGGCGGGTGCTGAGGGACTTGCAGCCTCCTGCTCCCCAGTGCTGCCTTCCCAGCCTTGGGCAATTTATCCAGAAGAATTAATTGGGACAGGGGAGCTGAGAGTGGAAAAGGCCACAGAGCGAGGCAGGGCCGCTCTGAACACCTGCAGGGCGTGTGGCACTCCCAGGTCAGCGCTCTTAGAAGCAAACCTTTCGCCGTTCTCGTCTAAGGCTCCGTGCTGTAATTCTGCAGATGTTTGTTCTCTGCGTACCCACATTGTTTACAAAAGTGACAGATGCTGCTAGTAAAAATTACATTTGCTCATTCAAACATCTTGATATTTACATATAAGAAAAACTCATCCAGGGGCTCCAATGACCTAATGAGAGCTGCAAGGTGTGGGCTTCAGCAGGAGGTGGGACAGGGCCCTCAAGATCCGCTTCTCTCGCACAGAGTCCCCTCATACCTAATGAAAACCTCTTGTTTACAGTGCCTGGTGCCACGGGGGGCTGTATATTTGGATATTCTTTTTTCCCTATGAGTGTTTATTAATAAAGGCTTGAAAGTTGTAGGATGTGATGAAAGCGGCCTCTGTTGATAAACAGGAAGGGCTGGGAGGTATTGCACGGCCCCGGTAACGCAACGCGGATTCCAGCACTCGGCTCCTCTTCTCAAAGTGCTGTGACACCACTTCCTCCAGGAGACCTCTCCCCACGCCGCTCCCGTCGCTGCAGGTACGCAGAGCTGCGCGAGCACCGGCCGTCTTCAGAGCGAATGGCGATTCATCGGTCTCAGACTGTGGAAACAGATGTCTGTAATTCAACTAATACCCATTAAAGGGTGCTGTGCAGACTCTGGGCTCTGGAGAGAAGGGACTTGTCCCCTCCCTCATGCTGGTTCCCTGCGGGTGCCTGAGGTGTGTCCGCTGAGAACGTGGCTGTCCCTCTTCTGTCTCTGTCCTTAGGCCCCAGTGAGGCCAGGGCCCCGCTGATGAGGGAGAGCAGGCCCTCAGCCCGGGCTTGTTACCTGCCAGGGCTGCAACGGGAGAGCCAGGGATGTCCGTTCATGTGGGCAACCTCAGACTGGGGATAACTGTGCCCTGGCTGCTGGCTTGCTCAAGGCTGGGCTTGTAGTGGTTCATTAGCACTGGACGAGCTTTGAACCCTGGTGACTCTTACGGGAACATCTCAGGATCACTGGCACGTTCTCTGTGGATGCTGACCCCCTGCACGGGGATTTTTATCAGCCTTGCAAAAAAATAACTTTTTATCTGGTGATTCAATTCTCTTATCGTCCAGAGCTTATTTACTGAGTGTTAAGTCGTGGGCAAGATGGAGCAAGCTCATGAGGAGTAGCTGGTTTTGAGGAGATACCAGCTCCAGATAAGCGGGGACAAGTAAAGCACACACCAATATTGAAATTGCTCGGTTTTATTGCAGCTGACTGAGAGTGTGCAGTGAGGCTGGGAAATTTCCATTACTGGAGTGCAGGACAGTGCCTGGATACTGCTGCCACTGCAGCTGAGAAATAAAAGCAAGCTCATTTTATATAGACAGTGACAAAATGTCAGTATATTAATTAAAATTGTTAGAATGCTATAATAAGCTTTTAAGGTTGCTGTAAAATGGATCCCTTTTAAAATATTCAGAGTATAAATGTAAACTAGTTGTATGAAACTAAGGAACATAAAAATGGCTTCAAATTGCAACCGTGTTTTCAAACGGTGTTTGTGACCAGCAAGTCTGAGCAGAGCATGACTGATAACAGGGGACTGCAACACCACAGGGGCAGGCTCTGGCCCTGACAGAACTATCAAGGTCGTTACTGGCAGTTTCGTTCTGCAATTAATGATCTTTTGTGCTCCCGGTGGCACACACCAAACAAACCCAGCAATCTGTTTGCTGGGTTTAAGGGGGTGTCTGCAGCACCGAGGGCTTCCTGCAAACTCGGTCTGAACCCGACCGGAAAAAAGGCAGTACTCAGGGGGGAAAGTAAATTTGTTTTGGTGTCAGTTGCCCAACAATTTGGGTGAGAGACTGTTTTTAACTTCCCAAGACTATGCAGAAATCCTCCCTTACACCATCAGAGCGGTGGCCAACACGTAACCGGCAACGTGTGTCAGGGGTGGCAGTGGTGTGTCACAGCTCAACCCAGCCCAGGCAGTTATTGGTGGCTGAGGCTCTTCATGAATCCTGGGAGAGCTCCCTGTGGAGCAGAGCTCAGATCTGAGCAATTTCAGTTTGTGTCACATTCATCACCATGGTTCCTGAGTGCCTTAGAAGTTAAAATACATCTTTATAAAACATCTTACATGTCTTGTTTCACTCCCTCGTCACCCCCGCACAGAGGCTTTGAGGTCTTTTTAACTAATGCTGGGAAAATTGTTCCATGTCCTTCATGCCTGGGCTTTGCTGGGGAGGGCTGGGGTTGTGCCGAGGCTCGGAAAGCAAACGCCGGCTCCTACAGCGGCTGCCACAGATCTGTGGCTGCAGTGTCCCCAGGCAAGTGACATGACTAATGCAATAATGATGATTTGGGGAGATGTAGCCTTGGTTTAAAATCAGCACAAACCCATGAAACTCCCCCCAGCCCCTGTCAGGCAGTGGCTCGGGGCTTGTGCTCTGCCCAAACCTCGTGACACCGTGGCCAGGGCTCTTGGGGTTCCCACAGCGTGTGCTTCCCCAGAGACCTTCTACAGAGCGGGAGGTTAATGCGTGAACTGGAGACCGTGCAACAGCATGGATGGAGATGGGGGAAGGAACTCGGTGGGGAGATGGGACGGTGGGGTCTGTGGCGGGTTGATGCTGCCCGCTTGCAGGGCCCAGCTGCCTCAACTGGAGCTCAACTGGAGACACCCCGCTCCGGTCGGACAAACTCTTCTTAGCAGTGATTTCTGTTTGAAATAAGAGCTATTCGTTATCTGCCATCATTTTTAAGTAAGTATCACCTCTTCTCCCCCAACTCTCCCCTTTATTTTGATCGTGGAGCTAATAAGTTTCTCTAAGCACATTTATGTTTTTTCCAGAATTGAGGTAAAAATCCCCACCATCAGAGCAGGTACTGGCTGTGTATTTAAAGGGGCTGAAGGGCTGGAAGGTGAGGGTTCTGCCAGCTCTGCCCCGCTGTAACCACAGCACTTCATGGCAATAGGTGCAGGAAGCTCTGCCACGGCAGAAGCGGGTGGGAAAGCGTGCCATAGCCTCCCTGGGTTTAATGGGATTAGACGTATATTTGAACACAGCACTCGCAGGAGCTGACAGCCTTTCCACCATTTCCCAGTCTGCCTGGTTGGTTTCCCTTCTGATCAGACACATCCTGGTGAAGGTAGAAAATAATGGAGATGCACGCCAATTTTTAATTACATTTGCTAGGACAGGTTGTGTTTAAGCTAGATTCTCTATAATAATTGGTTTTGCACTTGTGGATGACAGATTTATTTATGCATGTAATCAGAAGTGTAAGCATAATTTCATTTTTCGAGTTAAGGAAACCTTTTAAAGAGTATTTGACTTGGTTTCAGAGAATTTAAACATTTATTCACGTTTACTGCTGACTAAAATTCCAGAGAAAAATAATGCTGTGTTTTTAAGTGCAGAACACATCGTGGAAAGGAAAGCTTTATACACTAGTAAAAATAAACACTTCAGAAGCATTATCCCACTCGAATGCATGAAGTCCCCGAGCTGTGTAGTCAGATGTCTGTTACGTAGAGGCAGTAACTGGATCACGCTGCCCCCCACGACAGCACTCGCCCTCTGGTTGGTCTGCGCTGGGGACCTAGCTGTGCTCCCCCAAAAGGGACTGGGGGGCCATGGCCACCCCCGGCAGCGGGTGCTGACAGGGCAGGAGGGGGGCATGGACCCCAGGAAACAGAATTTCAAAGGAGCAGAAGATAAAGCACCCCCCGAGCAGCTGCGGCAACGGTGGTTAAAGCAAGCGGAAGCAGGATCTGACGGGGGTTAATACTTGTTGTCATTGGAGAATTGCAGAAAAAAACAATCAAAAGTGATGTCAAGAATGGCTGCAAGCTGCAGCAGGGTAGGGTTAGAGTGGAGAGTGGGAAAGAATTCTTCCCAGCAAGAGTGGTCAGAGCCTGGACTGGGCTGCCCAGGGAGCGGGTGGAGTCCCCGTCCCTGCCTGTGTTTCAGAGTCCATGGGCTGTGGTGCTGGGGGCTCTGGTGTAGGGGAGAGCTTTGTAGAGCGGGGCTGATGGTTGGACTCCACGATCCCGAGGGTCTCTGCCAACCTGAGTGATTCAACGATTGTATGATCCTCGTGTGTAACTTCTGCAAACTTCCAGACCAAGCACCAGCCAGTTCGGGAGCAGGGAGCCCTGCAGGGACCAGCGGAGGTGGGAGCTGCTGCCAGGGAGCGGCCATTGCCCAGCGCGCCCCGCCCTCCCCTCAGCGCCGCTCCCGCTCTACCCCCGCAGGGAAAACGGCCACCAGCAAAGTACAGCTCCCTACGGAACAGCATGCTAACGAGAGGCTGCAAAACCGGGGCTGGGCAACGCCAGCAGTAAACGTGCCCTTGTCACAGTCACTGCCGCTCAAGTGCGGTGACCCAGTGCTGCAGGACACCAGCGGGCCCAGCCGCCCCTCGGGCCGGCGTCCACCGGGCCCTCCTCCCTCACACGGGTCGGCTGGGGCCTGCGGCTGGCGA
>VZTM01037212.1:173407-215221 GCA_013400555.1 Jacana jacana | reverse complement strand
CCCTCGGGGGAGGGGAGGCCGGGGCTCCAGCATCTCTGCCTCGCTCCTCTCGGCTCCGCGCTTCCCTCCGCACTCCCGAGTTGTCGTCCGGCATCGCCCTTTTCCTCCCTCCCTGCCGTGCCCCCCCTCGCACCCCCTCCAAATTTCCTCCTCCGGTGGGTGCAGCTGAACCTCTCGTTTCCTTTCAGTCCTGCTTTGATTTTCTTGAGTATTCCTGTCTGTCCTTGCCTCTGGAGTTGGTTGCTCTCTTTATTTCTCCGTCTGTAGTGTGATTGCAGCCGCTCAGAGAGGGGGAAAGGTCGTAAAGTCCCGCTGGCAGCTCCGCGTTTCTCTTTGTGGCCCGGCGGAGCCTCCCTTGGCTGCGTGTCCCCGAGGTCACGGTTGATAAAAGTGAATCGGTGCATCCGAATCGCTGCCCCTACCTGCCTTTTCTTAGGACGTGCTGTCTGCTGCATAGCCTGCCATTAGTGCCAGATTAGTGTGTAAGCTACCTTGTATGCCGGGGAGACTTCTCAGTCGTTCTAGTTAGCTGTTTCCTATCGTGACTAGTAAATCTCTCTAGAAAACGATTGTCTGTGTTTGCTTTGGTTAATACCAGTCTTTAAAAAGCAAGGTGAATGAACTGCAAAATACCGAAAATGTAAAGTAATTGGATGAGAGTGTGAGGTGGGGATTGTTAGCAATCTGAACGGGCTGGGATGGTGCTCTGTGATGGTCTGTCGACTGTGCTCAGTCACTTTAGGATTTCATATTCTGTCTTGTATTAGTAAAACAGATTTATTTTTGTTTTAGAAGTAAGGGTTTTTAAAGAAACCTAAGGGTTGCAGATGAAAATCATCTGTTGTTACTGGTTTGTCGACTTTCTTCCAACGCTGCTGCTGTTTCTTCAGCGTGTTTCTACCAGAGGTACTAAATGATTTGCAGGCTGTGGCTTCATCAAAGCTTTACCAGCGTTTGTTTCTCTCTGACGCTTCATCTTTTTGTAAACTAGTGCATTTTCAGCAGAGGCTCTTCACAGCCTTCAGCTGTATGTTACAGGCTTTTATAGCTGTAGGTTTTTGCGTGCAGTCACTGAATTGTGCTGGCCTGTTGAGGTGAAGTCATCCTGCATTTCGGGGTGGAAGCTTTAATCTAGGCCTGAACTCTGCTGGAGGTGAGCTTCTCCTTCGAAGTTTTGAGCAGTGGCCTTCGCTTTTCTTTTTTTGCTGTGGGAAGAACCTTCAAAATGTAAATCAGAAATCCTGTTTATGGTGTAAAAATGTCTTTATTATTGTTTTAGTGTTAGAAATCACAGCAATGTATCCAGTCCAAACTCGCAGCTGATGGTACGAGCTGTATTTTATTATGGTGTACTTTATCATTTGAGCTAGGGCAAGTAAACCAGGGCAGATAACCTCAGTACAGGCTGCACTGGTTTACACTTGCACTCTGATTTAGGAAGGTTCTTGGGAGTAGTACTTTCAACCTGTGTATTGTCCGTCTCGTATCAACACTGCCTGTAACAGGTAACGTGTTAAAGCTGAAGCATTTTGCCACAGATCAGAGGTTACAAGAAGTGGTACGATGGCAGTTGATGCCCTTTTTTGGCATCACTGTGCTAGGGAGCAGGTACAGGGAAACGGGGCCGCTTTCTGCCCCTCCAAATGGTATGTCATCAAGTTCTGTACTGAAACTGTTTCCCTGCCAAAGCTGTATAAAGTTATCTTCTAGTTTAAACCTTAGTCTCAGACATTGTGTCTGCTAGGAGTGCTATACAAAATTGCTAACAAAAGATTTCAAATCTCCAGTTCAGTTGAAATGTGCTCATAATTATTGCTCTTCTGCCTTGGGTTTGAAATGACTGGGAACAACGTCTCAGCTTATACTGTATATTTGATCAGGAACATGTTGGGTGCACTGGCAGCTAGGTGCCATAGCAACTGTAATGTATTGTAGTGCCTAACATACAGCTACTCCGATTAAATAAGATTACTTCTCAATCAAAGGAGGGCTGTGCAGTTTTAATACTACATGTTTCTTATCATGCTTTGATTGCTAATGCAGAGAGGATCTGCAGCAGCTTCTCCCTCGGGGGCGGGGTAGAGGGCAAGCTATGAGTGTGCAGATGAAGATGCTTCCCGCAACTGCAAAATCCATTTCAATTTGTACCCTTTAATGAAGGGAAGCAGAGACGGCTCTGATGGTTTTGTTTTAGACCCACAGCTAATGTCTATGACTTGGAAGATGCTGGTTATTTACAAGTGCATTGTGCTGTAAGGCTTGTTACAGGGCAAATAAGTGACTTAACTCTTTAAATGCTTCGCTCTTTTCCATGGTTGGTTGGTTGGTTTGTTTTGTAATTCTGATATCTCTGGATTTAGGGAGTTGAAAACAATTTTTTAAAAATTATATTACTGGATAAAGAAGCAAATGAAGTATTCTTAGGATAGTGCTCTTTCCGTCAGTCTTCCATTTTGATTTTGCAGCAGAGAGAATAATGTTTGAGAACTCTTGATCACAACATGAAATAACGGCACAGAAAATAAAGGAAGATGATGTTGAATAGACTCTACGTGAACGTTCTTGCACCTGGGTCTGAAAAACCTAAAGGCATTTAACATTTTCCCTCTCGCAGCCATTTTTAACATAATTGGGTTTGGAGTGAAAATAAACTTAACAGAGCAGTATATTTATGGCTGTGTTGTGGTTGCACTTTCTCTGCTTTGTAAGCAGAAAAGGCATGTTATCAGGCAAACTCCCATCTTAATGTCCTTCAGTTAAACTGCCAGAAGTGCTCCTCCTCTGGTACAGGCTTGTGTCTTACTCAACGCTCTGGCTGCTGGGGTTGTGGTGGTTAATAAGCGACTCTCTGTGCCAGTGGCCCCTTCTAGCCCAGGTTCTGTGTTCTTGGTATTTCTGCCTGTGTAGCTGATGGGAATGACCACAGTGCAGAGTTTTGGGCCAAAATCCTCAGCGATTTATAGGACTGCAGGATAGCCTTTGAGCAATTTAGTCGTACAGTCATGTTTATTACTCTGAATTCATTTATCCAAATGTATGCAAATGTGTTTATTATTTTTTTTCTTCCCCTTTTGCTTAAGAGTTGCCTTAAGGGGTTTTGGTGTGAAGTTCTTTATGTCACTCTCTTTTTCTCAGTGATAGGGGATTGTTGAGCTCAGAGTTGGGTGGGACTGACTTTTAGACTAAGTCTGAAGTTTCAAAACAGACTTTCAGACATAATAAAGCAGGAAAGGTTTTTGAGATTGTCTCCTCCTTCCCAAATGTCTGTAGGTTTTCTTGTTTGCTTGATTTTCTTCATTTAGCAAAAAACCCCCAAACCCTAAATCAACCTGTTAACAGGCTGTACTTTAAACACACTAAAACAGTGATAAAAAATATGATTGTGTTGAGCTTTAAATTTTCGGTGGGAGTTGCTCGTTGTCCAGTTGATCAGTGGTAATTTGGCAAGGACAATCATTAGGCAGTTTAAAACAAGTCAGTCTTTGGGGGAAAAATGGTGAAGGGGGATGTGATTTTTGGAAGTCCTTCTGGTCATTGGCTCATCTGCAGCATTACCATTGCTGCACATAACTGCATATAAATAATAAACATGAATGCAGTTGGGAAAAAATCTTGACGTTCAGATCTTGCATTTCTTGGCCTGAATTTGACTGGGTTGTTACAAAGACATCTTTGTGTTACTGGTGTGCTCTAGAGGAGTGATATTGGAAGTTAAGGTAGTCAATAGATGAATGTTGAAGTAATACTGAAAGGAAAATTTCACACATTCAGCAGTAGTTTTTTCAAAGTTCTGTTCCTTTCTGCTGTCTCAGTGAAGACCACTACTTTTACAGCATAGATCATTTAAAGTGAAATTTGAGAAATATATCCCCGAAGAGGCTTGAAACAAGGAAAAATCAGAAGTAAAATGATCTCCAAGGTGTAGATTTTTGTATTAAAAGATGAAAATAGAAAACTTGTTAGGATCACTGGTTGCATAATATTCTCCTTTGAGACAGTCCAACGTTACACAAAAAGGCAGTGTTTGCATCCCTGTGAGGGTCAGAGCGGTGAGCTGGGGTGGACTGCTTAAGTGGCAAAGATCAGAAACAGCCTGTAATGTGTTTTGCTGTTCTGTGTTGCCTTGATCTGGAGAGAGCACCCTGTATTAACGGAGCAAGTGTAGAGATTGGTGCCCCTGTTGGTGTGTGCACAGGTTGGGGCTGGTGTGGGTACCTGGCAGTTGCCGTGTTCTGGGCTGTGTGTTAAGGAAAGCAGGGGGCTGACAGAAGTTACCTAACCCCGAGCAGTTGGAGCTGCTTTTGCTGCTCTGCCTGTGATGCAACGGGTGGTGGGCAAGCTGGTGTCAGCCGCCGGGTTGGCACAGCAGCGTGCCCTGCTCCTGACAGCGGTCTGAGATCGGTGGAGATGAGAGGTACCAACCTCTGCCCAAAGGAACGGCATACTAGCTTAAGAGGCGATGCGTGTGGCTCAGGGATGCTTGCATTCTACAAATAAATAAACGTTTTCTTAAAATAGCATGATCTAGCCCATGGCAACAGATAGAGATAGCTTGTGTTATTTTTTTAAAAGCATGATTTATTAAGAAAATGAGGCTTTTGTGTTCATGGTATCTGTATGTCACTGCATCAGTCTGTCTCCTGTGCCCCTAGGTACAGCTCTTGAACTTGTTACCAGCCTTCCATCAAATCTGACAGAGAGAATTCTTAAAGATGGAAAGTTTTGGCAGGTTTCTTAAAAATAGGCATTTTGGTAGAGCAGGGAGATTGGGTGTGCTGCTTCTCTGAGGAGGAGACTGCCTCAGGAGGTCACCTATGAGAAGTCAGATTCCCCGAAAGAGACATGACAGATGCCCCAGTTTCACAGATGGATTTATCAATATTCTTGAGACCAGAAATGTGCATTTGTAGGACACCAGGCTCTGTTAGTTCAGAGAGCTCCTTGTTTAGGAGTGGGATCTATGGCCCACAAAAGAGTTAATACCAGCTGAGTAGGTGTACAGCTCAACCTGAGTTGAAAACTAATACCTTGCCAACATAGTAATTTTTGTATTGCTTTTTATGTTGCTGATTTGTCATAGCTTTCAGCAGTGATCCAGAAATGAAATTAACTAATCAATTAGATATTTAACAGGAATGTTTTATGACATTTTGCTGTGGAATATGTCAGAGAATACTCTTACTTGAAGAGAGCCTTCTTGAGGTTGTGTAGTCCAACTTTCTACTCAAAGCAGGGCCGATGTCAAAATTAGATCGAGTTGCTCAGCTTGTCCACTCAGTATTTCCAAAATCCCCAGGGTCAGAGGAGATCCCACAACATCTGTGGGCAGCTTCTAGTTTTGGTGTTTAACTAAATGCCCCATGAAACACTTGCCCTTAGCAACATGAGAGTTCCTCTTGCCACAACTTGGGACCATCGCCTCTTGTCCCTTGGACTGGACTTACCTCTGAGAAGAGTCGGGATCAGCTTTCTCTGTAACTCCCCGTTCTGTGACTTAAATCAGCAATGAGATCCTTTCCACACACCCTCTTTATTTTCTTTCCTTTCTAGTCTATACAAACCCAGTTTCCTCATTTACGTTACGTCCTGCAGCCCCCTGTGCATCCTAATGGCTTTCTGCTGGACTTGCTCCAGCACTGGGAGAGAGGAAGGCTGGATGCAGTATTCCAGATGTGGCCTCACAACAGTACTGGCTTTCCTTGCCCTGCTGGCTGAGAAGGCAGCCCACTCCGTGGTTAGCCTTCATCGCTGTGAGCGGGCAGTGCCAGCGGGGGAAGTCGGCTGTTGCTCTGCTAGTCTAGAAAATGCTTTTGTTTGCTCTTAAAATGAGGTATTTTCAGAATTTTCAAATAATGCCTGAAAAAACTACCAAATCATACAACACTTCATTAAATTATTTCAATTGTATTTGATTTTTATGTCTGAATCACTCAAATGAAGCATATGAAGCCATAAATATATTTTAGAATATAACTTTACTGTGTTGTAAGGTAAATGGTCAGTATGTGTGAATGCAGCACACTGTAGCTTATTTAAATGGTCAGTATGTGTGAATGCAGCACACTGTAGCTTATTTAAATGGTCAGTATGTGTGAATGCAGCACACTGTAGCTTATTTCAGGTGATCTGTCTGGGTCAAACCCAGGTTCTATCAACGCTCAGGCGCATTATTAGAAAGAATTGTTTGCTGGTGAACCCATCCCCTTTTTGGAAGGGAGCTTAGTTTTCTTTGCTGTGTTACAACTTTTGGACATCGAGAGAAGCTATTCCCAAAGGCAGCTATTTGCAAGGCAGGTTAAAAGCCAAACGTGCATCACGGTTATCAGCTTTGATCAGGCAGATGAGTCGGATCCACAGAGTAATTGATGTCGTTAATAGCAATGGGTTCATTTGATCAGATGATGGTAGATGGCTGGGCGAGCGGAGGTTTCTGGTACTCCCTCAGCAGGCCTGAAGTTGGTCCCTTTTCCAGAGCATCCCAGGGGCGAAATACTGGTTTGTGTGTGTATATATGGCTTGTAGAAAGGCTTTCCTAGAGATACCATTCTCTTAGATTTGGGCAGAATCTTCATGACAGTCCTGTTTCTAGTGGAGTTGTGCGTGTGTCTTTACTTCCCTTGTTTAGCAATATCTAAAATCACAACAAGCTAAGATCTGTTAAGGGAAGATCCTTTCCTCTTGGAAGTTCTTCTTTATATTTTAAGAGCATTTTCATAAAATACCCAAATACTCTGTGGTGATTAGAATGCAAATGAGAGTTTTTGTTACATCTAGAAAGTAATTCCTCTATGTTGTGGGTATGTTTTAAGTACCAGCAACTTGCAATTAGGCTTACAGTTTATAATGTGCAATTACTTCATTTTGCAGTGTTCTTTAAAATCAGCAGCTGTCTTTGCAGTACCTTACTTCTCTCTTGTTTGGTGGGAAGGCAGTTTTCCCCATCAAATATTGCTGATGTGTCCTGAGTGAAACTCGAGGTCATTTGAGCACTGCAAATCAATACTTCCCCAAACTGCTTCAGTGCAGAATTTGCCTGATTTTATTGGGATTTGAATGGTGCAGAGAACTCCAAGTGACATTCGGGCTGACTTTTATATTGAATTTTTCCTAAGTGTTTCATAATTGTGAAATACATTCCTCTTAGTTACAGCAGCCAGCCTGGCTTAATGCTGATACCCTGTCTGAGCAAAGCTCGTGATATATCGGGGGGCTAAGGTTTAGTCTTGGCACCTCTTTTTAAAAAGATGGAAAGAACATGCCAAAACCGCCTTGTAAGCGATACTGAAGGGAAGTAACCTGTGATAGTGGTGAGATGCACACTTGGTGCTGGTGGTTTGGTGGTTTGGGTTTGTTTTGCAAGTGGAATAGTGAACTAACCGTGGCAGAGTGGATGGTAGCACGGAGCTTTCTCCAGCGCTTTGTGAGGATTTTCAGTTTGCAGATGTTTCTACATGTTTAGGAAAGCTCTGCTTCTAAGTGTGCCTGAGTGATTTTGTTCAGATACTTATTTCTTTATTCCTTTTCTGTTGGAGTGAAATATCGTGAGCCATCTCCTCCAAAGTTTTGAATCATGTGGAATCAAATAAGGTAATTACTGAAAAATACAGTGCTTGTCTGAATCTTGTGTTTTTTCCTTTTTCTAAGTCTGACTTCAGGAGGAGTGTTTGGGATGCAAGTCAGTTATAACCTTAGCAGACAGGAGCAGAGCCCGGTGGGGTGTGCGTTAGCCCCAGTGGGACCGACAGCTCTCCAGGAGCGCTCTCCCTGGAGTGGGACGTGTTCCCTGCGCTCAGATCCTGCCCGTGCCGCTGCTTGGCAGCGGCTGTGTCCCAGGCCCTGCAGTAACAGACCTGCTGCCACTGGCCTTGTGTTGCCTCTGGAGAAGCCATGACTGGAGGAGGAGGAGGAAGTCAGCACTTCATCAGCTTGTGTGTGCAGCTTTAGCCTTCATGGCAGTCAGGCCTGGGCAGGCTGTGGTTTCCGTGCTGTGCTGCTTCTGAAGGGGCAGGCTTCCCTTCCCTGCCTCAGGCCCTGTCTTTCTTTCCTCTGCTCTCCTGCTGCTGGTAGTGCAGCTCTAAAGTTAGCTGTGCTGGAAAACTCTTTTAGCAGAAAAGTTACTTTGTAAAAAATAAAATTTAAAGGTGGTAAGTGGATACCACTGATGCAAAACCCCATGAGTGGTGCTAGTGCTGACACAGGAAGAGAATAGGAATATGCAGGTAAAGACTTTGCACTGTTCCTGTTCATAAACTGCTTTGACTTGGAGCTGTTGGGTTCTCTGAACTCTGGCAGAGAGAGGCACTGCTCCAACCGACACAGCGAGAACGGGTCAGGGCTGTCAGGCACAGAAGGAGAACCACAGCCACTCCATTCGGTTAGCTGAGCCCTTGGGATGTCTCAGGTGTTGCTGATCTCTTACAATTTTACCCTGAAATTGATTCCCCCAGGAGCCGTCTTTAAGGTTATACAGAGAGAAGACAGATAGTGATATTTAATATCAGAGTATCTTATCAAAAGGATTGGGTGTGTTTGGAATGAGGGGTTTATTTTGCAGATAGCCACAGGGCCTCTGAGCCTAACCGTGAAGTTTGCCCCAGTGTTCAGTTTGGCATAGGTGCCATCAAAGGAAACACTGGCAGCAGAGACCCTGCAAACCTCTGAGATGGGGAGGGTAAGTGGGAAGGCGAGAGGTGGACAAAATGCTAAAATGCACGTTGCCTGTTTTCTGAAGACCAGCTTGAACTGCAGTGGCACGGAGTAGGCATCTGTGGTGATTCGAAGTCACGGGGCTTCACAGCTAACGGTATAGAAGGAGAACTACATGTTAGAAGAGATTGACCAAAACACCGTGAAATTAAACGACGTTTTTAGCCAAAAATACAGCCCCTCAGGTGAAATAGGTAATAAGTTTCTAATACAAAAGTCAGGGTGTAGTTCTAGAATTGCTGCCCTTCATATTTCTGCTTAGGTGCTCACAAAACACAGACCATCTGCTGTGCCACACCCAGGATTATGAGCTGGCAGGAGTCATTTATTTACCAGACTCCATTTTGCATGACTAGCTGTTTGTTTTCAAAATGCTAGGAGTGATCTAGGGAATTATTATTATGTGCAAAGCAAATTGTTTAAAGTGTAGTGCCTTGGAAGGTTCCATCAAAATGATCAAAAACGTTATGAACAAATGAAACAAAGTAAGCAATGTTTCTAGTAACCGATCTAGGGACGGCTGGGGACTAAAGGAATAGTCAGCGGCATAACCTGAGGTGTTACTGGGTGTCCTCAGTCGTGAAACTGTCTTTGACTGCTTTTATCCATTTTCTAGTCTTTTCTCTCTGGTAAGACAACAATAGGGTGTAGCAGCTCCCTGTATTTTAATCATCCAGAACCAGAAACTGATTATTTTGAAGAACCTGAAAGGGTTGATATCTAATTATAAGAAAACCTCACCCAAAACAAACCCAACAAACCCAAACCAAAGCAGCCCCCCTCACAAATCTGCACCCATAACACCACCTTCCCCCGCTCCCAAGGACTAACAACCGGTCTGTTATGGTTCTGTGGGTTATGACTGTGATGTTTTTCTTACAGCAATCTTAAAAATAAGTTGAAGCCGTTGCACTGTAGCTTGGTAAATGTCAGCGTGTTGTAGAAACGTCTGCAATTGAGCTAAATGTAGCTAAATGTAAAGGAAAATATGTAAGATCTTCATAGATCACCTTGTTTGCTGGGAATTATTTTTGCCTTTCCTCTCTTAGTTGCAAACAGAATTATTCAATATTTCAGAAAGATTCTTGTTCCTAGATATGCCCTTGGAATCCTGTTTCCACAGCAACACAAAGCTACTGATAGAACATCCCTTTTAAACTTCAACTCGGTCTTTTATGTGGAGCTGTAATTATCATGCTGCCAGTGGCACTGTGTGTGTGTTTTTTGGGTGTGCTGAGAGCCGTAAGGTGGATAATCCTGGAGGAGCTGGCGGGAGGTGGCGCGGTGGGGTGAGCCCCGCCGTGTGGCAGAGCAGGGCACTGGGGATGGATGGGGCGGCTGGTTCTGCGCAGTCCTGCGAAGCAGCAGCTCTGCGGGATGTGGCCGTGGCCAGGAGCTGGCTCCTCTCCTGCCGGCAGCTGCAGCCTGCGCTCGCTCCTTCCAGCCCCAGTCCCGGCTGGAGCACGGGAGGAATAGCAATGGGTGGAAGAACGTGCGGCAGCCATTGTGGGCAGTCGGAACTGAGCCTTGGCACGCGTCCCGATCTGCCTGGTGAAAAGCTTTCCTTCCTGGAGAAGGAATTAGTGGGAGAGGGGCTACATGTCAGAGGTTGGTGCCGGCAATTGGCATGCACTGTCGGGCAGGGTGCTGGGGCACTGCGGCGCTTTGCCTCCTGGGCATGGTGGCTGGAAGCAGCCCCACCCTGGGCTTCCCTTTGAAGAGGAAGTTGGTACCGGAGCAGTAGAAGGATGAAACGCTGCCTTGAAAACCTCTGGGGTTAGAAGTGCTCATTTGTTTGTTTTGTACAGCTGTGTAAGATGTTGTACTTAGACAAAAATTTGTTATATATTTACAAGATACTTAATGTTAGGAATGACAAACTCTACTGCTGGGGCTTGTTGATTTTCACCTGGTGTCTTGGAAGCATCTAAATACCGGTGCTGTTGCAGGTTGTCACCAGATAGTAACCACCGCTTGAAATGGGAAGAAAGTTGTGTATACTAGAACTGGGCAGTTGCAAAATCTATATTTATATTTATCACATTACAGATAAATAGCACTCGCAGCTGAATGGCTGTATCAGCTGGTGAAGCTGGACATCCCGGGGTGGAACTAGATTAATCATCCTGTGAATGACACACAGGCCCTCCAAGGGAAAGTTCTATGTGCAGTGGTTGGTACGTGTGGTTAACGATTAGAAACTAAAAGCTATAAATTAGCATTCTAAAAGCTGCTGGTATGTGAACTGTTATTCCCACTTCACGGATTTTTATCTTGTCTGGAAAAAAGTCTAGCTAATAGAAGGGTTTTGCCTGTAGAAGGAGTCCCAGTTAACTGCCTCAGTGAAAGCATAAGCAATTGTGAGATGTAGTGGAAGCTGGCAGTCTAGACAGCGAGGTGAGGCTGTGTGCACTGGGGCAGCACTTCCAGAATGCAAATAATCTAAATTTAGGCCGTGCTGGGATGTGTGTGTGGAGCTGTTCCTTCTGGACTGTAGAGGGAGCACGGGTGATTATTAGCCATAAAATTAGATCTCTAATTCTAGCTGAGGCTAAGCAAGACGAATCCTGCGCTAAGTGATAAGCTGTTACACTAACTGCAGTGAGTTAATGCATTGAGAGGTTGGATTTGCAACTTTTTATAGAGGTTTCATTTGCAGACGCTACAAATGGACACTGTGCATGAGCAGCACCTACCTTCGGCAGAGTTCTGGAGAGTACTGGGTAGATCTGGTGTTGATGGTAGATGGAGATTGTGAGGAACAGGGAAAGCTGTGGGAAACGGTGCAGTCTGACCTGTGAAGGACCCCCCCCTTGTTAATTTATGGTGTTTCCTAGGCAGTGACATAGATACTGCTCGGTGGTTTCATAGGCCGCAGAGTTGTCTGATTGTAGGGTGTGTACGTGGGAGAACACCACTCATCAGTTCTGTTGAAGTTCAGGCTGGCCTGTAGCTTTTACAGTTTCCTGTAGCACACATCAGAGGGAAAAAACACTGTTTTTAGAGGGTCACAGAGTTTGCTCAAAGCCATACCTGCTTTGAGGGCTGTGACTTTGAAACAGTGTTAACTTTATAATGCATGTTCTCTACCTACCTGGATTATGCCTGATATTTAAAATATGCATAAGCAAGTGTACCTCACTGATTGCATGATTAGCTGCTTGCTCAGAGGAGTTGAGATAATCTTTCATGCATTTAGTAAGTTACAGAAAGGCCCACGTTTCAGAATGTGTGAGAACAGAGGTAAATCCAGTGTCCCTTTCACTATTTCAACTAGGTCGTCTTCTGGTTGTGCCCTCCTTAGCTGAGGCTTTGCAGCGGTAACAGCAGTGCATACCTAGCTGCGTCTGTGGCGAGATCTGATACCACCAGACAGATGACTTGCATGCAGAACGTGTGCTGGAGAGGAAATTGATTGCATCTTTACTGCAAATAGACAGCTTTTTTCCAGGCTGAATCATGTGTTTTATTGTTGAACCATCTGAACACAAAATTATCCATGCCTTTTAAAATACCAGCATAACCCTTTTCCTAAGAAAATGCTTCCAGTGCAGCAAGTGCAAGAGCTGCAAGAGAGAAGTCTCGGTGTATTTAATTGATGGTTCAGGTTCACTGAATCTGTACGAGGAAACACGCATGTTTTTCATCAGTAGCCAACGTTTGAGAAGCAATACCTTAAAAATTCATCAGATATTTTAAGAGCTCAGGAGTTTTTATTGAAGCAGCATCAATTGGTAAATACTGGCATTTTGCCTTTTTCTCTCTGCACAGCTGCTGCTGTCCAGTACTTGGAAAGGAAGTAAGACTCTGCACTGGGGGAGAAAATAATATGTCAACACAGAGGAGGGTAGGAGGTTTGTTCATAACAATAAATACTCCATAGGATTCATTCTTTTTTTTTCTGAAATACAGGTTGTTTACTCTTCAGAATTATTTCTAGTTTTGTTTTCTGCTTGTGACTTACCTTACTGGTATATTGTAAACACCAGGGTGGTTAACTAGGAAAATTACTGAAGATGAAGCGCTCTTGAAGGCTGTGCCAAGTTTTGCTTGTGGCACTTTGTTATTATCTATTTTGGGATTTATGAACAGCTAATGTGGTATCTATACATATGTAACAGCAAGAGTTGTAATGAATACTTGCTTAGCATGTGGAATTTCAAAGCACCCTGTGGGACGTTTGAGCTGGGTGCTTGTAGAGGCTAATACACGGGGCAGCGTGTGGGTGCAGTCAGTGGGGATAGACCCGAGCTGTGGGTGCAGACAGGGCACAGCCATTCTGCAGAAGAATTGGGCAAAAAGGCTGTCCCTGCATCTGCACGAGCTGTATGAAGGTCTTGCTGCCTGCACAACTTCCATGACATTTTTAATAACGAAAGTGAAACGATACACACTTGTGCATACCGTGGTAACAGTGCTGTCTCCAAACACCTTGGTGCACCATCAACTGCTTAGTGGTAAAGAACCTCAACGTGGCCAGGCATTCAAATTCCTCCTAGGTCTCCTTTTCCAATGGGACTCTCGTATTCATCTTCTTTACCCTGGATATCTCAGCAGAGTAAGGCCTTAAGAAGGAATCAAGGAATGTTCTAGGACTTGATTATAGAAAATTGGTGGAATGTAAGGTCTGTTTGGCTAGTGTGTTTATATTTTTATATTTGAGACTAACAGAAGTGGTTAATTTCCAAGCAATGCTGTAATGAACAAAAGGTGTTTGAAGGGAACTAGTCATATACTCACACTTAAGCTCTAATTTAGTAAATTACCATATACTTTTAATATAAAGAAAAGCTATTTTAATGTAAGCAAGACCATAAAAGCATCCTAAAATTTGTGAGGATTCATAACGTTTTTGCTGAATAATAACCTGAGTCCAAATTTTAGACTCTGTATGTGTTACTGAGCCGTTTTTCTAGGCTCAGGCTGTGATATTCTTCACAAATGCGTAGGCATTTTGAACAGAAACACTGCTTTACTGGTACAGCAAGGAATGCTGTTCTGAGCTGAAATCCCAGTACTGTAAGAGCAGCAGCCAGTGTTCGTTACCACAGGTCACAATCGCCGTGTCACCGCCACGTGCTGCTGCTGCTGCTGCTGCTTTTGCTTCACGTGTGTCCTCTGATATGTTTTTTCTCCTCTTGATCTCAGTTATCTTTGCAATTGTACTTGGGAATGTGTTTTCACAAATTCTCCTTCCCTTTTGTTCTTCGATGTCTGTTCGTGGAGGTGCTGACAGTGTGGCTCGATGGGGTAGAAGGTTGTGGCAATTGGAATTACTTGCAGGAGTTAGGCATAGGGTGTGGAAATCTGCTGCTTGGAAGATGTTTTCTGAAGGCTTTTCTGTGCCCCAAGGTGAACAGGTTAACTACAGATGAGCTTTTTCTCTCAAACTTGTTGATTACAGCATATAGCAAAGACTCAACCTTGTTTGTTCATGGGCTGATAAAGGTGGTGAATACACCTTTCTTTGTTCTTTCCCAGCTCTAAGCCAGCTGGGAACACTAATGGCCTGTAGGTACCCAAGCAGGCTGGTGATAGAACAGCAGTATTCGTCCATCAAACTAAAAGATAGGTGCTGTGGTCGCCTCTCTTCATTTGGTAAAAGGAAATGTAAAACAAATGTATTGCCCCTATATTCAAGTGAATTCATGTTCTTGTCTTCTGACTTTAATTCATTTAATATTCCTTATAACTGATACTATTGATTCTCTTCTAGCTCTGCCTATGATAACGTCAACAAAGTGCGAGTTGCTATAAAGAAAATCAGTCCTTTTGAGCATCAGACGTACTGCCAGAGAACTCTGAGAGAGATTAAGATCCTGCTGCGCTTCAGGCATGAGAATATTATTGGAATAAATGATATTATCCGAGCTCCAACCATTGAACAAATGAAAGATGTGTATCCTTTTAGAGTCTGAAGTTATTCTGCATGTTTAGTGATGGTTGCTGCCTTCTCTGTTTTGATCATTTCTCCCTTTTCACCCTCTTCCTTACTAGACGTTAGTAGAAGTACCAGGACTGACTTAATTCAAAACTTGTAGAGCAAAAAGCGGTTTCATAATTGTCATAAAACAGACAACCAAGAGGGAAAAACTGTTTCAGAAGTTTCCTCTGGTGTTGTATGTAACCACACCACCTTTGTTTTGCTGCCTTACATCTGCTGCCTGACAGATACATCGTGCAAGACCTTATGGAGACAGATCTGTACAAGCTCCTAAAGACTCAACACCTCAGCAACGACCACATTTGTTATTTCCTTTACCAGATTCTGAGAGGGTTAAAATACATCCATTCGGCCAATGTGCTTCATCGTGACCTCAAACCTTCGAATTTGCTGCTGAACACCACTTGTGATCTCAAGGTTAGTTGAAATTTCTTACTACCTGCTGTAACTGCAAGTGGGGTTTTGGTACTGGAGATTAATGGGATTTTTCTCCTGAAAGAATTGGTTTTGATAAAATTATTATGAAGATTTGAGTGACTAAGAACTCGCTGTTGTGCTATTTTGATAAGCGCATCGCTGTTTCCATCTGGAGGCTGACTTTGAAACAGCCTCTTTGAAAGCTGGGTGATGATACTCGTCTGAAGCAGAGTTGTGTTTACCTAGGAAGTAAGCTCAAAACTGTGTATGCCAAGGCTTGGTTTCTCTGTGTTTAAGCTATTAATTGTTCAGTGTTGAAAAAGGACTTCATGTTAGCGAGCAACTAAAATAGCATCTGAAGTTCAGTGCTGATTAAACGCAGAGCAGTTGCTTGGAGAGAGAACATTTCTGATTTACATTGCCAGTGATGGGCTCTGTACTGGTTAATATTGCAGAAGGATGATCCTAGAGCTGTTATGTTTCTTGGAAAATGTCAGCTCAATGCTTAGTGGCATTCAGTGAAGCAAGCCAAGTGTGAAGCATTAGAACAGAAAGAGAGAATAAAATAGAAAACATGCCATTCTATAACTTTCTCTTGGGTTTGAGTTCGTATGATACCCGTTTAAAGTGAGCAGACCGTGGCTTCAGAGCAGTGCTCTCATATCAGGAAGAGCTATTGAGCCTGGGTCCCTCTGCTGAAAGATACTGCTCAAGGAAAAGCGAGAATACAACAGAATTTGATGAAATGGTTCTAGGGAGGGTGAACAGAGAACAGTTGTTCCCTGTCTTTACCAGTGAAAAGGCAGGGTGGGGGGAATGGAAGGGGCCGGCGGCACGCTCAGGGTGAATTGACATCAGAGTTAGCTTGCAGCAGTTTGAAGCTGTGGAATTTGGTACCGTGGAACGCTGTAGATATTACAGATAATGTGACTTAAAGAACACCAAACCCTTTGGTAGGAGAAAAAGCTGTTGAAAGTGGTGTCTGGTTTTGAGTCCCCTGGCGGCGAGTCCCTGGAAGATGGGAGAGCCGAGCAGGGGAGGTGTTCCCTGTTAGACTGCGGTGTGTGTTTGCTGGTGGCACTGACAGCGAGAGGACAGAGATTCAGCTGCTTTCATCTGATGTGGTGCAACTGCGCTTCTTCTGTACTCTGACACACCTAATTACCCTGTGGTTTTTAAAGTAGCTCTAGTTTTCTCATTTAAAAAAAAGCCAAACTAGGCAAAAATACTTAGTTCAAAATGTAAGCTAGTTCCTGGCCGTACAAGTTTGTGTCACGGTGTCAAGGCATGTCCTTGCTGTTCGTGTGTTGGTCCATTCTGACCATCAGTTTGCTTTACATTCCCAGGGCTGCTTGTCAGCCTTTCCTGCAGCCTGGTCCTGCTGCACCTCTGAGGGTTGCCATGGGATTTCAGCTGTTACAGCAGAGCCCTTCCAGGGATTAACCTCTTCATGAAAGAAATGGAGAGAAATCTACAACAACTGTGCCATAGAAGCAGAAAAGAACAGTTTGAATGTAGTGCTGTTAGGTGCTATTAAAGGCAGTAAAATAATAAAAGGCAGTGTTTTAACACAAGAAAGATGGTGATGAAAAAGCAGGTAAACTCTCTGTATGGCAAAATAATACAACATGACCGTAGTGAGTACTGTTCCAACTCCTTTATAAGATTTTAAAATCAGCATGTCACTGCAGTATGTGCTTCCTAGTGCAGAACAGGGCAGTCAGTGTGACAGCATGTGCTTTTTCATAACCCAGAGGGAACTCTGGTGGTGTGTTAATACCTCACCTAAAGTTTAAATAACAGAACTGCCAGAGAAAACTGGTACATGCTTAGGCCTCGGCTGAAGAATGCTGAACTTGTACTAACTTGCCCCTTTGAGGGCTGTTGTGCCAGTCCATATGTCAGGTATGCACATGCTGGTGGTGTTGGTTACTATACCTAAACTCAAAACACAACATACTGTTCAAGTGAACAGCTCAGGACCACGCTTTGAGCAGTGTGTTCACTGGGAGCAGTAATGCTGTTAGCTTCTTTCTTCAATGGTGTTTTGAGAGAGCTGTTCACCTCTTCTGGAGCTCTGAGTCCTACAGGTTGTGGCAAGAGCTGCTTCTTCTCCCTTGAACATGGTCTTGACTTCTGGGTCATAGATTCCATTTCTAGGAAAGACGGGTGAGTCCGTTGACACAGTTTGTCCAAGGTCTCTATTGCTTGTCCTAGGCAGCAGAAAGGCTTAGGGCAGACATGCAGACCTGAAAGCTGTTTCTCTTTCCTTAGGCCATGCTAGAGACTTTAAATGAGACTTAAATATAATTTACCACGTAGGGAATGAAAGTTTGTGAAAGTGCATAATGGAAATTAACTACTGCCTTGGAATCTCTCCCCAGTGCGAGCTCTGGGTGATACAGGTACTGATCGTCTCTGCAGCCTGGCATCTTTCCCATGAGTGAGATTAATGTATTCTGACATGCTACAGGCTGGAATATGCTCAAAAACACTAGCTACCATTTTTAGCAATATTTTCACATGCTTTTATGATTAGCTGCATCAAATGGCTTGACCTGGTTTACAGTGTTGTAAATGGAATGTTATGTAAAAACAGGCCAGTGGCATTAGAATTTGAGTAAATGAGGTCACAGTTGTGTCGAACAGCTTCTCAAGCAGTGTGTCCTAGTGTCTTCAGTGTGCCAGCTTCCCCTGGCAGAACCTGCTGCTTTGGCTTGGTTAAACCCTTAACACACCACATCAATATTATTTATAAATTGTGGGTTTTTTTCTATCTACATATTGAATACTCCCAAGTATTAAACATCCAAGAACTGTTAGATACTTTGATACGATTGAAAGGAAGGTGATGAAAGATGGGTTTTTT
Source organism: Jacana jacana (assembly GCA_013400555.1). Classification (NCBI taxonomy): domain Eukaryota; kingdom Metazoa; phylum Chordata; class Aves; order Charadriiformes; family Jacanidae; genus Jacana; species Jacana jacana. Next base: position 197,285 of record VZTM01037212.1, on the reverse strand, counting down.
TGAGGAAAAATTGCAAGTTATTGTGTGTTTCAGAATTTTACTGATTACTCTCAAGATGCAACTTACAATTAACAGCTTAATGAAAGCCTCTCCTTTTCCTTTTATACGAGTGTGTACGTTACACACTGCCTGATACAGCTTCAGATATTCCAGTGTATTAGTAGCGTTTCATTTGTTTAGCAAATGGTCATATGTATGTGATCCTCATAAATCTTCCCATCTGCTTGACAGCTTCATCCCATTTTAAGGCATCTCTGTTTAAAAAGCAAAGCACACCTGATAGGGACTACAAGAATGTTGTTTGGACAAGCGGAAGCTGAAGATATACAGAGGATGCTGGCATTTTGTTTATGTATTTAGCAGGGTGGCTATTCTCTCTCTCAGTAGGCTCTGCTCTGTGTCTGCAGGGCATGAAGCACTGACTGACATACCTGGGTCTTGCATTATGCAGGTTTTTATTCTCAGCTATGACTTAATCAAAATGCCAAGAAAATTTCCCCTGTCGTTATGTTGCTGTCTCAGATTCTTTCTTCTTTTGTTTTAATTCAGATTCAATTAAGATTGCGAAGTCAACCTGCTGCTGCTGCTGCTGCTTTGACTTTTACCAGTTATTATTTGACCAGGAAGGGTGGGCTCTCAATTTCATTTTATTTTTTCCCCAAGTAGGGCAGCTGCTTTGTGAAACGGGTTCTGTTGCTGCCAGGCAGAGTCAGACCCTGTGCCTTCTTGCAGCAGGACCTGAGCAGGACCCCGCTTTCTCCTTCCTTCTGCTGCCCCAATGGTGACAGCCACCCAGAGCCTCCTCCTTGCAGCTAAACCTTGGTGCCTTTCTCTTCTGTTCTGCTCAGCTCAGCGGGAGATTTTTGTCATTTTAATCAGCTCTCTCTGTCATTAATCTTCCTCTCAATCCCATGTGCCATTTTTCTACTCGAGAGATTCAGAGGCACCTTTAATTCAGTTCTTTCTACTCACTGTGGACCAGAGAGTGTCTTTTATTCTTTTATCTTAATAACAAATTATCAGTAGTTTGTGTGCAGCACTAATTCTGCACAAGTTTTGTCTGCCTGCGTAGTTACTTTCTGACGTCCATAAAGGCATCCTCTGCAGTTTCTTCCCTTCTGTCTCTGAGCAGACTCTGGCTGGTTGTGCTGCTGCTGTGAAAGCTGCTAATGGCACAAGCAGTCCCTTGCCACCTCCTGCCGAGAAGGTGTGAAGTAAGCCCAGAGTGGAACAGGAATTGGGCACCAGGAACATCTTTTTTCCCAAACCATTTATTCTTCCTGTTCCCAGCGTGGCCTAATTGGATATGGATACTTTTTGGGCTTAATCCAAAACATTTTTCTTAACCTTTGTACAATAATTTGTTTCTAAAAATGCAGGTTCCCGTCGCTGTGTTTGCTGGTGATACATCACGGGCTGGGGAATGGTGAATTACTGATGTTGCAGTATTGGAAGCTGTGTGTCTCACGGTTGTTGTTTTGTTTTTTATTTTTTATTTCTTTAAAACCAGATTTGTGACTTTGGACTGGCTCGTGTTGCAGATCCCGATCATGATCACACAGGATTCTTGACAGAATACGTGGCCACGCGCTGGTACAGGGCTCCTGAAATCATGCTGAATTCTAAGGTGAGAGCCACGGTGCGCTGCTGGTGGTTACTCACTCCCCAGCACCACTTCTTCCCCTGCCCTCTGGCTTCGGGATCAGAGCCCAGGCAGGCTCTTGAGGAAAGGTAGGAAAGGGTTTGCAGTGCAGCTACTCGCCTGCAGCGGGCCTGTGAGTCCAGATGCAGTTATTGGACACTGAGCTCAGCGACGCTCTGTGAGCTCCCGGGTGTACAGTTCCTTGCCAATCACGAGACTCCTTCCCATCAAAAGTTTTTCCACAGAGCAAAACTAGTAGTAATGGGACCTTTTTACTGCTGTCTCCATCGGGGCCTGCAAATGTTGCCTTAGTAGCATCCTGATCTCCTGATTTAGATGTAGAATGTATGAGGGTGAATCTGATTCTGTGGGCAGGTCATCTTGGTTGTGTGTCAGTCTTAATTGTGTTCCCATACTCTCAATAAAACTATCCCTTTGGGGTTTTTATACTTGGAATTATGGTATGTTCTGTGGCTGTTGGAATGGGTATCCACTCCCTGCCTGGGATGGGTGATGGGTATCCTCCAGAGCCTTTGGTAACTCCTGCAGCTGTGTGCCCCTTCACCAAAATGGGACACCTCTGTCTGTACTTTGTAGTCCTGGAAGACTCTGCTGTATCTGTAGGGTTGTGTTTCATTGGCTGCTGGGTTGGACCTGTTGTGGCCATAACGTGTGTAATGCACTTCTAGAAAACACTTGTCTGACCATTGAGGTGTTGTGGGTGGGTTTTTTTTGTTTCTTTGTGTTTTCCTCCCCCTGGTTTCTTATATTTTAAACACGGGGCAACTTCCCCTTATTTCTGGATATCCACAGGCATTGGTCAGCAGCTTTTACGGGGGAGCAGGGCCACGGCCCCCCGTGTAGGGCACCCAGGCACCAGGGTAGCGTGTGCTTCCGAACAAAAGCCTTTCTCATGGGTAATGCAGGTTATCCAGACACACAAAATTAGGGGCATTAGTTCTGTGTTTATGTGGCATTTCGGGCTGTAAACACAGTTTGCCACTTCCCTGCTGTGTTGTACAAACCAGTGAACCAACAGTCTGTTCTGCCGCTTCGCCCCCTGGTGCTGAAGGCTCTGTACTGGTGTGGGGCTTAGGTCCTGTTATGAAGAAGCATGGGTTTGTTCAGCTGTTCAGTGTACTGGTGGGAACTGTAGAATAGAGAAGAATAGCGTGTTTCCAAATTTTATCAGTGTAAATTTGCTGTATAATTAAGGAGTCTCAAAAATTTGCAGTTGGTGATATTTTAGCTAAACTTGGCGAATGCCTTTGGAAAAGCGTACCTCAGTTCTCCCTCCCCCCTCAAAGCAGAGTTTTGACATACAGTTCTTAATTATTTCATTCTGTACAGAAAAATCAAGCAGCATGAAGGAGCATGACTCATCTAAAAAAGGAAGATTTATTTGCATGTACTTTCAGAATTTACTAAATAACAGGTGCAGAAGTTTCTTTGACAAAGGTGTGTTTGCGTTCCTGGCAGGGTTACACCAAGTCTATTGACATCTGGTCAGTGGGCTGCATTCTGGCAGAGATGCTCTCCAACAGACCCATCTTCCCAGGAAAACACTACCTTGACCAACTGAACCACATCCTTGGTGAGCTTGGTGTGAAAAAAAACCAAACCAGCAAACCTGCTTCTTGTATAAAAGCAGCATTTCCACAGCCCCCCCTCTCTCTCCATCCTCGCCACTGGTTAAACTGGTCCTGGGCACTCGCTGCATCCTGTTGGCCGGTGTGTAGGGGCTGGGTCTGTAGTGTGTCGTCTCCTCCCCATAGTGATTGATGCAGCAGCTTCTATGACAAATCATTGATCTGGGGAGCTGCTTACCAGCTTATTTACTGCATCAGCAGAGGTGATTTTAAAATGAAAAAGGCTTTTAAAAGCTCAGATATAGTATTAAGTCCAGGTAGCTGTGGTTTTTGTAAATGTCTGTAGATACACCACTTAACTGGATCTTTTAAACAGATTTTGCTCATTAGAAAACTCAAGTGCATTTGTTCATTTATGAGAAAAAATAACTTACAGCTTTTTAGTAAATGTTTCTAAAGTATTCTAAGGTATTCTGTACTCTTAAAACACTTAGTCTGTAATCTTCTGCCCAGCAGCTTTAATACTGAGCTTTAGCAAGTGGTGGTGTAACCAATTTGATGTGCTTTTCACAGAATGGACTAGTGTTTGTATTTATTTTTTTCAGGTATTCTCGGATCCCCTTCCCAAGAAGATCTGAATTGTATAATCAATTTAAAGGCCAGAAACTACTTGCTTTCCCTACCACACAAAAACAAGGTACCATGGAACAGGCTGTTTCCCAACGCTGATCCCAAAGGTATTTTGTGCTCTATTACATTCTACCAGATCTACAGAAATGGAAATGAGCAGAAGTAATGGCAGGATGGGAATTTTAAAACCACCCTAAGAATCTGTCTTTATACTGGAGATGGAAGGTGCAGCTCCCATAAAGCAGCAGTATAACCAGTAGCAAATCATAAACCAGCCTGAAACCCTCACGCTGGCTTGTCTTTTTAAAGCAGTATTTAGCAGCTCTAGGATCATGTGTGGGGTGTTTGATCTTCTCATTTCTGTGTCAAACGTAACTCCTGACCTGTGTTGCTGTCTCTGAGGGCGCGCTGTGTCACTCAGGTTCTGAACATGGGTTCAGAACTCCGGGTTTGGTGTTGAGCTGAGTTTCTGAACGAGCCAGGGCTTAGCGCTGGGCTCACCAGCTTGTGCACGGGCTGCTGGTCAGCCCTGGAGCAAACAGGAGGATATCAGTCAAAGCAGGGTCCTCTGGCAGAACGAGAGGTTAAAATGGTATGGGCTAAAAGTGCAGCGATGGCTGCATTCCCAGTACAGTGCTCTTTCCCCTGCTCTGAGCAATCCCTAAGTCGCTTTTCTTTACAACTGATAGGACAATTCACTCCTAGTGAACATGGTCAGCTACCGGTGGCCCATGTAAAGCTCATTTCTGCAGATGGAGCTGTGGGGAGTTGATTATCCTCAGCATTCAGAGGAACAGCAGTGAATTATGCTGCTTTTATTGTCGTGCTCGTCAACGGGAGGATTTTTACCGTGGGCTTCTGACAGCTTGAATTGTGTCGGTGCTGGGAGGGAACAGGCGTGAGCTCGGCTCCCGCGGCACCTTTCCCTCGCACTCGTCAGAGCAGCTCTGACAGAGCACTGCTTCAAACCCCTCTTTGTCAGTCACTCCAGCAAAAAGCCTTCTGCGCGACAGGCTTTAGTGGGGAGCGAGCAGGTGAGTGCCCGGTGCTGAGAGAACCACATAGAACTGCTGGGTTTGGTCGCTCTGCAAGGTTGCAGCATTTTCAAGCTGCTGTTGAACACAGTGGTGACCCTTGGATGCCCCTGAAGCAACGCTGCAACTGCTTTGCTGCAGTAAGAAGCCTCTGATGAAGTTCTCTGTCATAAATGATGTGGTGGGGAGAAGAAAGGGGATGGGACTTAGGATGCTGCAGGTGTCTCTGGGCTGCTTCATGCTAAAACCGCTCTGGTTTCTTTTCTTGGAAAGTGTGCTATCATCAAAGTAGCTGAATTGCAGTTTCTCCAGGGCTCCATCAGTTCCATCTTATGGATCTTCAGGTTCTCTGTGGATTCTTTGAGTTGCTTCAGCAGATTTTACCTGAATCTTGAGAATATGCAGATAATTGCATCTTAGCTGGAGAGTATCTTCTGGGCTACCGGTCATGCCAGAATAGCTCCGTGATGCTCTAGAACTCACAGTGACTTCTGGAAGACATTTTTGTCATTAAACAGCCAAGTTTTCTGTTCAGAATAAGAAAACGTTCTTGATTACTGTCCATTTCAGAAAAGCTCTGTCTTGGTTTGGATTTGGGGCACATAAATTGGAGTAAAGAAGCAGCCTGATCTATTCGGGTTCGGCTGTAGTTAACACTAGGACGTGCCCAAGGGCTCTGTGTGTTTCTTCCCTCGACATTCTCTGGTGCCAAGGAGCCTTTGGGAGGGTCCCCCTCCTGCAGACCCCAGTGTGCCGAGGGCCCCGTAGCCCTGAGGGCCCGTGAGAGGGGCGGGCAGAGCTGCGCCACCGGGTCCCAGGCAGCCGTCTGCTGCGGGGGCTGCGGCTGGGGACTCTGGCTGGAACTGGAAATTGCCCCAAAACTTAGGGCAGCCTGTGTTTTCCAGGCCCTGTCGGTGATTGTAACGCTCCTGTACTGTGGAGTGTGGATTAAACTCTTGCTCACTTGCTTTCTTTTTTCCCTCTTAGCACTTGATTTGTTGGATAAAATGTTGACCTTCAATCCCCATAAGCGGATTGAAGTGGAGCAAGCTTTAGCCCATCCATATCTGGAGCAGTATTATGATCCCAGTGATGAGGTAAGGACAGTGTTAAAATGTGAATGTCAACTCAATAGTGCAACAGGCTGTTTTCTTCATGAAAGGACACTTTCCACTGCTCTAATGGAACTGAAGAGTGAATTGAGCAAGATGGTGTATTTCAGGTTCTAGCCCCACGTTTTGGAGGGAGAAGACACTAATAGATACTGAGATGTGCTTTCCTGAAAGCAGAACTTCTCAGCCCGTTATGGCTTTGTTCCCCAATGTCTGAGCTGAGGAGGAGGATACCCGCGTTCGCTGTCTGCCAGTGCCCATCCAGCCCCCGGCTCTAGTCTGGTAGACACTTCTGAGCAGGTTTCAGGTCACCTCTGGTGAAGAAGTAGGGGAGGGGGAAATGCACTGGTTATTCTTCAGGGACAGACACGTTTATTCCAAGAAATAGAGATGTTTTGGATATTTTTTCTTCAGGTAGATACTTAGATGTGTGCCTTGACCAAATATTTTTAACTCCTGCTTTGTATTTGAGTAACTCCTTACTATGGTTTGATTTTAAATTGGGTAAATAGTACATAAATCACAGAAAGCACTAACAGGATGAGTTCTTCCTTGAAGACTGCACATTATTAGACATCTTTGTGAAGCACATTTTCCGGGCTTTCCCCCCCTGCAGGGACCCCGTGAAACAGGGCAGTAATGTTAGAAGAGTAATAACGTTTCCTTCTGTCGTTAAGCCCGTAGCTGAAGCGCCCTTCAAGTTTGATATGGAGTTGGATGACTTGCCGAAGGAAAAGCTGAAAGAACTGATTTTTGAGGAAACCGCTAGATTCCAGCCAGGATACCGATCTTAAATTGTGCAAAGGTAAAGTCACAGCAGCGCAGGCACCCGGGGACTGTCACCCCAGTGAAAGGGGGAACTTGCCTCCTCTGGTGAGAGGATCAGGAGCTGTAAAAGGGCAGCCTTGTGCCTGTGTGTTTGACAGCAGCCCTGTTCTGATCTTTCTGGTTTCCCTGAGCTTTAGAAGATGTTATGTTTAAATGTAAAATGTAATGTACTGATACTCACCGACTCTTCTTATAAAAAACTTAACTGGACTTGTGCAAGGCTTGGCATGAGTGTGCCATGAGGCTTGCAAGTCTCAGTAGTTTCATACAAGATTGGTCAAATACTGCATTTGAATAGTTTTTGTAACACTTGGAATTATAGGGTCACAGAATGGTTTGGGTTGGAAGGGACCTTAGAGCTCCAATTCCCCTGCCCTGGGCAGGGACACCTCCCACCAGCCCAGGTTGCTTTGTGGTTCAAGCTTTCCTCACTGGAATGTGTCTCTGCTCTTTTTTGTAGGACAAGGACTTGAAGGACTGGGTGTGCTCAAACGTTGCTGTTCCTCTTCCCAGTCCTTTACGGTTGGTCATGTCTCGTGGCCTCTCTCAGCTTATCCACTAACTCCTTTGAGCCATTCAGGAGGGCAGTTCCTGGTAGTTTTGGCTTTTCATGCTTTCAATGAATCTTTTAAGCCTGAAGAATTGTAATTGACACTCCTATGCGTAATGCCCGTTGTTGACCTGTTGCAGTACTGTACCGTACCTGCACCTACTGCTGCCGTATTTTAACTGCTTGCTTTCTGGTTTGAAAGATGCAGTGGTTCCTTTCACTCCTGGATCAATATCCACGAAGATAATTCGTTAACCTGTAAGAAGTTTACACCATGAACTATGTTTTTCTGACTTTACTGCAGTCGCTGGCATTTTTGTTTTTTTGGTTTGTTGGTTTGGTTTTTTTTTTAGAAAAGCTACTATTCAGGGCACTTTAAGTCAGTGACATCCCACATATTTTTTTTTTTGCACTTCCTTTCTAAAGAGGTGGTTAGCACCCAGCAGAGTGTCCCCCGTCGCGCTGTGGGCCGCAGCACAAGTCCTGCTCACGTTGGCCTCGCTTACGCTCCTGAGCTGTGCCTGCGGGTGTTGCACGCAGCCGAGGAGCCGCCTGGGAACCCAACTGACTCGAGGTCAGCCGAGGAGCAGATCTGAGGGGCCTTGGCAGGATTTGTACCTGTTCTCCCCGCCCTTTCTAAAGGCCATCGTGTAAAGTTTACCCCTGTTGGAGGCAGAGTTCCTTCCAAAGCTCCCACCAGGTAGTAGCGTTTGTAGGACTTGTGCAGAGCGTGGGTGGCAGCTCGCCAGCTGGTGGTTACTCACCGTCTGGTGGAAGATTAACGAAGAACATCGTGGCCTGGTGACCTCACGGCGAGCGCCCTTCCCTGTGGAAGGCAGCCCTGCGCGCTGGCAAGCGAGAAACCAGAGCAGGATGTCGGCGACCTCGGTCTGCGCTCTGCGCCCCGGAGAGACGCTCCGAGGGAGGACTGATAGTTTTCACATTCGAATCTTACCCCTGTCGTTCAGGATCCTTGTGGAGAGGAACACTGCATCTTTAAATGAGAAAGTTTGATTTTACTTTTGCTCCTACAGCATGTCGGCCTCTCAAGTTCGTTTCTTGCAACCTACACTATGGTGATTTGTAACCAAGCCTCCATGAGCTCGTGACATGAAGTACTGTTCTGGTGTCAAGTACTATCAAACTTTTCTGATAATGCTGAGTTAGGACAACCAAACGAAGCTAGCACTAAATAATGGTTAAAATTGTATACCTTTTAATGATCTTTTCAAGTATTTGTTACTGAAATTGTATGATGTGGAGTTTACTAGGTGTTCTGTTCCAGTGCAGTGCCTCCTTTTCTTTCCCCACTGCTCTCTGTGGTGAGAAATTTGCCTTGTTTAAAATAATTACTGTGCCCTCGCATGACTGTTAAAGCTTTCTGTGCAAAGATGATTGTCTAAGTGCCACATGCCTATGATTGAGAAAAAGAATAATCTATTGTTACCTCTGAGTTGTGTTCAACTGAAATGCTATTCAACAAATAACTTAGGAAAAATAGTTCTATTTTTAGCTTTTCATCTCTCTGCTGTCTTTTTCTCATTTTATTTTGGCAGCAGTGAAGAATGGATTGTATAAAGACTGCTTGCTAATATGAACAAAATGCACTTGTAATTCCTGGAAATAAATTTAAATCTTATATCTTCACATTAACATTAAGAATTAGTTTTTGGTTTCCTCTTGGGTACTGTGTTGGAGTGGAGATGAGGCTCAGAGGTGCCGGCTGTAGCTCCAGGCTCCCTCCTGCCGTTGGGCTGCTCCTGGGAGAAGGCCAGAAAGCCGCTCGCGTAGACCTCTCTGGACAAAGGGTGCTTACGAGATTCCTTTTCGGAACTTTCTTTTTCCTGTAGTTTGTCAGTCTGCCAAAAGGAATTCTTAAGAAGCCAGGGTTCATCTTTTGAAGGGCATTTTCCATCAGGAAGTTCCTGTGGTCCCCAGGTCTGTTGGGAGCCCAGCAGGAGCACGGTCAGGACTCTGCGCAGGCCGCCGGGGGGTCGGGGTGAGGAGCCTGTGCTAAAGACTCGTCTACAGAAATACGCACTTGACTGTTGCCACCAGTGTGGAAAGGCCGCCCGGCGTTTCTGCACACCTGTACCAAAACGCTTTTCTCCCTCACTTTGGAGGAGCTGAAGCTTTTCTAGAGTCTCTGCTGCTTGTACCATCACCGTTGCTACAGGAATCCTTTGCGCGTGGGTGGAAAGACGACTGTTACTGGCACCAGTGTGTGACACCTCCAGTTTGATTTGCTAAGGAAGAGGTTTGGCAGCTTCCTTCGCCCTTCCCTTTCCTAGTTCTGGTTGGGTTAGTTTTTTAATGCTGTCTTGAATTTTGGATTTCTGGGGAGGTGCAGCCCTCCCCCTGCGCTGTCTCGGGTGAGAAGCCGAGGGTTTGCTGTCCCTGACCTGGTGCTGTGGGGCTTCCTCCCCTGCCTGCTCCCGCTGCCCGGCTCCGCGGGCGCTGGGCTGAGTTCCCCGAGGCGGCAAAGGAGAAGCGTGACTTTTTGTGGCCAGGTTCTGAAGATAGTTTAGAAGAAGGTGCCTACAACAACACTGTGTTAGATCAGTTACTCCATCACGTTACATTGACCAGGTTTTTGGGTTTCTTTGCGTAGTTGTTGTATTTTTGAGCGGAGAACAGCAGCTCTTGCTGAAGTACCGTGCATTCCGTGGTAGAGATGCCTTGGGGGTACGGAATGTCAGCAGTTCACTGTCCAGAACATTCCAGCCTTACAGCTGAAGGAAGAGACGTGACCCTGGAGCTCTCGTGGACGCTTTGGCACACGAGCATCTGGCTCGGCTGTCGCCAGCCCCTCGGTGCCCAGGCCCTCAGCCGCAGCCCGGGGGTGCGGGGGCTGCCGGCAGCGGCCGAAGGGAGCCCGGAGCAGAGCGGGGTTTTCCCTAGGGGAAGGGAAGGGAAGGAGAAAACAAACCAACCTGCTGTTGCTGCCCACTGTAATCTGCTACGGTGTGTTTATACCCTGTCAGTTGCTTGCTGAGCAACCGTACCATAGATTGAAAGCTTATTAATATATATTTGCTTACGTTAGTGTAGTTCATATAGTCCTTGGTTATGGATAACCTTATTGTGTTGTTCCAGCGCAGTGATAGGGTATGAGGATAGGTCTCTGCGTAGCCGGCGTATGCTCATGGAGGTGGCCCCTTGCATAGTACTTTTATATTTGTACAGCAACGTCTTCAAGCAATCCCAGATTTTAGGGGAAATATTTTTGTAAATGCAGTGGTTTAAACAAATGTCCAATCGTTTTACTAAGTTTTGAATACGTGTGTGGTTCAAAATGGTCAAGAGTGGGAGTCGAGACACTAAGTGAGTGACAAGTGCACGTGAGCGAGGAGAAGCTTTCGGTGGGTGTGGTAGCGAGTGCTGGGGTGGGAGGCGGAGGAGCCGGGGAGCTGTGTGAGGGGAGCCCGGCCCCGGCGGTCACGGCTGGGCCGGGCGCTGGTGTCACCTTTGGGGGGGTCGGTGCAGAGCGCTGGGGAACCGCTCAAGCAGCTTCGTCCTTGCTTTGTACTGTTGGTGCCTTCTTAGTCATGTCCCCACCAGTCCTGCGTAGCTCTTTGAGTTAAGGGTAAGTTCAAAACGGCAAAGAAAGATTTTATAAAACAAAAAAGAAATCATTTTCTGTATGTTCTTATTCATTGTAACAATTAAACGTTTATATCGTGACAGACTCGTGATTTGGTTAATCTGTATAGATCAATTGTAAGTAGAAAGGTTTCTATTTCGTCTTATTCTTTTGATGTTGTAAACGTTTGTGATTTTCTTTCCTAAATCAGGTGACTTAATGTTCCGTTTTGTTTTCGGCATCTGAACCTTGTAACAAAACAAATGCAAAGAAAACCATTAAATTGTGTCCCTGTGTTACCAACTGGGCAGAGTCCTGTGCCTGTGTCGCCCGAGGGGGCTCTGCCTTGGGCCAGCCCTGAGGAGCGGGGGCAGCGCTGAGCACCGGGCTCTGCTCTGGAGAGGGTCACCGGCTGGACCGGCGGCTGGGGAGGCCCTGCCCTGCAGGAGGCCCCCGGTGGAGGCTCTGTGGAGGTTCTGTACGGAGGCCCTGCCCTGCAGGAGATCCCAGGTGGAGGCTCTGTGGAGGTTCTGTACGGAGGCCCTGCCCTGCAGGAGGTCCCCAGTGGAGGTTCTGTACGGAGGCCCTGCCCTGCAGGAGGCCCCCGGTGGAGGTTCTCTATGGAGGGACAGGCAGAAACGCTTCGTCTTTGGTGCAAGGAAGTTGGGAACCGCCGATGTTTGGACCAGCTGAGCGCAGGAATGAGCAGCTGGTGAGTCACAGGCTTTCTGACTCTGTGTATTGATATTCATACAGCTCCCCCTCTGGTCTCCCGGGAGCTTGAGAACAATCACTTGAGCAGTAGCAGTCCTTTGAGACCAAATGGTTTCATCTTACTACAAAAAGGTGGGTCTCGGGCCGAGGGTTCGGGGTGTGTGATTTCTGGGAGGGTGCAGGTAAGCTTTCATTGCTGCAACGGGCTTTGAGTGATTTTTAGCCTAAAATCAGCCTGTGCTGAAGAACTGAGCTCTGACAAGGTGTAGCTGGGTGGGGGTTCCGAAGGTGGCTTTGGGGAGTGCAGAAGGTGGGGCTGGAGGCTTCGCCCCCTCAGAAGCGTGGCCCCACCAGGCGGTGTGTGTGTGTGAAGGCTGATGGCAGCCGGCTGCAGGGCCTGCTCTGGGACCCCTCTGACTCGCTCAGGGTCTTCCTGCAGGTGTCTCCACAGCTCTGCCTGTTTCTTCACTTGTCTTGCTATTGACGGTTTACTTCTCTATCTTCCTGACCAAAGTGGGTCTGAACAAGTCCCAGTTGGTCCAAAACCATTTCCTCTATAAGATTTGTGAGCTTTCTGATGATAAATGACATTATTGATCTCAGTAGTGGGACTAAGAGGGGATGGCAGAGGTCTGCAGAGCTCACGTGAGCTCAGCTTAATCGCTGGTTTCCTTGGTGTGAGGCTGTACCAGAAGCGACACATCCCGTCTGCAGTTGGGGGGGGGTAATTATTACTGGGCAGCTTTGATTGCCCTTGTCTTCCCCGCGCTTGCCCCCGGCAGAGGGTGTGCTCTGACGCCTGCTCCTGGCCAGGGGGAACAGGTCTCCTAGAGCCCTTGTCTGCTCTCTGGGAGCTGCTGCAGGAAAGCAAGGGTGGCACCTGCTGCTGCGTTGACCTCATCTTCGTCTGAGTCCTGTCACGAGAACACAGCTCTTCTGCTTCTCCCGTATTGCTGCCTCCCGTTTCTCCTCCTGAGAGAGGCCCAGGCTCAGCACCCGCCCGGTTAGAGCCGGGGCTGTAAGAGAGCAGAGGGGCTTTTCTCTCTGCTGGGCTGTGGGGTTCTGCTCCACCCCAGAGCAGATAACGCTGCTGTGCGGGATCGCTCCAGCCGTGTGTCCAAACGGCCCGGGGAAGCTGCCCTTCCAGCAGGGAAGATCTGTTCTTCCTTTCTGGGTGCTCAAAAGGGGGAGATGTCAAGAGGGTGTTCTCCCCCCCAGCACTTGGTTTGACTGACAGCGTGCCCTGTTCACCAGGTGAAATGATAAAAGCTGTAATATTCCAGGTGTCGTGTGGCCATTTGTCAATAAAATCACTGTAAACACACGGTCATTTACTGGTGGTGCTGCTCTGTGAACGGGTGACACTTCCTCAGCTGTAAACACACCAACTGTGCTCTCCTGAAGGGCCTGGGTGTCACATGGCAGTGACAGAGCCAGTGTCTGCCTTTGGCAGGACTCCTGTTGGTGACCAGCCTCCGCGGCAATCTGGCCCCAGTAACCAGTTCCAGGCAACTGCAGCATTGCCAGCAATCATTGCTAGGCGGGAGCTTTGCAGCATCCTCTGCCAGGTGACAGCGAGTCGGCACTGGTGTCAAGCGGGCTGTCAGCAGAGCAGTAATGCTTCGTGGGAATCTCACCCGTTTGGAGGGTAAGCGGAGCACGGGGGCCAGTCTCACCCGTTTGGAGGGAAGGAGAGCACGGGGGCCAGTCTCACCCGTTTGGAGGGAAGGAGAGCACGGGGGCCAGTCTCACCCGTTTGGAGGGAAGGAGAGCACGGGGGCCAGTCTCACCCGTTTGGAGGGCAAGCGGAGCCCGCAGGGTTACGTGCAGTCGGGAGCTGATGGGGAAAGCGTTGCTGTGGCAGCGTTTGTCTGTGGAGCCCCACGGCTCCAGCAAAGGAGGGAGAGGGGGGCAGAGCTCCGACCTGTGTGGAGAACACAAAGCGCTGGGTTTTGGTTAAGAGCCAGCCCAGAGCTAAAATTGGCCCTGGAAAAGATGTAATCATACTCTTTATTCAGCCTCCCACTGGAGGCCTCGGCTCCATGAAAATCCAAGGAAAGGCTGTTAAAGAGCATGACTGGAGCTTAGTCCTATGTGCTCCAACCGCTCCTGTCTGTCCCGGTGGCTGCAGCGCGGCTGGAGCCATCGTGGACCCGAGTCCTGCCATCTGCTGGTGGAGAGGTGCCGTCAATACCGTTTGTATAAATAACCCCCTTGCTGAGTGACAGCTGAACATCGTGATTAAAGAGCGAAATTTATAATAACAACACCTGGAGTGCTCTGGAAAATGTGCTGCAGCTGCAGAGTTGTAGCTCCCGGGCTCAGCTAGCGACAGTGGGGAGCAGCAATGCCCCTCTGGGAGGGCTCGGGGACGGGCTTTGGGGGTCTTTGAGGGTTTTTCTTTTAGCTGAGTCTCCCAGAGGGTGCAGCGTGGCTGGGGAAGGCAGGGGGAATGAGGATTAAAAAAGAAAGTGGTGTTGCATGGAGACCAGACTGATATTCTTCCCTTTTCCCCCCACTTTCTGGTGTGGACCCAAACAATTCCACCCGGCTACGACTAAAGCAAAGCCCTGCGTTAGGGAACGAGGCGCAGAAGCAAAGTGACGCCCCAGGTACTTTCTTTGCATAAATATTAATGATGATTATTATGCTAGTTCAGATTGTACAATCTGTCCTTCGTGCCTCCACACCCGTGCACCCCTCTTCATACCTACTGACGTGTCCAAGAGCAACTCAAGATAAAGGACTGCAGGAAAACAGTGCTGAGGTTCAATAAGGTGAAAGATGTTCCTCATTCAGCTGGTGCTGTGTTTTAACCCCCTGGTTACGTGTGACTCGGTTTCTCTCTTGCAATAACACCCAAGGGACCTCAAAGTCCTGTTTGCAGCAGCAGCCAGGCGTCTTGCAGGAGGTTTCTGGATACAGAGGCGGGGAGGATCCTGCCTCACGGTGGTGTCCGTGCACGGCTTGGCCTGCTCCAACAGGCACCACATCTGCTCCGTAACTCCTCTGGCCAGCAGAAGAGCAGAGAGCACTTTCCCAGTTAAATGTGAGTTCTGGTGGCTTGCTCCCAGGTGCTCCTGCTGCAGGAGCTGGTTTGGTCCCATCCTGGGCCCCACTGAGGCCTCCACTGGCTTTTTTGTTTTGTTTTTTTGTAGAGCCCACGGGTTTGAAACAGCCCAGAGAGGAGGCCCTGGAACACAGACGATTCTGAAGCTCCTGTGGAAAAGGACAGCTGAACAGGGCCTTGACAAGGATAGCAGGGAGTACAAAGGCAAACCCCAGGATGCAAGACGGGTTTCAGACAAGCCAAGGGTAAGCAGGGCTTTGCTGGTTCTCTCCCAGGGTTTGGCAGCGTTGAGGCAGCCCGTGTGACTGCCCCCATGCCCAGGCGGGTGGGTACGATACACCCCAAGCACAGGCACCGAGCTGATGGTGCAATACACAGTGCACCCCCTGTGACCAGGCAAACTGCCATCCCAGTGCATGTGAAGCAGCAGCAGCAGCAGCAGCAGCTCTGTCTGTGCTTTAAGACACTGTTATATTTCTCAGACTACACACTATGAGGGAAGCCTGGCAACTCTCGTGCCTCGTGCTGGAGGCTGCTGGCCCAAGCAGAGGTACAGTAGCCCTTTACAGCCTCCCCGGCCTTGTCGCAGTCAGTGGAGATGCTGACTGTGCTGTGCTTGAAAAGAGGGTCCCAGAGCCCCTCCCAACAGCCTGGCCACCCCAGTCCTCTCCTGTCCTCGACCCTGTGCTGCCTCATGGGCTGAAACTGCACCGGTGACACGTTTTGACACTCATGCAGGTGCCAGAGCAGGAGAGACGGAGCCCTAGGAGCTGCATGGCACAGTGTGCCCATGCTGTCTGCACCAGGCACATCTTCTCTTTGGCCGGTCTCCCTGATTCCCTCTCACCAGAAACTTCGAGCCATTTGTTCTAAACGGTTTAAAGGAAGCTCAGACGCTCATTTATCAATATTTATAGAGGATGATGCTAAGACGATTCAGCCTGTTCTAAAACGAGGTCGGTAGGGTTGTAGCCACAAGGTGGAGCCAGCAGAGTGCCAGCCACCTCTGCCCAGCCCCAGAAAAGGTTGTGCTCTATTTCCTCTGTAAATCCTCCAGCAGCCTTAAGAGGATTGTTTGCTTCTCACTTTGTTACCGAGAATGAACTGGAGAAAACAAACCCCAGAAGTATCTGGTATTTAGGGGACAGGGTTCATGCAGCCATTCCAACCCAGGAATGAGACTCCTACAGCGAAGCTGACCAGGAAAACTGAACACCAGTAGTGCTTCTTCCCGGACCCAAAACTTGTCCTTAGAGTCACTTGCACTCAGCAGGGCTTTCTTTGTGAGATTAAGGGAAAGGTTAAGAGGAGGGAAACATTAATGGGTGGCAAAGCAGGCCCTTGGGTTAATCTTACAGAGTGGGGTGTACCAGTACCAGCAAAACAGCAGAGGCGGCTCTGGCAGCCACCGCAGGGGATCCACTGCAGTAAGAATCCCAGTGAGCAGGAGAGGAGACAGGGGTTCTCTGGGAGCTCTCCTTCCAGGGTCTGCTTAGCCATTTTTTCAGTAAGTTATTCAAAAATAAATTAACCAGCATCAAGTTCTAGTGCACAACCCTGTGTTCTGACAGGCACAAAACACCTGTATCTCCTTTTTGTTATTACTGATCTCCTCTGTCTCCTTCTCACTCCCTCTCAAAGTTACACCAGACCCACACTAATTACAATGAAAGCTTTTCTTTTTGTCCTCCTCTAACAGGAAATGGCCAGCATTACTTTTTGCTTTGTCTGATCATTTTGACATTGCAAAGAGAAAAAGCTCTTTGATAGTATCTGCCTTCATACAGTTCTAGAGGATTGTGGTGCCTTGACGTGTACTCTGGCCTTCAGCCCTGTAAACGATGGGCTGGCTGCCCCAGGGAGTCCATCCTTATCAAAGTAAGGACATACATTTTTTTCTCCTCTGCAGTATATCTTTACTAAGGAGACTCATGTTCTGATTCCCCTCTGAAAAAACCCAGGTGACCTGCTGCTCGCTCTGGGCAGGAGATACCTCCTGAGCTCAGGCAAGGTTCCAGCTTGCACAGGCTGTCTGGACCAGCTCAGGAGAGAACACTAACACGCTGAAAATGTTTGTACAATTGCTTTTGGTTTACTTTCCCATTATTCTAAAGTTCCTCAGCAGGAGAAGTCTTCACTGAAGTGTCAGTGCAGTGATCAGCAGGCTGGTGACACCCCGCTTCTCTCAGCTGAAGAAGGGGTGTGTTTGCACGAGGCATGAGCCCAGTCGGTGCTGCTCCTAGAGAGGACAGATGTTAAACATCTGGAGCACTCGTTAGCTTTCATACCTTGGCTATTCAAACAGGTAGCTGTGTTCAATGCTGGGGGGCTGGTGGGTTGGTGCTGAGTTAATGGGAAGGGAAATACATTTCCTTAGTACTGTATAGGCTGCTGTTATCTAAAAGCTTTCCTAAGACGTGGCTGCAGGGTGGCCTAACAGTTTTGTTACACCAACCACCTCCTCTTCTGTTCTCAGAAGTCCATTTTGATTACATTAACATCAGCTATCAGAGAAAATTTATTACATGTTCCTAGTAAGTTACTCAAAGTGGGGTTACTTCAACTAGGACAAACTTAAAAACCAAATCTAAATTCATCTCAGTGTCTCCAGTGTATCTGAACTATTGTTTGCTCTTCAGGAGAGGTTACAGGTTCAGCAGGATGTTATTTCCCACTCTGCAAGGTGGGCTCTGGGCTTTAAACTTTACAAATCTGCTTGCTCAGACAGAAAGGTGGGAATAGGCAGGTGTTGGTGTTCCTCGGGCGGGAACAGGAATCCCAAAACACTTTGGGGATCCCCTGAAGAGTCAGTACAACACCTGGCGATTAACCAAAGCAGGGTGATCACCAGGCTGTCTAAATAGGAACAGAAGAGGCCTCTGCTTGACAGGGACAAACAGTGCTCCTGGAATGCACAGTGCAAGAAATCAGTTGGTAACTTTGAGAAGGAGCCAAAAAGAGATACAGAAACAACTGAGAATTTGAAAAATGTGCTTTAGAAACCGGTTTTACCCAAAAGGATGACTTGCTCTTGTCTCTCAGGTGAGTCCTACTGGTTCCTCAGTCTTAGAGATGAAGGGGAAAACTGCTGAAAGCTACAATGAAATACATTTGAGGGAGAAATAGGGTGTGTATATTTGTCAGTGAGAATAACTAATGACTGGAACAAGGAGTTAACGATGTGTGGAGACAGGATGTTTTCCTAAGGGATGTTCTGGTTTAAGTGACAAGTAATGTCACCAGTCACGTGGCTTCTGTCTTACAGCGAGTGGCACCACATGATTACAGTAATCCCCGTGGCCCTGTTTATCTGTGAAGTGGCAGAATATGCTTGTGTGGGCTGCCCTGCTCTGGACAGGCTGTAAAATGAGGGTGGCAACAAGGCGAGGCTCTAGCACGAGAAACACACCTCTTGGAAGAAGGGGAAAAGAAAGAAAGCAAACCAGAGGCCAAGCAAAGCTAAAGGAGAAAAGGCTTGAACCCCAGCCTTTATTCAACTGCCCTGCATATACAGGCAAGCATAGGCAGAACGTGCTCACACAAAACAGGTATCATCAGAAAATTAATCTCTGCTTCTCTAAGGCTCAGGAAACACAGGTTTAACTTCTCAGACGAGCAATAGCTGAGGGGGCTATGGCTGCAGGGAACGAGTGACACTCACATAAAGGTAGATCTTGTCACTCCTATGTGCACCTTGAAAAGCTTCTGGAGTTCTTTTCACTCTCCTGCCGTTTCCTCTGGCCTCAGAGAAGGGTGTCTTCTCTTACTGCTGGATGCAGACAGTGCATGCTAGCACCTGCTTTGGTGCTTTGAAATGCTATGGTCCCCGTAAGGTGCCATTAGTTTGTGTGTGTTGTGCTGGTCGTTGCGGTGCCGCTCCTGTTTGCATGCTAAAGTGAGGTGCAGATGCTCCACTGTGTAATTTACCTACCAGGAGCAAACAGCCACCAAGCTGATAACACCATCTCCCATCTCCCGGTGATGAGGCCCTGGTGTGTGGTGCTGCAGGCACAGCCCAGCCCTCTCCGCATCCACCACTGCCTGGCCACTCCTGGGGAGCCACAATCCTTCTGTCTTCTGGTCCTTGGAGAGGACTCTGCTTTCCCCCACCCCTGCGAATGAGCTTGGGATGGCTTAACAGAACTATTCTTCCAGGGGCGAGGGGGAAGTTATGAAGCTCGGGGTGAGGCTGTAGGTCACTGGCAGGCGTTGCATGTACCAATGTGCTCTCCTATCAGATTAGATCCAAATACTGGCTTCTGAAACAGGGCACCCACTGCTGTCAGCCTGCCCCCACCTCTCCACGCTTCCACACCAGTAACGGCCGCAGCGTGCCTCTGCTCGAGGGATGGGATTCTGACGCTCATTCCCATTCTGTTGTAGAAAGGTTTGGTTAACATCTGGCCTTGCTGTTTCAAAACTCGCATGAAGGATAGTGTGGTGGTGGCTAAAAAGAGCAGTTTGTATTTTGCAGGTGACAAACCACCCTCTGGTGGTGGACACTGCAGGGCTCTGATGAGGGAGAACACAGACTCCAGAAATAGGTGCCCAGCGCCGGGCGGCAGGGACTCTTCCCGGCTCACACCCGCTTGCAGGGACACGAGCAGACCTCACCTCCCATGGAGGCCGCGGCACAAGGCTCTCTGGTCACTGCCCTCTCCTGCTCTCCGCTGGGGGCCAGCTGCAGACATCAGCACTGCAGCAGAGCTGACCCTGCCGTGGCAGCAGCAGCCTCACCCCACTTTCCCGGGTGTGCAGGCGTTAGCACGGCTCGGTGTCACGCCAGCTGCCTCCCAAAGCCACCCCGAACGGAAGGGTAGGGACGGTCACCTGAAACACCTCCCTGCACACGAAGTTCCAAACAGCTCAAATCGCCTGCTGTGACAGGTATCTGTACAACGGATGACCTGGCAACAAGCTGGCTCACAACTGATGGATAGTGTTATATTTTCATATCAGAGGTTTGATGTTAATCCTGTAGCTATGCCTATATTGCACTCTTCAGGCTGGCTGCTGCCGTGGCCCAAGAAATAGGTATTTCCTTTTCTTGGAGAACCTTGAAGGACACAGTGTTATAATCCTGACTAACGGGGAAGAGAAGAGCAAACTTCTTTTTTTCCCATTACTAAACTCACATTTATGGCAAAGATGTAGGAAAGCAGTTATTTTTGTTTGAAACATTTATTTTAGCTTCTTTCATGTCCCTTCTCCAAAGTAGATTATTGAGAACATGACTGTGATGTAACTAAGACCCTACACAGGATTTAGTAGCAGCAGCTGCGTGACCTCTCCTCTGCTGATCAAGATGAGAGCCCTGCTGGGAAAGGCAGATTGTGCCCTGAGAGTTTACAATCTGAACGGTGTACAGACCGAGGCAAGCACTTTGTCTCCTCCATGCTTTCTGTTTGCAGTTATTGCACTGCCTCAGGAGAACACAGGCAGCACTTCCAAGTGTATCATGCTCTATCAGAGGTTCCTTTGTACCAGCCACCCTAACCTGCTACTGAACACCCTGAACACATCCTTGACATGCCCTTATCTAAAAAAACAACACACACACACACCAAAAAAAAAAGGCAGAGAGAGAAAAGGATGGTATTCTAACAGTGCAGCTTGTGTATTTGTTACTAGGGAAACAAACAGCCAAGAGAAAGAAACCCTCAGTGTCCTTGTCATTTGGATCTTTCCGTGGAGAAGCAGGGCTTGTGTTAAAACAATGGAAAGATTGTTCTGCTCTGGGGATCCTCTGCTGTCCCTGCAGAATGACAGACGCTCCTTTCTGCCCCGTGGCCAGCTTGTCATCTCTGAAAGAAGTCACTTCTATGTCCAGGATTGGGCTGGTGGTACTTTGTTATTCCTCATCTAGAATTTAATTCCTGTTTCTGTGTAACCTGGTCAGTTCCTAACACCTAAACCAAGATCACAGCATCTCTCTCAAGGCACACAGAAACCAGCTGGTGTGTTCTCAGCTGTAAAAAAGCATGTACAGCATCACTCACCAGCAATGCCAGGTTTGCGCTTCAGGTCAGTGGTGAACCAGAGCTCAGCACATCTTCAGAGACTGTGAGCAGCACCACAGCTCTGCCACATGCCTTGGGGGACTCTGCCCAGCCGTGGTCCCTGAGGAGCCCATGCAGCAGGAACGCTGCCTGGCGGGGCCGAGGGACGCGGTGGGAGCTTTGCAGCAGCTCCAGAGAACCAGCGAGGTGTCAGCCCTGGGTTGGGAGGGCTACCTGCAGAGATGGGTGCTGTTTTGATGGCAACTTCCTGCTCAGGGCTTAATATCCCTCATCCCTAATCTTCAAAGAGAGGATACAAGTTGGAACCATGGGAAACATGCTGTGGTTTAGTACTTAAAACCTGCAAAATACAACATAAGTATTACTGTTATTAGAAGGCCAAAGCAATTACTCCTGAAACACACCTACAGGAGTGTTTGTGCAGAGAACTGCACAGCAGCTGTGTAAACGGGGTGTAGCATCAGCCCCACCAGATGACAGCAGCCCTCCATCAGGCCAGGTATCCTCAGACCACATAAAGAACAGACTAAGAGATCTGTCTCCCAGAACAGGGAGAGCAGTAACAGGCCCCTCAAAATGAAGTAAACACAGCAGCTTGTTAAAAATTTGTGGAAGCTCTTTATGGGATATAAGAGGCTGAAGCTGTTTTTCAAGAAGCACATCGAGATTTATGGACTCTCTGTACTGTATCAGATTTAATGTAATTTCTCTGCTAAATTAAACCACATCCATGCCTCCTTCTCCGTTCCCGTTATTACCTCGCTGTGTGTCTGTATCATACGCCTCATCTAACCTGCCTGTGGGACTGGGTGAGGAACCGGGGTTTGGTGCACCCTGAAGCCTGTCTAAAGGATTCTTTATTACCTTTCTCCTTTCCACCAGACCAGGGCTACAGCACGGGAGCTAGGGAGGGGGTGGGAAAACTGCAATGAAAGCCCGACTGGAAATACTCTCCCAGATGCTTCTTTCCTGCTGTTTTACCACAACATATTTCTCCTCTATTGTGCAAAAGTGACTTTTTTGTTCTGTTCTTCAAGAGTGGCTATTAATTTGCCATTAAGAAGGAAGAAGCATATGACAAAATTGTATAAACGTGTAAATTATATTAAAAATATTGCCAGTCAGAACGACATCAGTTAGCACATGGCTTTATAGTTGCTACCCGAATTGCAATGGGTTCTATTCCTCCAATACCCTCAAAACTACCGAGGGCTCTTGGGTAACACTTGAAAAAGATTTAAAAAAAGATAAAAGATGTCAGTACTGACAAGAAGAAAAGGAGACACAGAAAACGTTACTGATGCAGCATTTATGCAGGATGACAAGAGCCCTGCCTCGGGGTACAGCGTGTAAAGGACAGCTTCGTCACAGCTCCCTCCCTTGGTGTCTCTGCATGCTTTGCCGGTGGAAACAGGAGAGCACAGCCAGAACAAACCAGGGGCTGGCTTTTATTTACTCTTTTTAAGGAAAACAAGAGCATTGCTAACAAACCTTGGATGCTTCTGAGCACACTTGTATGCCAGTTGTACGTTGGTTTTCTCAATCTTGTAAATTGTTCTTTTATACCTGAAAACCCACATACTCTGTACAAACAATGAGCTCTTCCCGAAACAAGAGCTCTGACCATTCCACTCACAAACTGCCTGGTTTTCCTTCATGTTTTTTCCTGCAGCACTGAACTTTTAACAGACCTGTGTCATCTCCCAGGGTTTTAGCTTCTATCAGAAGAGATGCAACAGACAATTATACCCCCGACCAATCCTACACTGCTTGTTGCCACATCATCCCCTAAAGCCCCTCTGGGAACAGCCTTGGTTGAATCACACAATTGTAGGGGTTGGAACAGACCTTTGGAGATGATCTAGTCGAACCCTGCTGCCAAAGCAGGGTCACCTGGAGCAGGCTGGGCCGGATTTTGAGCTTCGAGATACTCAAAAACAAGGCAGGTTTGGGGTATCTCCAAAGAAGGCGGCCCCACACCCTCTCTGGCAGCTTATCCCAGTGCTCTGTCATCCTCAAAGTGAAGTTTTTCATAGAATCATAAAATTGTCTAGGTTGGAAGGGACCTTTAAGATCATCTAGTCCAACCATCAGCCTAGCTCTGATAAAAGCCACCACTAAATCATGCCACTAAGCGCTATGTCAACCCGTCTTTTAAATCCCTCCAGGGATGGTGCCTCAACCCCTTCCCTGGGCAGCCCAGTCCAAGGCTTCATAACCCTTTCCATGTCCAAATTTTCCCCAGTGTCCAATCTGAACCTCCCCTGGTGCAACCTGAGGCCGTTTTCTCTTGTCCTATCGCCTGTTCCTTGGGAGAAGAGGCCATGTTAGGACTCAGGCTGAGATGGGATTTCACAGAATAACTGTATCTTCATGGTTGGAGAGATCTCTGCGATCACCGAGTCCAACTGTACTCACATAAAAACCACCTCCAATCCCAGCCACTAGAGCATGCCCTGAACTGCCATATTTCTCATGTTCCACGCTTGTGCCTGTTGGCCGCTGAGAAGAGCCCGACCCCGTTCCTCTCTCTGCCTGACCTCTGGAGATCGGTCAGCACCGACGNCTTCCCTGGGCAGCCCAGTCCAAGGCTTCATAACCCTTTCCATGTCCAAATTTTCCCCAGTGTCCAATCTGAACCTCCCCTGGTGCAACCTGAGGCCGTTTTCTCTTGTCCTATCGCCTGTTCCTTGGGAGAAGAGGCCATGTTAGGACTCAGGCTGAGATGGGATTTCACAGAATAACTGTATCTTCATGGTTGGAGAGATCTCTGCGATCACCGAGTCCAACTGTACTCACATAAAAACCACCTCCAATCCCAGCCACTAGAGCATGCCCTGAACTGCCATATTTCTCATGTTCCACGCTTGTGCCTGTTGGCCGCTGAGAAGAGCCCGACCCCGTTCCTCTCTCTGCCTGACCTCTGGAGATCGGTCAGCACCGACGAGATCCCCTCTCAACCTTCTCTTCTCCGGGCTGAACACACCCAGCTTGTCCTCAGGAGAGAGGCCGAAGACATGACCGGGCGTGGCGGGGGGCGCTCGGGCTGACCGCCATCGCCGGCTTCCTGCGGGCCCCTCAGGACCTCCGCGGCCGCGCGCGCTTC
>VZTM01037212.1:43947-172007 GCA_013400555.1 Jacana jacana | reverse complement strand
CGGGCCGTGCCGTTGGCACCGCGGGGGCTTCCGCTGCTCTGCTCCCCGCAGAACCGGGCGGCAGCGCTGGAACCCGTAGCGGCTGGTAACGGCCGGAGGGGAACGGGGTTGGGTTCGCTCACCGTCGTGAGAGCAGGCTGAGAAGAGGTCGGTGCTCGGGGTCCGGCCTTTAAGGTCAGGAGGAGGCGAGCTGTGTGTCTGCTCGGGTGCGCAGCGAGCGCGGGATCGCGCCCTTCACAAAGCAGGCGGCCTCTAACGCAGCCTTGGTCGGAAGAGCTGTGGCAACCGTTAACTTGTGTCCTTAAAGGACTCCGTCTGTTGAGTCTGAAAGAGTCCACGTTGCTTTTAAAAAGGTGCATTAAAAGAGGCCTTCAGAAAACCTTGAAGAAAAATACCTTTCTCAAGTTCAGTGTGCTGAACTTGCGCAAGCATTGAGCTCCTGTTTCTGCTCTAAAGGGCCTGATGCACAGGCATAACACCTTTCTTGTGGTGCATTTCATTATGAAACCTGTCTTTTTCCATTTCTGAGAAACTGAAAGAATCTGTAGCATTCCAGCATTGAGTTCAAGCAGGGAACTTTAAAGGGAGCGTCATATGTCACTCACAGGACGTTTTTTGTCTTCCTTGTTCCAGCAGGAAAGCTGGGGAGGGACTCCGGATGAGGGGGAAGGGTTTGACACTGAAAGAGGGGAGATGGAGCTGAGATTTGGGGAAGAACTTGTTGGCTGTGAGGGTGGTGAGAGCCTGGCCCAGGTTGTCCAGAGAAGCTGCGGCTGCCCCATCCCTGGAGGGGTTCAAGGCCAGGTTGGACCTGGGCTGGTGGGACACTGGTGGGGCTTTGTGTTTCCTCCCCACCCAAACCATTCTATAATCTGTTAACTTGAATAAGTATGACTTAATATCCAATTGTCTTACAAAAGCAAGCTGTCCAAGCTCCAGTCACTCTTACCTTTGCACCTATAATAAAATTATTTGGGGACAGTAGGTATCTAATACCTGTTTAAATAACATTAATGATAATATATAATGATATATCAACTATGAAGCTTTGCTCTTCATGCTAACTGCTGGGTTAATGCTTCAAACATTGCTGAATCCCTTATCTCACCTGTGTTTTCAGTGACTAGCAGAAGTACGATAACTCTGTAGAAATGTGCTTTGGATGGCAACTTGTCCCCATTGTTGCTTTATGTTTTGGATAGCATAAGTTCTACGTGTTGTCTTAGTGGCTTATCTCTGCAATTCTTTGTAAGAAACTTTCTTCTAAGTCCTTCAGTAGTTCTTGAGTATTTTCCCTTCCTTCTTATAAGCTTAAGATTAAAAAAAACCAACCCAAAATCCAGACCAAACCCCTTTAAATCTTGCTGTGTTTGTCTTGTGCTAGGCCTGCTGTACAGATCACTTATGCAAGGCTTCTGAATCACAGGGACTGCCTCCTATAAACAGTCCTTAATTTATGTGGCTTTTGTTATCTGCTCTGTCTGCATTGGTAGTGTCCTGCTAGAGGAGTGAACTGCCCTGTGCACAGTTTACAGCTGTGATAAGTGTTTTGCATGCCCGTTTTAGTGGCTGGACCATGATACTGTAGATTCTTTATTGGCTCTCCTGTGTTTGTGCTGTTGACCCCCTCCCTCTGTCACCTGATGCTGGTGACACAAGTGACGGCACAGTGTTCCTGCTTGGATTGCTCATTAGCCTGACGCAGGCAGCGTGGTGGCTGATGGCCCTGGGCAGATCAGTAGCTGTTGTGGTGAATATTGAGAATCTGTAATTTTCAGGCAAGCTCCAAAAAAGGCTTGCCTTCCAGCAGAGTGGGAAGGTCTGGCCTTCTGAGTTAATGCATGTAATGCCTCTTAAAGGCGC
The DNA here is from genome assembly GCA_013400555.1 of Jacana jacana. Taxonomy (NCBI): domain Eukaryota; kingdom Metazoa; phylum Chordata; class Aves; order Charadriiformes; family Jacanidae; genus Jacana; species Jacana jacana. The sequence goes on along the minus strand of VZTM01037212.1, from coordinate 170,144 downwards.
CCTGCAGATAAGAATGCAATTGGGTATTCTGTGTGTAGAATATAGCTTTTATTATCTGACTGATTTTTGGTAGCATCCATTAACCATCTATTCTGGTGGAGCGAGGAAGTATCTAATTAGCTTTGATCAGGACACTAGTGAAAAAGGCTTTTGCCTGAAGGCATAATTCTGCTGAGCTTGAAAGAGGAGGAGATGAGGATCTCGGAACAGGGTGGCAGCATCTTACTTGGTGTTTGACTTGAAGCCAGATGCAATACAGCAAGAGCTTTGCTGAAAGCCAAAGTGCAAGTACCGATTGTATGTTTGGAATATTGGACACAGCGAGTGTTTTTCAAGGTGCCTTGTCACCTGCTATGTTGGAACTGACCACTGGAACGTCAAAGAAAGTGAATTTTCTCTAGTCCCCAGGGCTTGTGCTGTAATTTTTTGCATGTATGATGTAAGGAGTGTACCTGGTGTATTGTAGCAAGTGCTTGTGTTTCATGGAGAACTGTTTGAACCTCACCCTTCATTAGAAATGTGATGGAGTAGATGCCACTAGTGGCACAGAACTGTTTGTTGCTGTGTTGAATGGAACTGGAATCGAGCAGCTCCCTAGAAAAAAGGGGCCTGTAGCGTAGCCAGGCATTTGCTCTAAATAACACTTGGCTTTGTCTCTAGAATTATTGAATGACAAGCTTATTCTGGCCTTGCTGTAAGCTGCTAATTGTTCTGCTCTTTTCACCTGCAGGTTGTGACTGTTTCTCCTCTGTCATTGGTGTGGAAAGTGCCACACACACTCCAGAACAACAACGGCTTTTGCTTGCATATTCCAGTGTTTCTTCTGTCAGCGAGTTCAGCAAAGTTGTAATTCTTCAAGTGCCAGCCCTGAGCTGAGTGAGGAGCCACCAGCAGAGATGGTAAAAATGACAAAATCAAAAACGTTCCAGGCTTACCTGCCCAACTGTCACCGGACCTACAGCTGTATCCACTGCAGAGCCCATCTCGCCAATCACGATGAATTGATCTCCAAGGCAAGTGGCTTCTTTAGAGACCTCCTGAATTATTTCTTAACCCAAATGGTTATCACTGTATCGCTGCTCCCAGTAGATAAGGGATGCAAATTGATGAGAGTATCTTCCTTGGGTTCGCTCTTGGGTCACACACATTGTGTACTGAGGACTGGATGTATTAGGGAAACTTTAGAATGTGACATAAAAGCTGATCTAACCTATTCCCTGTATTAACCACCTCCGCCTGCTGTCAGGTAGGTACTGCTCCTGAGCTGTCACACCTGCAAAGTCTGGTAAGGAAAGCTGTCAGAAGAAAACACGGATCTCTGGGTAGGGAAATGATTCTGGGCATGGTTATTCCAGATAAAGACTATTTTGGACTCCATTTGGAGGTCACAAGCCTGGCTGTTTCCAGAATGTTCCACTGCTATAATGGAATATGTAAACAAACTCCTGCTGTATGCCAGTTCCTAAGGAATACGATTAGCCAGAGATGTTAAAAAATTTAAGTTAGAGCATGTGTGAATCCTTGAAACAGGCTGGCCCTGTCCTTAGCTGTTGCTGGAAGAAACCAAGATTTGTGATGTATGAAATAAGTAGGAAAACTTGATGTATGGGATGAATACTTGACAGACTGGTTCTTTCTTTGCTTCAAATAAGCTTCTGATGGATTTGATCTTAATGGTGGTCTGGAAAAAATCACTTCAGTTACTTTTCAAACCTCAATACAAAATGCTTTTTATACAAGTATTATGTCAAATAAAAGTTTTAGTGGCAAACCCTTTATAACTAACTATCTATCGCTCCTGCCTGTGTGTTCAGTAGCACAAAGAGAATGCTGCTACTTCTGAAGCGAGGCTTTCTTTGGGTGAGGAGAAAGCATCCCTGCCTGCTTATCCCTTAGAGGGCTATCGGGGTATAATGAGGTTTCCCAGTCTAGTTTTTCTTGTGTTACTAGTTCTTGGATATTTCAGGTATCAAGACAACTTTTGATTCAAATAGTAAAATCGGTGACAGTTCTTGGCAGTGTTACTGCTTGCTTGCTTCTGCTTTGCCTTTGGTCTCTGCCCCTAAAATATTTTCCCTCGCCTTAGTAGGTGTATTGAGGCCTGGAACTGCAGATGTGACATGTCACATGTGAGACAGCTAGCTGTGTACAAAGGGATGGGAAGAAATTGAGAGGGAGGACTTGTTCTATTAACCTGAAAAAAGTTCCTCACTTCTTTATAGTGACCTTACTTGGGTTTAAGGTCAGCAAAACCAAAGAAACATGCAAATAGCGATGTGAATGCATTGGAGTTTTGGTTGTTCCATGTTGATGTCAGAATTTGAGTATATGGGGTCTCTTTTGGCCACACTGGAGTCTAAATGGCAAGCAGTAATAGCTTCATTATTCACTGTGTGTTCTGGGCCAGAAACTAGTGGGAGGGGTTCATCTTTCCTGAAGTTCAGGTTGTAGATGCCCACAGGAGGAATGAAACTTCACTGTCTGTGTCTTCTGAGATGTATAAATTCACTGAAAACGCAATCCAAGCACACACAGTCCACTTGAGGAATAGCTTTCTTTTAAGTTTGGGTTTTTGGGGTTTTTTTGCATATTTACTAAATTGCCACAGGATCCCATTGTTTTCCAAGGTCTGGGAGTTCTGATCAGCAGGATATTTGGAATATGTTGTTAACAAATCATGTGTTCATGTTACAGCTTTATAAATTTCAAACATTAAAAAATCAAACTTTCATTTTGCAGAACTCTTTAAAGATATATCCATCTAGTAAATAAAAACACTTCAAGTTGTTTCTAACATTGTTGGAAAGGATGTTAGATAAAGGTTGTGATTATTTCTGGATTCCATAGCTTTTGGTGAAGATGTCTTTTAAAAGTTCCTGTACCTGCAGGTTCACCTGGTGCTTGTTGGGCAGCTGATCCGTGTTCTGTCAACCTAGGATTCCCTGTCCATGTTTTATTGTCTCAATCTCCGTGATAAGAAATACATTTACATGTGAGGTGTATCCCTTTGTTTTATTTAATAAAAGACTTTCTCATCTATTGTACTTGTATCTGGAACATAGCTTTAAGCTTAACCTACATCTGTCACCCCCTTGGAGAAGTTCTTCTGACGGAAACAACTGCAAAGCAGTGGTTGGGTAGACTTGGACCAATTAAAGGTAGTGCTGTCCTGGGGGTGGTGGGAGGGAATGAGATTCGGTTTGGTTTAAATGAAAACATGGGTGAACCTGGAAAACAAAACCTGACAAAATATCCCAGACAACATGCATGGGTGTAACACAGACCTGGGGAAGGACCAAGTGCTGAGTGTACCTCAGAGCAGCTTTCCTGTACGAGTCCCTAAGCTCTCTGAATGTGCTTTCATTGATGCATGTTCTATCTGGAATCCTGGTTACTGTAACTACTCAGCTGCAGCAAAAATACTTAACCTCTAGTGTCACAAGTTGGTTCTAAACACTCTGAAGCTCAGAAAGAGGAGTTTGGTCCCTGTGCTGGTTTGGATGTAGTGATGGGGCAGGGAATGGGACTGCCCGGTCTCACTTCTCCCTGCCTTACTCTGAGGGCCCAGTTAAAAGCTAAGCTCTGGGAAACACTGTTTTGGGTTTTTTTTGCTGGTGATAAAATGGCAACCAAGAGTCTTGGCAAGGTCTTGGCAATCAGAATGCCATCTAACAAGGCAGTATAAACTGCTGCCTGCATCAGTCAATCCACCTGCACCAGTCAATCCACAGTTATCCACAGCGTTAGCTTTCTCTGCACTGGAAGGGCTCAATGTGTTGCTCTGTGTTAAAATCCTCTTGGATGTTAGTGAGTAGAGCAGGCATCTCTAGATGTTTTCACCCTGTAACCTTGTGTTTTCTGGGCCTAGGGAGGAGTGGGGGGAAGGCTGGTTGAGAAGGGGAGTCCCAAGCTAGAGGGTCCCTGGTGGTGGAGGTGCTGACAGATGTACAACTGAGCGCACGCACACAGGCGTGAACAACTGCTGTAGTTGATAACCCAGTCATCTTGGGGAAAACACTGATTTGGAGGACACTTAATAGAAGAACTAACAAACCATAGATGGCTTTCCATTGAAATAAGTGTAATTTTGGGGTGGTGTTAGGTACCTCTTAGATACCACTGCTTCGCATTGTTAATAAGTCTGAAAGTGCTGGATTTTCTGCTTCTTTGGCAAAGGCTTCAAAGTGAGTGGTAAACATTTTTACACTAAACACCATTAGAAGCAGCAGCCCAGCCTGGTCAGGGGAAAAACCTGCAGCTTTTTTGTCTGTAAAGAGCAAATGGTTGAAAGATGTGTAGAAGTGGTGCTAAGGGACGTAGTGGACACTTGGCAGCCCTGGGCCATGGTTGGACTTGATCTTCCAGGTCTTTTCCAAGCTGAGCGGTTCTGTGCTCACATCCTATGACTACAGGCACAGGTTACCTCCAGCAGAGTGAGGCAAAGAATGGATGCCACAGGAGGCACTCCTTGGACTTAAAATGCTTAAGTAGCACATAAGAAGTGACCCAACAGTATGCATTAGTAACTTTAAAAATCCCAACAATTGAAAAGATTGACATAATTAATTTTTGATGGAAAACCTCTCAGAGACTCAAGTCCAGTGCCACTTGTGTGGCCTGTACAAAGTGTCACAGGTATGCCACTCTCAAAGCAATTCCAAAATAAGTCTTGTTAAAGGGTTAATTGAAAGAGCTTGCTTCTGATTTGTTTGTAGATGATAGAGACCGTGCTGTGACTATCAGCAGTAGTTAATTTTATAGGAGGCAAATGTTGCTTGAAGAGTGTAAATTCTGAAGAATGGCTTGTACCCACCAAGTTCCAGCAATTGTTTAGAAACTTAGTCCCTGTCCAATAAATTACAAAGAAATGCAAACACCAAATAGAAGTTGTGGAACCTGGTGAATGTGTGGCTTTACCAGAGCTGGCCTGCTTGAGCAACTGCTACCCTGACTTACAAAGTACCTTAATGCTGGGGATGGAAGGAGATCTGGATTGCTTAGTGTAAATGCTGTCACTTCTGTCTCCTTCATTGCAAAGCACACTGACCAGAGAGGGGAAAGGTCCTGTGAAGGCACAGACCAGGCTAGATGTGTCAATATTATCATGAACAAGTTCTGCCTAAAGGTATATATGTGTAACTGGCACAGACTTCACTGGGAGATCCTTGTAATCTCCCAATCAGTCTTGATGGTTAAATTTAGTTCTCCAAGGCATTTGGTGTCTGCTGTTATATTATTGATGAGAAGGAAGCCTTCAGCTTAAATAGATGCCAAAGCATTTTTAGCCTTGCTTAGCAATCTGTGATTCTTGCCCTCCTCTGTTTAACTGAGGAGTTCCAAAGGAGTTTTCTTAAAGGTTTGTTGGCTTTCAGTAGATGTGCTGTTCTTAGCTTGAGTCAGTTTGGTAATCCCCCTTCGCTTAGGATATAAGGAGCACTTGGCCTGTTGTGTGGTGGAAGTTCCCTGCAGAAAAAGCTGAGAATGGGCCTAATACCTTAAATATTCTGGTGATAGATTCTTTTTTGCTAAGAGACTTCTGTTTTTTGAGGTTCTGGTTGGTTTTGTTTGGATTTTTTTTTTCTCTTGGGGGAAGAATCTAGTTCACAAAGAGAAGTAATCTTTGGAAAACATCCAAGAGTAGATTTGAAGGCGTAAAGGAGCTGGAAAGTGTGCAAGGCAAGTGTTCTACTCTATGGGTGTTTTGACATAATCGTTTCTGAAATGCATTCAGGGTGCTGTGTAGCTCAAAGTAACTTGTCCTGCTGACAAAATCTGAGCTTCAGAAAGGCCATTTGCCAAATCTGCTGGCATGCAGGTTTTTGGGGTGGAGTTTTTGGAGGTTATTCTCTACGTATTGAACTTTATAACTTGCTTTATTATCATCAGTAACAGAGTGAAAATGTACTATCCTAGAATCATCTGGAATAAATGACTTGCCTAGTAAGTAGCTGAGCAGCATTGTCTCCAGTTGTCTGCTGCATTGAGGAGTTGGATCTGAGAGAAATATCAAATGAAACAAATCTTTTCTTGTCAATGATGCTTTTTTTTGTCTGTAGCTTATGTTGAGTTCCACTTTCTGCATTTATTTTGCAAATCCTGAAGTGACAGGATATCCTTACAGCCTCTCATGCCTCATGCTGAGAAGATGATCTCAGACATGGGAGCACTTGTGTGTGCTTCTGGCTTACCTGAAGAATGCTGCTCCTGTGAACACTGTCTTCTGAGCTGATCGGCAACGCTTCTTTAAATGGCATATTTGTTCAGAATGCTAATCCAGGCTGAGCTGTCTTAGCTTGTAAAGCAAACTCTAGAAACTGAAAGGAAACTCAAGAAAATGAAGCAAAAAAAACCCCGACCTACGGACTTCTTTCCTTGCCATTCTTTAAAATGAGTTTTTGGTGTCAGGGGCAGCTCACAAGCTGTGCTCCGGGAAGGGGCCGTTAATGCCACCCTGGCTGGGCAGTGGTAACTGCCCTGCACGCCAAGGTGGCAGTTTCTCTGGGTGTTTTCAGTGGAGTGTGAGCTCCAGCAACACAATCTAATCCTGTCTGTGGGGAATAATTAATGGCATAAGCTTTTGAGTAGCTTCCCTCCCTCCACCCGTGCCCTGAGGTACGCCTCGGGGCAGAAAATACATACTCTGCTTAAACTGAGACTTCCTTTTCTCCTAAAGCAGCGAGTCCTGGCCTTAGGGGCAATGGTGGGCCTTGCTTAGAAGCCTAACCCTTGTCTAAAGCTGTGGGTATGTACTTTGATAAAGTTTCTTTACTACAAAAGGTATTGATGACAGAGGTCTGTTGGATGAGGTGAAAAGGCCACGAGACTGAGCTGCTGTTGGAGTCACAGTTCCTAAGCAGAGCTGGACTCTTGTCCCTGTCAGACGTTCAGCTGTGCTCAAACTGGAAAGAGTGATGGATCTTGTGGATCTTCCTGTAGGAAGGGACAGGTAGTCAAAGATGGGCATTTCTAGGGACAAAGTTAACTCATAAATCAATGCAATATTATTAATTGAAGACCATGAGAAAGCAGACTTAAGTTTGTTTCAACTGTGAATATTAGTTGAACTGATAAATTGCCTGGCTTCTAAGTAAAAATCCTGATGGATGTGAGTCTTTATTGATGACTGTTGGTCACACTCGCCACTATCTTCTAATTCCTCTCCACTGGGCAAGACACTTATTTCAGACTCAGAATTATGACAGTTTTAATGGAATGTTCGGTTTTAGCCATGATTTATGTGTAGTGTGAGCAGTCTTGGAAGCGCTGAGAGAATCTCGCGAAGTAGAAGCTTGTGTTGGCGTTGAAGATGCGTGTCCCAGAGAGGAGCAGTTTGTGGGAGACTGGTTTGAACAGTTAGGCCTGTTAGTCCTCGGCACTGCCAGTTCAAACAGTCTCCTCTTCCATTCCCTTTGAGGAGCTGACACACGAGGTGCTCAACCTGTCAGTCCCGTCCATTGGTATCAGTGTAGCTGAATCACACAGGGCAGTGTGAGAAACCCACTGCTGGAAAACAAATGTTTGTTCAGTAATCTTTTTTTCTTTTCCTGGTTATGCAAAATACTCTGTTTACAGCCCAGTGAGGAGCTTAGCAAGCAGTTCCAGTGCCGGTGAGCTGTCCTCATTTCTAGTAATGGGGTGCATCGGGAAGCAGAGCTCTGATGGCAAGTCTTTCTTAGCCCTAATCCACGTTCTGTGGTCGAGAATGCTTATGTGACAAACGTGTACCTTTTTGTGGAATTCGGGTTTTGGGGGAGAAAAAGCTCATGTGAATATAAGAAGCTGTGGCTGTTGAGCTCTGACACAAAATTCACAGGACAAAGCAAAAGGCACAGGAATTTAAAAATGGATGTCTTTATGCTGCTTTTACTGCATCAGCCTATCGAGTCCCGGACGGGTGGGTGTCCCGTTCAGTGCCGGGGACGCGCTGCTGCTGCTCTGGTTTTGAGGGCAGTGATTCCTAGACCCAGGTTACCAGAACGCAGTAACACAGGCTGCCACCGGCTGCTGCCAGGTTACCTGTGAGTGCTGTGAACAGGGAGGAACTCGCTCTTCCCAGCTGGGCAAAGAAACTGCAGTTCTATGGCAAGTGAATGTCATACTGAGCTGCTCGGCGTGTGTGTAGGTAGGAAAGACGATATCAAATTGATTGGCCAAACTCTGCTGGAAGGAAGCTGGAGAAGGTGGGAATGGAGGAGCTTTTCACAATAGGGTGTTTGTGAATGGATTTTCTTTCTAAACCCCCTGTCCCAGGAAAAGGCTCCATTTGTGTCGCTTCTCCCTCCACTGATAATGCCACAAATTAGAAAGTAATGAAGGTGACCACTTCTGAGGCAGGAAAAAACCAAACCTTAGGAGAATACAGCATGTTTAAAGCAACAAAGCAATAGGTGCAAGAAAGGAAAAGTCATCTTTAAAAATACATCAGGAAAAAAAGAACAAGTAAAGCACAACTTTCCAACCTGTGGTCTGTATTTCATTTGGCTGGAGGTTTTTTTCAGCTCATGAGACGAGAGGGGAAGAGCTGCTTGTTCTGCTATTCCTGGCAGCCTGTGACTGCCCTCTTCTTCATTTTGAGAAATGCAGGGTCAAAGGAGAACTTTTATTAGGTGAAATAAAGTCAAGACTAAACATAAACTTGGCAGAAATAATGGTGTAAGTAGTTCAGAAGTTCTCCTGGTTGATGATTTGTTCTGGAATTGTCTTTCTCAGCTTGCTGGGGAACTTCACATATTACATACGAGTAGATTTAAAGGTGATTGTGTGGGACTAGACATGAGAAGACATTCATTTGTATGTGACTGGCATGTGTGATCACATGTAAATAGAGAAGCTAGCACATGATTAATTTAATAGGGATTATTTCACAGTGCAGTTTGAAAAAGTGTTTGTGAATTCTAGTTCACAACATAAACTCTCTAAAGCAAGGAGAATGGCTGCAACGTTTTTAATGCAAGAGCATTTACAGTAGCTTAACCAAAAATAAAAGTCATCATGTCTTTGGAAGCTCTTTTTCTTAATTTCAGGGCCACAGATGAAGGGTGTTCTTGGTTAAGTTTACCTCTTAATGAATAAGAGGACTTTAAGTCTTTCCTTAATTTTTGGGGTTGCACACCTGCAGTTGTCTGAAGTGGTGTGTAGACTCAGGCAGGTTGGTGGGCAGTTTTTGAGAGTGTTTGGGTGAAGAGGTTTCGTTTCCATCCACAGTGGGCGTTCTGTGCTTCATTCTGATGGTGAGACCCAGGCTCTAATCTAGAGCTGTGCTCATTCCCTAGGAGCTAAAGACCGTGGGTTTTGTGCAGTTCTGCCAGTTTGTGACGTGTGTCTGAGTATTTCAGAACTGAACTGCCAGTGGGGTGGTTTTGTTTCAGATTTGGTGTAAGGATTACTCTGCTCAGCCGAGTCTCTCCTTTCAGGGTCAGTCCTACCTGGGGTTTTAGCTTTCACCTACCACACCGCCTCTCTTTTTCCCTTGCTGGTGTGAAACAAGACTGGCAGTTCTGGCTAATGGAGAAAAGTACCTTTTCTTTTGCCTTTCTGTAGATGAAGAAATATGCTCTGCCAATGAAAATCTCCATTTAATAGTTCTTTTAAATGGTTGCTTTAAATTGTTGGGTAGAACTTTCCATCTTGAGGTGAGATAGTATGAGTAGCTAAGACAGTTTAATGGAAACAGTGACAGAAAAGGAAAAACAATAATAATAATGATGAAATGGGTTGCTGTCACTGTTGGGTGAATTGATACTGTCCTAAGCCAACCCCTGTTTATATGCTGAGCATGTAGTCTATGGTATAGAATATTTCATTGGCCGTTCTGTGCTCCTCTGAAAGCTGAAAAAAGTCCTTGAATAATGTAAACATCACTGAGCAAACCCTAAACCAATAGGTATTATTGATACTCCTTTCACAGCAATCACTAGAAAGAAAATTAACTTTCCCATCTGAAACCAGGGCAGTTGGGGAAAGGAAATTCTGGGGGAAAAAGCAATGAAGGCAGTTTAGGGATTTTTTAATTTTTTCTTTAAAAGGAATTTAGAATGTAAGAGAGAAAAAAAGAAAAAAAAAACCTCCATTCCAGTGTGATCCTGTTTGAATGGGAAATAATGGCTATGTCCAAATTATCCAAATCAACAGATCAAAGCAGTGATGTGTCTCCTGTGCATTTTGCATGTTTTACCTGGGGCTGGATCTCATCTGCTCCCAAGTTTTTCCGGGTGGTTCCTAGCCCGGGGCTGGCCGGGCACAGGATCAAGCCTTTGTGCCTTCGTTACCGCCCGTAGATCCGGCCAACAAAGTCTGACACTCATCTCTTGTGCATAATCTGTGTGAGAGGTTTGAAAGTGTATGGTTGTGCCTGGGTGTTTGGTGATAACACTTGAAATAAAGCAGAGCTTGTGCGCTGCTCGGCTGCAGTTCCCGGGGGCCGCGGGCTGGCTCTATGCTCTGGTCTTGCATCAAACGGTGCCATCGTTTGGGTGCATTGGGAGAGGACACAGGAGATGGAGATAAATCCCCTTGAGCTAAAATCAGCTTATTTTAATTAATGTGAATGAAGTCTAGAAAAAAGATAATTGCTATCTTGCAGAGGGGGAGAGGAAAAAACTCTGTTTTGTTTGCATTATGGACACCTTGCTCTGAACAGTGACACTAATCAACTTAAAATTGTTGCTAAAATGTAGTGTGGGTGAAAACTTTGCTGACCAGGCTTTCCTATAAAGAATTTGCATAAACTAATTCATCCAAGTCACTTTATATCTCTACTATGTTTATATGCTTATTAACACACCCTTTTGGCTCTAGGTTTTTGGTTGGTGGGTTTTTTTTGTGTTAACTTCTATTTTTTTTTTACCTGCAGTCCTTCCAGGGAAGCCAGGGACGAGCCTACCTCTTTAATTCTGTGTGAGTATGTTGTTATGGTTGTACACACTGTCTGTGGCGTGTAGTTTTGGGGGTCTGCTTCATAAGTGGAAAACAGTAGGAATTAATGTAGCTGTAATTTGCCCTGTTCTTTTTAACCTTGGCTTTACTGGTGAGCAGCAGTTACTAAAGAGCCTACTGAGCTGGCTCATAAGTATCCCTTAGTTTATCTTGCATTTCAAGTAATTCTGCTAATAGCTGAAAGTTCAGGGCAGGCTGTTAATATGAAAACCCTTTTGTGTGTGCAGTGGCAACTGTCTGGAGTAAGAGTTGCCATTCTGAGATCTTTCAGAAGTCAAAATATATTGTGTGTCTGTAGATTTGCTTTGGACAGCTCTGCTGTAGTCTAAAGAGTTTTCCAGTGTGATAGGTACATTTGCAGGTTAATGTTTCAGTAAACTTGGTATATCTTAAATGACCTTGAATGTGAATGTGCTTGGAGGCAAGAGGTCCCTGTGATCTTATCAAGCCTAGTATTTGCAATTGTAGGCATGTCCCACCCACGATAAAAGGCTCTTTGAATTTGTCAATGGGTGTATTTTAAGTTTCTAATATGCAGGATTGTATTTTTTGTCTTTATTTTTCAGCAGTTTGTGGTGGTGCAGCATTTTGGAAAAAGAAATGCAGTTAAGTGTCTATTTTAGACCAGGGTAAAGGAACTATAACTGCAAAGCATTTGACTGCAGATGCTTGAAGTTCTTTTTACATGTAGTCGTTCAGTGGTGACTTGAGACTTTTAGGGCAATTGCAGTAGTAAGAATCTGGTAATACAACAGCAAAAATGGCACAGTTTTGCTCCCGTATAGCACTGTAAAAACTTGTTTTAGTCTTGCCTCACAGTTCCTGCACAGACTCTTACTCATGAGAGGATCAGCTTGATGCAGTCCTTCATGGCATGTTTTGTTTAACATTGCTGTTTGTTCTCCATGGCTCAGGCTGCTGATCTGCAGCAAGGAAATATTTATGAGGCTTTTTCCTTGCTGCTATTTCGGAGTTGGTTCTAAATTCAGCTGTCAGTGCTGATTTACTGGTACAGGCTTCCATCACAGAGGTCTCCAAACTGTGGCTGAGGAGAAGCCCCAAAGTGTTTAGGTCCAGTTACCGCTGAGTGGTCTGTTCTCTGAAAGTTTAACCATTTCCTCTGTCTTTGTTGAGGGGAGTAAGTGGAAATCCCCGAGTTTGCTGTTTAGACTAGCCACTTGAAGGAACAAAAAACAAAGCCCTTTTTTCTTCCTGTCCTTCATCTCGGTGTAGCAGAGGAAGTGACTTGTACAGCATTGAATAAGTGAGGCACTTTGTGGGTTTTTTAACCATTTTATGTCCTCTGGAGAAAAGGAAGGTAACAGGTAAGGAAAGAAGCACTCTGTGCAGTTGATGTAACTTCTCCTTTTCTTCCAGGGTAAACGTGGGCTGCGGTCCAGCAGAGGAGAGAGTCCTTCTGACAGGTTTACATGCTGTAGCAGACATCTATTGTGAAAACTGTAAAACCACTCTGGGATGGAAATACGTAAGCAGTTTACTTAAGCCTTCTCCATGAATGTTTATACGCTGCAGCAGGGATGTCTGAGTAGGCGGATGAGTAGCACCTGTACTGATGGTTCAGGGAGGTTGGTTCTAGTGCTGTCGTACAGATCAGACTGAAATGAGTTTTGCTTCCTTATATCTGCTGGGGTGCTGTACCAGATAACTTGATTCTGGACTGCGGAACAGGAATGAGCTGGAGGTGCTGTTGCAGCTCTCTACTACTTCTGTAGTATCTTCTTGCAAGATGCCCAACCGCGTACACTAAGCGGGGTGGAAGAAGTTGTCAGAGTGGGTCTTTGGTTTCTGGGGTTGCCAAAGTTGGTTCATACAGCACAACTGTGGATTGTGACTAAAGGTACTGAGCATGTTTGTGTGCTGCTGGTGCTTGAAAAGTCATCTCTGCACTTGGACAGTGGCCTGTAACGTTTGCAGCTGGTGTGCAAGTTTGATGCTTAAAGTACTTCATTGCCCCAGTTTAATGCAGCGTCTCGATTCTTTTCTTCTCCCCAGGAACATGCTTTTGAGAGCAGTCAGAAATACAAAGAAGGAAAATTTATCATTGAACTTGCCCACATGATAAAAGACAATGGCTGGGAGTGAGTCGCCACCTTTTTCCTTCTGTTTGGACAATATTCTGTGGAACATGCTTTACAGAGACTGGCACAAAGTAAAGGAAGAGCTTGGCTAGAGCGGTCCTGAGAGTATCACTGAACTCTGAAACCTCACAAATGGGTAGTGTAGTGTAAGTGGCTATTTCAGGCCATGTTTGCCTTTTCTCCTTGTGTAAGTTCCCTCTTTTTGTACGTGTATTATTGTGTGAACAGTTGTTTTGGAACATTTTGGATGACCTTTTTTCTAAACTCTCTCAAACTAGAGAAACAGTTCACTAATTGAAGACGGATTTTACTGGTTAGTGTCTCTGACCTATGCCTTTAACGCTACCTTCTGCTGTGCATGCTTCTTGCCTAAACACCCACACTCCAGTCCTGTAGAAGTTCTGTGTCTGAGCAGTCTGAACGAATGTATGGGATGGGGTGCTTTTTTATATGTAGCAATTTCTGATGTGTTTGGCAGTGAAGAGGGTGCAGTATTGTAGTTATTACTTTCTTTTTTTAAATTTGAGTGTACCGCAACCTATGTACATCTTGTAGGTGAATTGGTTAAAGGTACAGTGCTCACTTTAAAAAAAATATTTCAATTGCACTGACTGAAGTTAGCAGGTCTCATGTTTTAGGAAAGTTGTGCTAGAGGTCTGGTATCGGAATGAAATACTTTAGAAGGATTTTAAATCGATAATGCTATAGAATATGTTCATTTAAGACCAACGTATTCCCTAAGGAATTTGCTGGAAAAAAAAATTATAAAAACTATAGCTTGCAAGATTAAAAAGGCAGAAAAATATATGCTTCTTCTATTTTGGAAAAAAGAAATTAGTCGGTGTATTAACAAAAAACAAAGTTCTGGTACTGTACCTTTGCCAGTAACAGGGACTGTGCATCAGTGACGTGTTATGGCTGGTTCCATGTGACTGTAGAGTCCTAATGCACTGCACAAAGAGGTTGATATCAAGGAAACCTGTTGAAGTGTTCTGCTTCTGCTACATTTGAACAAAAATGTTTATTTTTGTGAGAAATGGCCAAAGCCTATGACATGAAAACTAATAGAGTACCTGTAGGAAAAGGGGGAGTAATAAGAGGGAAGGGAAGTTTGACTCAGACTTTTTTTCATAAAATAACAAGATAATTTTTAAAAATTGGGGGTGGGGAAAGGGTTTCTTGGTTTGCTGGCTAAATCATCCCCAAGTACCTTTTTATAACAAGAATTTATATGAAACTCACCTTCTCTTTTGTTCTCACGCTGTTTCTTAAATGGAACGAGTTAATGAGAGGAGCTCCTGGAAAGCGCATGCACGGTACTGGCTGCGGGTAGCTGCGCCTGCAAACTCCAGCCAGCCGTGGGACATGCCACTTCAGCTTGCTAACCTTAGTTGTCACATTAAACAGCCTCTGAAACTTTTCTGTTAATCCTTCTAAAGCTTGAGGACAAAATGTTTGGAAACCCCCCCCCCGCCTTTAAACACTACGTGAGAACGATACGGAAGCCTTGCAATACAAACCCATTTTCTCCCAGTAACAATTCCAGTGTGGCACCTGCAGAACTGGTCCCGGGTGCTGTGGCTGCTGTTCCGGTTCTGGGAATCGCTGATAGGCTTTCTGAACTCTGCTGCACTTTACAAATTCTGTCATACAAGAAAAATTATGCCAATGGGTAGGGGCAATACAGATCTCTCAGACTAGCTGTCGGGTGTCTGTGGGGCGGAGGAGTTCCCCGCCGTGCAGGCTGGCTGAACTGCATTCCAGATGCCGTAGCGATCTACACCTCTGAATTAAACATGTAGGAATTAGAGAAGTAGCTAAAGCTGCTGGGTTTCAGTCCAGAGACCTGTGGTGGTGCAGTCGTCTGCAGCCTGGATTCGGTGGCTGTTGTTAGCAGTGCCGTGGGGGCAAGATGGGCTTCCGTGCTGCCCGTCTCTTGGTCTTTTTGGCCTGCAGTGCTTGGGATTTTGGTTTCCTCCATTGCAATATGTGTTGCCAACAAAGAAGGCACTAAAACTTTTGTCAGCAAAAAGTTTGTGTTGACTTCAAAGTCCAGTTGCAACGTTGATACTGGTGGAGGCACTGGTGTGGAGTTTGTGTGTCTCTGGGCTTTTATTATTTCCTGGCTCCAGACTTGCTGAAGGCAAAATAATGGCTGCTTTTCTGTAGAGAGTTGAAATTAAAGAAAATATTCAAAGTATTAAAGAATTTTCTCTCCAAGGTTGAGGATTTGGCTGTCTCTCCTTAGTGAGTCGATGCCGTCTGTAACAGTCTGATTCGTACTTAGGAATTCAACCTCTTTCTTCAGTGCATTATTTGTATTTCAAACTGGACATTTTCACCAAAACCTTAATGAACTTTGATGCCAAAGGCTGGGACTTCATCAAGTGCTTAGCACATAGAGCTTCAAACTACTGGCATAAAGAGTTAATGACCTGTATGTGATGTTTATGGCTTTTAAGAGAACCAAACAAAGCAATATTCTTTTTGGTCTTTTAAGAGTGGACGCTCAGAAGGAGTAAATGCTAGAACTGGTGCAGAATTGCTGTTTCAGGCCACCATGGAACAATTCTGGAGGCTCGTTCTACTGAGGGAGCATGTGAATTTTCTTCCTGTGTTGCTTGGCAGCGTCAGCGACTCTTTTCTCCCCTTTTAAAGACGTAGAGAGTTCTTGTTATTGGTTTTGGTGAAAGTAGCATCCAGATAGCAATGGCTGCTGGCTGATGTGAAGGGCTCAGTCTGGTCACTGAACCGTCCAGCAGCCATTTGAAAGAAAAATAAACTTACTTGAAAAAGAAAATTTTACTAAAGCATTTTCCCTCTAACCAATTTTTGTAATATATTAAAGATTATATTTAAAGTTTGTATGTGTTTGCTCTGGGCAAGTTTACTTCCCCTCCAACTTGAGCACTTTTGTTACTTGTACTGGTTATTTTTATTGTTGGTCTTAACATTTATTTTGTATTTTGTTTTTTATAAACTGTAACAAAAAGCTTTTGTGAACCTTTGTTTCTTGCTGGCTCTTTCTTGGACCAAATGAACTGACTATGAGCTGGCTTAGAAGAAATGTTCATTGGGATGCATAGGAATTTGCTAGCAAAAATGTACATGTATTGAAAGGTTTGTTTTTCTCCTCTGAACCTCTAAAGCCACGCCTGTCCTGGAGTAATTGATCGTCATTTGGTGTGACTCGAGCCATCTGACCACCCGTCCTCTGTCTAGGTGCCCAGTAGCGGCTGTGGCAGCGGTGTTCCGGGCTGACTCTGCCTCCAAACGCTGGGGTTACTCTCTGGCTGGTCCCTCTAAGTACCTTTTTGATTAATAAAAGGCAATGCTGCCGTCTGTGGAAGTTCTGTGAAGTCGCAAACTTGCTGTGAAAGGAGCTGCAGAGGGTGGTGAGGGATTGCTGCCACATCAGCTGTACGCTCCTGGCAGCCCGGCAATCTCGGTTTTATCTGCCAGAACACGAGTTCCCCTCATTTGTGAGCTGTATGATGTATTAATGAAGCTTCTTTTAATTCCATCTTAACTTCCCCTGGCCGGGTCTGGTGCCTGGGCCCATCCCGTGGGCAGTCTGTGGGAGAGGAGGGGGAGTGCGGTTCATGACACGGCTTTGAATGCACACCCGGCCTCGGCGGTTGTGACAAACAAGCGTGGTGACTGTGCCCACAGGCAGAGGGTGCCAGGGCAGGAGCCAGGGGGGGTGCTGTGCACCACGTCTGGTAAGGGCCGTGGAGCCCTCCCTGCCCACGCCTCTCGCAGCGGTGGCCGCGTCCCGCACACCCGCCTCCCCGACGTCCCCCTTCCTCGGGAATGGCGGGAGTGGAAGAAGCTGTCAAATTGTTGCTCCCCTTCCTGGGCGCTGTGGTTGTCCATGGAGACCCGTGCTAAGCCAACAGCAGTAGGAACGCTGCAGAAGGAGCAGAGGCTTCAGAGGTTTCTTCTTTTAAAAGGACTGTTACAAGCGGTTTAAGGCCTAAAGCATGAGTCATAAATGGCAGTTGAGTTGTGCCTCTTGTTTCTTAAACTCTTTACAAGGCTTTCTTTTACAGGTGACATGGCTGTGTTGCTGTTTTGTCCTAGCAATACTGTACATCATTTGTTGTTTCACTATATTGTATCTACTTGAGGTATCACAATAAAAGCTTTCAATTGTTTTGTTGAGTTACTTGTTATTTTTGCTCTCATTCAAGTTCTCAGAACCCAGCTGCAGGAGTTCTGTGCCCTCTCTGTGCAAACAAACTTGTTTTTTCCCCAGACTTTGTGTCACAGCCCCCTGGGAGCTGGGGAGCTCGTGACGGAGCGGGGCTGCCAAGGGCCGTGTCCTGCGGCTGGGCTCAGGGCAGGGGGTGTCACTGCAGATGTGAAACACATGCTTTTCAGGGCTGGGGGAGCTTTCCCAAACAAATTTATTTCCTACACCAGTATGAGTAGATTGTCTGCCGTGCATGGGGGAGACCTGGTATCACGGTGAACCTTGGATCTGCTGATCTGGAGCCACTTTGCAAGGCACGTGCCACAGCGCTGGGGTGGAAAGGTCTGTAGGGCATCGGGACGGGGGTGAGTACTGAGCTCTGCAGGGACTGCAAGTGCAAATCAAGGGGAAAAGATGACATTTTGCAGCAATTCGGGTCCCCCCAAGCTCTCCACCTCGGTGCCTTGTGTTCAATGGCAAAGGGGGCTGTTCTTTGTGCCCCGGGGAGGGGAACGTGCCCCATCACCACCACCCAGCAGCTCAGGGCACGGCTGGGAACCCACAGCTCTCCCAGCAGCCGCTCTCTGGAGCAATAGGCTGTTCCTGGCCATACAGCTCCTTACAGGCCCGAATTAATCACCTGTTTCCCTTTGATAGTCAAACAAGACTTGCACTGGCTGGCACGCTCCACTTAGTGACCTGGTGTAACCACTGCTGTAAATCCGCTCTGCCCCTCTGCTTAAATTATCTGTGCTCCTTTTCTTCCTCTTCTGCCTTCCTCCTTCCTCAATTCCCCGCTTCTTTATGATGCCCATAACAGTCTGGAGTCTGCAGTGATTTGCAGAGGGACTTTGAGCCCCAAATACTGTTTCTCTGTCACAATAATTGACAGAAAACACACAGGTTGGAGCTGCAGCCGCAGAGCCCTGCGATGCTGGGCTTTATCACCTCTGCCCTCCTGCTCCCAGGCTGGCTGAGCCCATGGATTTTTTAGCTTTAGCAGCATTATTTTCCCCTTTCCCCCTCTTTTCTGTAGTGAAAAGTTTCTTGCAGTGTAAAGACTGGGGACTGAAATTAATGCCCTTTAATTACCTACCCTTAAGATACAAAAACCAAAAGGTGTCTCATGTCATTCTTTCAGTGTTTACTAAAATAGAGACCTTGCTCCACAGACCTCTCCTTCACCGGCCGGGGCTCACGCCGAAGGTTAACAGCTCCCCAAGTTAATGATTCCCTTTCCTTGTTTGTGCAGTGTCTCAGAGTCTAAACGTGCACACACGACTCGCCAGGAGCAGCTCTGTCACCCCCTGCTCCCCGGGAACCGCCAGCCAGGACAGCACCGTCCCGCCCGCGCCGGGAGCCTGCCACGAAAACCTCTCTCAAAATAGCCATTCCTGATCTCCTCCGAGGCTGTTAATCAGGTCTCTAATCCAGCAAAGCTGTGCACACTGTAACGTGCTGCGATTCCCGGGCCTGTATTAGAAACCCCTCTCGGTTACAGCGTTTACTGGGTCAGGGGGCTGATGGCAGTGTTTGCCTGGGCAGAAATAGCTGCCAAACATTCTGTGGGACAGATCTGAGACAGGGGTTGGTGCTGTGACCTGGATGTGCTTCACCTGCGAGGGCTGAGCATCACCCACGGCTCCTCTGCATAGAAGTACAGCACATCACCCTCTCCTGATGGGAGCTTTGCCGAGGACTGAAGCAATCTCTGCTTTTCTGAAGGCAGATGCAATAATTGCTGGTCCTCTCCCGTCGCTTTCAAACTAGATAGGCATGTCCTGAGCATGTGTGACAGTCACAGATCTCTGGCAGCCTCACAGGAGCAGAGGTTTTACCCCCGTACCTTGGCTGAGCTGCAGCTGGAGTAGTCACATCTGCCTACTGCCCACCAGCTCGTTTGGACTCTCCTGGGGGGCCTGACCTATCACAGTGGGGGGGAAGTGGCTGGAGTAGGCAGTTTGTGCACAAGTATGAGATATTTGCAGTACTAATGGGGTTCTCTCTGGCCAAAGACACTGTATAAATGTAAACTCATCACTCAGAAAGCGGAGCAGCATCCTGTGTGCAGCTGCATTAGCGAGGCAACAGGCTGTTAAATCTCCTCCTGCTGCAGGAGCTTTAAGAGGGTCTCTGTGTCACAGGATGCTGGTTTTGGGGCTCTGGTTGAAGATGTACAGCCCCTGGGGAGGGAGGTGTGGGCTCAGCCGGTGGATGCTGCAGGGAGGCAACAACACTGTGCTGGGGGCTGGCTGGGTGCCCAGCAGCACCTTGGCTGCCCTCAGTGGGGGGGGATGCTGTGACCAACCCCATCTGGAGATCTGCTGCCTTCACGAGCTGCAGGGAACTCTCCTACAGACTGTCCCCTCCATGCCCAGCTGGTCCTATGCCCCATCTCCCAATGGCAACCTCTGCCCTGGCCCATCCTGAAGCCTGTCCAGCTGGGACTGCACATGGGAGTAGTGGAAAGGAAACAAAGATGTTATCTGAAGGTTAACACGTGCCCTGCACAGGGCAGGTGTAGGGCTGGCATCATGCTCCTACCCGATGCAGTGGGTCCTGCTGGCTGGAGCCAAGAGGCGAGCCCCTGCCTCACTCAGGTCCCACCCCTGGCCTGGGCAGAAGACCCCTTCCCATGGGAAGGAGCAGCTCTATAGCTCCTGGGAGAGAGCAAGGTGCAACATCCGAGCCCTCAGACCGAACGAGCTGTTGTCTTGGCGCCCATTAAGGAGCATTAACACACTGTGGTGTTGCCAGTCAGAAATCTCAAGACTGGTAACAAGAGCTGGGGCTTTACCCAGCGCTGCTGGTGTGAAGGGTTTCATGGAAACGTCTCTGGTTTCTGTGGCTGTCGGCTTGGAAAGCCAAGCTTATCTCCTCTGAGCCACCCAATGGGCCCCTAATTTGAATGATGAACAGGCAACAAGGGCAGGAGCCAGGCTGTGCCGGCATCTCCAGCTTTCACAGCAGGGGCTGGTGACATCTGTGCCTGGGCTGGCCCATGGGGGCTCCCCGGGCATGGGCAGCAATAGCAGCAGAGCTGGTGGTTACCCCTCTTCCACAGTTTTTTTTCCCATGTTCCCATTTTTCCATGAAGCCAAGCTGCACAAATGGTTGATCCCCTGAGACACTGGCTGGAGAAGTGGAGCAGGGCTCTGTCCTCCTGGGAAAATCTCCCTGTGGTTGGCACTACCTGGCTCCAACGCTGAAAACGCCTGTGCCTGCAATGTCCTCAGCCCTGCCGGGACGTGGGACACTGGGCAGGGACTGCTGGTGTCTGGGCAGGTGACAGTGATGCACCTGAGGGGCAGGGACACAGACCAGAGGACAGTCCCTTCTACTTCCCATCACAGCACCCTGCCTCTGCCCCCGACACGGTCTCCTTGGTACGAGCACTGAGCGGCATCTGCTCTGGCTTCGCTGCTGCTCCCTGTGACCTCGCCGCGCTGCAGGGCTGATGGTAATGGCAGGTGACAGGCACCGGGGCGCGGAGGCGGCAGAGCCCAGCGGAGCTGGGGCGAGTGCCCGTTCCTCGAGAGCCACAGCCCTGTGCTGCGAGCCCTCACCCTCGAAAAAACACACACACACACGCTTTAAAAAAATATTTAGGCCAAACTCTAGCAACGTGTAACTTGTTTTGTTACAGATTAACTGCTGCCACACACCCCAGGCGCTTTGCTGCACCGGCCGTTTAACTGCTCTTCCCCTGCTTTTGGTTGTTTTAAGGCAGACGAGCTACAGATTGCCGTCTGTGCTTTTATGGGGGGGTTACAGACTGCAGGGACGTCTGTCCTGCCTCTGCGTGTCCCCAGGCAGAAGGCTGGGGGCAGTGGGGTCTGTGCTGAAGGGCCCCAGGCCCGGGCAGGGGGACGCAGCCATGGCTGGGAGGCAAGACCCTTCCTCTCAGAGCCGAGCAGAAATGCTGTGTGGCGACTGATTCATTCTTCCCCGAGCAGCTGCCGTCTCCTGGCAGGGGCTGCCACAGCCCCCGTGTCCCCGTGAACAGGGGGACCTCTCCTTTCTGGACGGGTTTCAGGTTGTGCTGGCCCTGGAGCCCGTCACCGTCTGCTGGACTGGAGACACCTCCCGGAGCCGCGCTTGGCCCCGTTCCCGCTCCCCTGTCCCTGGGTCGGGCTGTAACCCTCTTGGCAGGACAGCCCAGACCTGAGCGCTCTGGCTCCCAGCAGCTTTCCCCAGCCTCACTGAGTCTTTGCAAAAAAACCCCCAGTGATTTATTCTCGACAGCTCAGCTGGGCGCAGAAAAAAACGTTGCTCTTTATGTCTATTCTTCATTTCGGTTGGTTTGTTTTTTTTAAATAACAGAGATTGCCAACAATAACACATCAGGAACAGCTCCCGGCCCCATAACCACCCCTTTTCTACCCTTTTCTGTAGCAAGAGCCAGCCTGTTCTCTCGCCAGCCCAGTGTCTGCTGACAACGCGTCCGGCAGCGACACAGCCAGGGATCAGCGATGGGGTGAGCTGGCCATGCCCCCCTCAGACAGTGATGGGGACAGCAGTGACACACAGCCCTTTGCTGGCACTGGCAGGTGACAGCTACACCTCCCCCCCCCAATGTCTGGTTATGGAAATACGGCCGGATGAAGTGCAAAACCAACACAGACAGACAGGGCTTTCCAGGCCAGTGCTCCAGGGCGGGAATTTTCCGGGAATACATTTATTCTGGAAATCAGAAGGGGGTTCCCAGCCCTTCTGGTCCCTGGGGGGCACCTGCAGGACCACAAAGGCCCCACAACGATGGGCAGAGGAGCAGCTGGGAACGTTTGGCTCAGGTGGGGCTGGTTTGTGTTAACGGTGCCCCCATTTGCACGGGGGCTGGGAGGGAGCTGAGCTCTACCCCGACGGCTGCTGCCGCCCCATCCCCACAGACCTGGAGTGGATAAACATGCTGTTGGCCTTATGGAGGGCAGGAATAAACACATCCGAGTCTGAAAATGTGACCCTCCAGGTTATTCACTATGTAAATATGTGCTCTAAAATAATCAAAGCTGTAAAAGTTAATCAACATCTTCCTGGTGTCTCTGCCTCCTTGAAGAGCTCCGCAAGGTCTGTGGCCATAAAGCACAGCTAGAAATGAGGTTATTCAGCTGAGGGCCTGGGACAGCCCAGGGCTGGGGGAGATGGAGGTGGATGGAGAAAGCAGGATTATTGCCTGTGGTGAGGCTGGCTTTGTCCAAACTGGGCAGGGAAGGGACAGCACCCACCATGCTCCCGCTGGTTGGGATCCCCACAGGACCAGGACAGGATGCCTCTGTCTCTGGGCAAGGAAAAGCCACATCCCTTTGACTACTGAAGCCCAGGAGTCCTGGTGGCCACCAGCCCAGGAGCCCTGGATCCCCTGTCCCCCCCAGGGCGGCTGCAGGGCCCGATTCCCGTGTTGGTGCCCAGGGGTGAGAGTGGCCGTGGGAGAGGGGACCAGGATGACCCCACTCCCAGTGCTTGGGGTGGCTGAACCTCCTTCCCTGGAGGTTCGGGGCGGGCCCTGGGCCACCCCTCCCTGCCCGGTGCTGGCCCACAGACCCAGCTACAAACCCGGGCTGCTCAACGGCTAAGCACTGGGAAACTGGGTGGCCGCCAAGGACTTTGATCCCCAGCCATCAAAACCTCCTCTGCAAACTGACTTCTCTTGTGAAACAACCTCCTGGGGGCTGAGCCCACGCGTGCGGCCCCAGGAAGGGGGGGGTCTGGCCGGTGGCATCGCCCGCAGCCCATCCCGCCGAGCTGCGGGGCTGGTGCCAGGCAATGCTCGTTGCACCCAGGGCCAGCCTTTGCCACGGGCTGCTCCCGGGCCCTGCCACTGCCACCGGCACCCACCAGCCACGGCCAGGCCAGCCAGAATCCTGCCCAGTTGGGAATTGCCAGGCAGAGGGCACATGCCCGGCACAGGGTCTCTGGAGTTGCCCATCGGGCAGGATGGCAGCGTGTCCCCCCCGTGCTGGGGGCACAGGACAGCTCTGCAGGGGGGGGCAGCCAGAGCTGCTGCACTAACGGCAGCGTTACCAGAAGTGGATGCTCCTGTCTGCCTTAAAACCATTTTAAAAGGGTGGTTTGTTGGTTTGTTTTTTTTAAATAGTCTTGGGAGGGGGAGGGGTGGTTTGGGGTTGGTTTGGTTGTTTTTTTTTTCCTTTCCTTTTTCTTTCCCGGGGGGGGTGCTCAGCAGCCACAGCCCACCCTGGCTTGGGGTGGGTGCTGCTGAGCTGTGGGGTGGGAGCCCCATGCTGGACGTGCAGTATTGGCCTGGGCAGGTGTGCAAGGGCCAGAGGTACCTTCTGCTAAGAACTCGATGAGCCATTGAGGAATGCTTCTTTCTTCCCATTTTTGATATCTTTATTTTAACTCCAATACCACCCAGCATGCCTGTGGTGCGGGGCCTTTAATATTATTTAGAGGCAAAGGGGAAACAAAGGGTTTTTTTGTGAACACCAGATTCCAGCTTGATCAAATCAAGGCAAAATGGGGTTTGTGAGACATGGATGAAAGATGGCAAAGGAGCGTCTGTGGCTTCTCATACCCAAACCCCTCCCAATGGGGCAAACACAAACCCTAGCCCACAGTTTGAAATGCTGCCAGAGCCTCAGAGGAGGCGATGGTCCCCCCAGAGCCGCTGCCACAAACATCCTGGGGCTCCAGGAGGACACGGAAGGTGCTGGCTACACCCACAGCCAGCCCTGCCCTGCCCTGCCCTGCCATGCTTTTATTTCTCCACTTCATGGTTAAAACCCGATTTTCCTTGTTCTTTCTTGTCACTTTTATTAGCATTTCTGCTCCTTTATTTCTAGCTGCAGCCTCATCTCACACCCACGGACACACGTGTCAGCGAGACGCCTCTGCACCGAGGGCTGATCGTCCAGGGGCTGCGCCTCAACCTGCCACCACGTCCCCATCGGCCCGGGGGCTGAGGTGTTGAGGGTATTGATGCCATAAAGCCTTAACATCACCCCAGTGTC
Organism: Jacana jacana; assembly: GCA_013400555.1. Taxonomy (NCBI): domain Eukaryota; kingdom Metazoa; phylum Chordata; class Aves; order Charadriiformes; family Jacanidae; genus Jacana; species Jacana jacana. The sequence continues at coordinate 145,947 of VZTM01037212.1, read as the reverse complement.
ACCTAACCATGTCCCCAAGCACAGCAATGACTCGGAGTGTTTTTCTGCTCTTCCAGGCAACCTGAGTGACTTCAGCGCTGCCCTCCCTGTCTCCCGGCAGTTGGGCTCCAGACGCAGGCATCTCGGTCACGCCTGGATTTTGTGATTTCACAGCCTAGAGCTGATCCCCTCCAGGGACCCAGTTGGGTTCCCCTGACTCTTGGGAGCACCGGCTGCTGGCTGGGACCGAGCAAAACTCGGTGCATTGGTGCTGAGCAGTGGTGCTGGCGCAGGGCTGGGGCTGCAGCAGCATGGGGGTTCCCTCAGCGAGAGCACTGCACTTTCCTGTGCCCCCCCAAGGATGGGGCTGAAATCAGGGTTTGGTTCCCTGCTGGCCTCCTCACAGCACCTGCAGAGATGGGCCCAGTTGCAGTCCCAGTAGAGGAGAGGGAGGCAAAATGGCCATGGCCTCACACCGACCAGGGCCATGGCACCCACCAGCTCCACAGAGCTGGGCACCAGCACCACACCCAGACCTTTCTGTAAAGGAGGGATATTTTTAAAAATAATAATAATAATAAAACAAACAAACAAACAAACAAAAAACCAAAAAACCCCAAAACCCCCAAACCCAAACAACCGAAAAAAACCCCAACCCCAAACCCCGAACGTGTCTTTATGGAGAAACGGGGATCAGGAACACTGTAAGTGGTGGAGACAAAGCACCAAAAATAGCATCCCAAGTTTCCTCCGTGCGCTGTCCCTGCAGGCAGCTGCACTATATTTGTCTTCACTTGCCATTTCTGCTGCAATCAATTTGCAGTTGCCGCTGGCGAGGAACCCATCTATTAAAAGCTCGACTTGAGATCTGTGGTGAAGATAGCTGTAATAAAAAAAATCTGACCATTCATTTTAAATAAATAAATAAATCAACCACCCTCCTCCTCTGCAGATCCTCCTGGCCCCAACAAAATCCACTGACATCGTCACTGGGCACATGGTGTGGGCTCGGGAGCAGCCGTGGGAGCCCAGCGCGGTTCCCTTCCACGTGGGGAGGGATCTGCAGCCACTTGCAGCCCTGGAAGCACTTGGCGTTCGCTGCGTGTTGGTGCCTTATCTCCCCAGTTTGCTGCAGGCCACCCTGGGGAGGTGGATTCCTCCCGGGTCAATCGCTTTTATCATCAAACCAAATGTTTTCTATCATCCCTTTCATCCTGGGATGAAAGCACACATAGGAATCGCAACTCCCTGCTCTGCCTTGGTGGGCCAGGCTGCTGGGCACGCACTCTCCCCATGGAGAAACGGGTGGGGGGAACAGGGATGGCAAATGGGAGCCTGGAGCAGCCCCTGCCTCTGCCTCAAAGATGGGATGCCCCATGGGATGCCTAAAAAATAACTCCACGGGCGTCTTTGGAGACAGCTCTGACCCTGTCTCTGCCCCAAAGTGTCACGGCGGGGGCTGCTGTCTGTCCAGCTCCCACCAGACCCCAGTGGTGGCCATCCGAGCCCCCAGAGGAGGGAGGACACTGGGAGGCAGGAGGGGACGGGTCGTTCAGAGGAGGTCAAAGGGATGCAGCCGGGGAGGCCAAGGGATGCAGCGGCTGCGGGGGGAGCACAATCGCTGCCTATAAATAGTGCTGGGAGACAAGCATTAGGGAGGGAAAAAAGCTACTCAAGCTAAAGGACAATGTTGGCACAAAAGCAAATAGATATAATTAGCCATTAATAAATGAAGGCCAAAGATTAGAGAAAGTAGCTAATATCAGAAAAGTGAGAGCTGGGAAGGCTTTCCAGGGGTGGGGTACGGGAGACCTTGACCTGCCTTTAGAACAGGCTGAGGCTATTTTTCAGAAGCCATGAAGTCATGAGCTGTCGAATGCGCCTGCTGTTATTGCAGATGAGCACTCTTTTTTTTTATTTTTTCGTGTAAAAGGGAAGATTTGGCTTCTCTGTGACCTTAGGAGCTGCAGAGGGGCCTCAGAAGCTGCCCCGAGCACAGCCCCAGGGGTACAGCCCCGATCCCCACTGCTTCCACTGATCGAACCCAGGCCCTTCCTGGAGCCCTTGGCCCTTCTCTGTCCTCCCCGGGGACCGACCCTGCCCAAAGGGGCGCTTTCCACCCCAAAGCTTCCCTGCAGCGCTGGGAGGGGGTGGCAGGAGCGGGCCCCTTGCCACGCTGCTGCCTGGGGAGCAGGCAGGGGCGCGTGCCCGTGTGTCAGTACGGGTTCGGTGGTGACGGGGAGACGGTTCCTCCTCAGTTGCTATTTCCAGCAGATGAAGTCAGCGGCTGCTGTGCCTGAGCTCAGCGGAGGGTGAGTCAGTGCCGGCCCCGCTGAAGCACCGCCGCAGCCCCTGCACTGCAGCCACCCAACAGAACCCCTGCACCCACGATGGACATGGCCTCATCCCCCACCCATGCACGGGGGGCCAAGCTCAGCAGGGTCCGGACTTTGCAGCAGAGCCGTGCCAGGGCCCCCAGCCCCACCACAGATGGCACCCCAGGGTGTCCCGTGGGCTCAGCTGCCCCTTCCCACCCCCGGCTCCAGACAGCACCAAGGAGATGCTGTTCAGAGCCAGCTCAGTGTCCCTCCCAAAGGGCTGGTTGCACGGCCCTTCAGCGGGAATGTCTCTCCCAGGGCCACTTATCCCATGTATCTCCATGGGGACACCCCGGTTTGGGGGGGGGATTGGATGTCACTGGGGGGGTGGTGGGTGTTGGGGAGTGCAGGGGCTCTGCTCCCCTGTCTCTGGGCTCCGGCCCCCTCCCACAGCACAGGGTGGTGATATCCTCTGCCCTGGCTGCCATAACAAAGCGTCCCTGAAGAAAGAGAGGAAGCAGAACTCCCTGGTGCCCAGCACGGCATAACCCCTCGCTGCCAGGGCGGCTGCCACCTCCTTCCTGCCCGGACCCATTGAGTTTGCCTTCACCAGAGAGAGCAGCAATGAAACCTGGGGGGGTGTTTGGCAAATCCCCCCTCCTCCTCGTTGACAAAAGCTGCTTCCTGGCACAAGGTTTCTGGCATCCTGTTCCTTCCAAACACGGCTGGGCTGCGTTCATCCTTGGGCCCTGCTCTTCCCTCCCCTGGCCACCGAGCTGGTGTCTGCTGCCACGATGCACCAGCACAGGCAGTGCCAGACCAACGTGCTGCTGCTCTTGAACCCAAACCCTGCACTTCCCTGCAAGCCCATCCACACCCATCCATAAAAACCTGCCCCAACCAACTTCTGCAGCTCTAGGGACAGCCTTTACTCCCCTCTCCTTAAAGTCTCAGCTCCAGCAGCACAAACAGCACCCACCAGGAGCAGATCCCCCAGGGCAGCCCTGCCAGACACAGCATGGGCAGCCTGAGCTCTGAGAAACACTCATTGCCTGGTGCCCATCTCGAGAGGAGCTGGAGGGAGAAGCAGAGACCTCAAAACCACAGATTTTGCCACTCACAGCTGGCAATGGGCACCACCATGCTCTACCTTGTGCTGCTGAGCCAGAGCAGTTCCTTGGACGAGCTCCTGCCTCCAAGGGGGCGGCTGCAGCAATTCAAACCAGTGGGGAACAGGCAAAACTGAACTGAACAACAATACTTTAGGATTTTTTTCTCTTGGTAAATATGGAAAGAGTTGCAGCCATTTGGCTTGAATACCACCCCATCCTGCTGGAGAACCAAGCCATGGAAGGGGCAAGAAAAGGTGTCAGCAAAGCCTCCTGCTTCCCTCTTCCCGACCTGGGTGGAGGAAACTCTGCAAGTTGCCCAGCAAAGAGCCAGGCTCTGTACAGCAAGGGCTGCAGCCCCTGCTCTGCCCTCGGGGCACCCACCTCCTGCTCCCCAGCGTGGGTCACCGTTTCCCACATCTTTTGGGGGAGAGCTCATGTCACTGTGTCCCTGTGGGGGCACTGACAGACCGGCCTAGGTCCAGGCGAAAGGAGGGTTGTGCTCTGCCCTTCCTCGAGGCCAGGAAATTGCTCTTTCAGGTCCGATATCAGGGTGGGGACTGCACCTTCCCGGCAGCAGCGAGCGCTGCCCAAGGGCTGGAGCAGAAAGGGACAGCGGGTGATCTGTGCTGCCAACAAAGGAAACTGCCCCATATATCACTCTGCAACAAGGAATCCTGCTGACACCGGAGTCCCTGGCACCCCTCTGCTGCCCTCCTTGCAATCAAAAGCCCCTTTCTTCCATAATAACCTCTGGTTTTAATCTAGTACAAAAAAGCATTTTACTCTCATGGATTTCATTAAGCTGCCTGTTCCACTCTGTGAACGTGACGGCTCAAAAAGGGGCTGCGGGAAGAAGAGATCAATAATAATTTATCAGGAAAAGGACAGCCCAGAAGCAACAGGTTTCCCTAAGACACAAGGAACTCAGCTTGAGGGAAGTCCCATCACATCCCCTGTTCCAAGACCCCAACGAGTTATTTCAGACTGATACACTGCACAGCGCTGCAAAACAACCCTCCCAGTATTCTTTCAGAGTAGTTTCAACTTCCTATGATTTCACAAAGATGTAATCACATCCACAGGAATCCCAGAGTTCTTTCTGAGCATCTGAGAACGCAGGACTGAATCATTTCCTTGTACAACAATCAGCAGTGCAATGTCCCCATCGTGGAAGCGACGGCTCAACAGCCAAAGGCAAGTGCTCAAAGGAAAATAAAAGCATTTAATGCAAAACATTTTACCAAAAGTTTTTACAGCAATTTCATATAAATGGAATCTTCTCTTAAAACATGGAACCACCAATAAAAATGTCTAGTTACAGAGCTGCTTACAAAAACTATCTCCTTGGCCACACAGGGAGGTAGGGAGGGCACTTCTGTCGGTTGAGGACACCCAAGATGAACTGAAAAGCAATGGTCAGGACGGAGCCTGCCGTGCCCAAGTGATGGCAACACCTACACGTTCCCAGTTTAAACCATTCAAACTTCACAGGCTGACACAGCTTCACCCCACACAGCCTTTATTAAGCGTGTTTGTAACCAGTGGGTGGGCAATGGAGACACCTGAGATGCTGGTCAGCTGTATTGCGGGGCTTTGCCCAGCGCTGGGGGGCCTGATGGGGCAGACCATGGGGTGTGTTCCCCTGAGGAGCAGGCTTTAGCAATGGTTAAAAAAAATAATTCAAAAAAAAGTTGTTTCAATTCCTGCTCGACTGGTGCAGGCTGTGCCTCCTGGGACCTGAGGGTGGGTCTGAACTGGTGCGTCCTGGTTCCACTGGTTGCCCGGTGGCTCAGGGAAGGAAGAATTGGTGTGGCCACCCCAGGCTCCCTGCCTAGATTCACTGCTGCCAGAGGCTAAAACGTGTCCAGAGAGCCCACATTTTGGAGCAAGCAGGCCCTGGGGAGACCGAGGCAGGCAGTCCAGCTGGGAGCAGGCCGCAGGGAGCAGGAGACAGAACTGGTCCTTGCTGAGAAGCAGCAAAGGTGGTGGGAAGGGCTGGGCAGGGGCAGCCAGAGCCCTCTCCTCCCCTTGGCCAAGAACTCCAGCAGCACCAGAACTCCCAGTACATTCGTTCCTTCCCTCCCCTGGCAGACATGGCTGGTCTGGAAACAATCACCTGTAAAAGGAGCTCTTTCACTCCACAGCCGTGGTCCTGCACGGCGGGCTCTGCTGGTCTGCTGCCAGCCAGGAGGGAAAGACTCCAGCTGATGCCCACAGAGCTGGGACCTCACTCCCTGCTCAGCACACACCAACAAAAGGTCTGGGAGGAAGATGCGGAGGGGGAACGCAGCCCTCTAGAAAACAAAGCCACATTAACCAGCCTTAACAAAGCAACAGTTTTCTTCCCCAGAGGAAGGGCAGGCTCTCACCTTCCCTCCCCAGGACAGACTGTCTTTTGGGCTCTTCAGGGACACAGGGGCGGCCGCCTTTTCTGTCTCTCCAGGGCTGGGCTCCCCCTGCTGCTACCAGGAGCTGAAGTCCCCGAAGCCTGTGCTCTTCTTCTCCTTCTTCGCAGCTGCGCTGGTCGAGGGCCCGTCATCCTCCACGTTGCGCTTCCTGGGGACAAAATCAAAGCAGCTCTCAGGGACTGATTACTGTCTGGGGGAGCTGCAGGACCCCAGCAGAGGCAGAGTGTGTTGGGGTGTGGGGAATGGTTTGGGTCAGGCTCTGGACACTCCCAGGGAAGCATCCAAAACCCAGCAACTTCTCCAGGCCAGAGCTGAAGATTTAACAGCTCAGCCATGAGGAAAACATGAACAAACTTCTCTCCCCGCCCTCTCACCTGCCTTTGTGGCATTCCAAAAAACGGGGAATTTGGTGTAAAGCCTGTGGGCGAGTTTTTCAGATGCTTTTGTTGCTTTTTGAGCACAGCCTGCTGCAGTCCCAGCTGCTGTTCTCAGCCTCTCCTGAGCAGACTGTGCAAACCCATGAAATGACTCCTGTACCTCCCAAAGGGCTGCCAGGGACCCAGCTCCCAGCGTGAAGGTGGGCTGCAGCGAGGGAAGCACCAGGGAAGAAAAAGTCCCTTCTACACTGCTTGGCCTTTCCACAGAGCTGCAAGCTCTGCCCAGGTTCCCTCTGTAAGCACAGTGGAGAACAGCAGCAATTTTAAGGAGGACTGTTTGGGGACACACCAGACTCCCCTAAGGGGCTAGCATGATTTTTGCTCTCAGAGTTACACGAACACCCGTATGTCGCGCAGGCAGAGGCAGGTTCGATGGCTGCCCTGATCTGGGTGTGCACACACACACCCCCCTTTATGGTGTTTTTATAAATGCTTTTAGAGAAGTCTGCAAAAAACCCAAGTGGAAGGCATTTATTTTAATTTATCCCAAACTCATGCACAGCTGCCACTTGGGTGGGATTCTGTCCTGTCCTCAGGAGAGCATGTGACGCTGCCGGTCGTACAGAAATGTCCAGGAGAGGAGGCTTTTGGAGGAGCCTGTACAGCCAGCCAGGCTCCCCACAGCCACTCGCCAGATGCCCAGTGCCCCCACAGTGGGCCTGGGCACCCGCTCCCCTGCCCGGGCACTGCCGCTGCGCTGGTGCAACCCTTGTGCGGCTGAAAGGGAAGCAGAGCAGCAGAGTGACAGGGGTTTAGGGCAGCCACTTTGTGCAGGGGAGAAGTTGCTAGAACAGAAACATCTGTGGGACTGTGGCTTTCAGAAATAGCTGCAGAAGAGGAAGAGAATATAAGATGGTGTAAGAAGTGACACAGTTCAGTTCCTCAAGGACATCTGAGTTGTGAAAATGCACCTACAGCTCCTAAGGCAGCACACACTGCTAAAGACCAACTTGGTCACGTTCAATGCTAAGGGACAAGCTCAGCTAACTTGTAATCTTGAAAAGCAACAGCAGTAGAGGGAACTCTTGACTCTCGGGACCCCAGGAGGGTGTCTGCAAGCCTGCTGGCACACACCAAACACCTGGGCAATGGCCCTGGACAGGGTCAGCGTCCAGCAGGAAAGGCAACTACAACACTCAACAGAGATGGGATGGGCAGGAACTCACGCTGCAGCCATGTTGATGTATTTTCCGATCCCCTGCCGGTAAGTTTTAGGAGCCTGGACCTCTTTCTTTGGTGGGACCACCTCAGCTTTTGTTTTGGCTGCTTCTTCTTCCAGCCGGGCCTTCTCTCTTTCTGCAGCAACCTGTGGGAAGCAGAGAGCGCAGTCTGTCACGAGAGCTAGTCCAGGGTAAGGAGAAAATGTCTGCAATTCTCGGCTGCTTGGAAGCACTCTAGAGCAGCAATCAGCACTGCTATGATTACAGGGCAGGCCTGAGAAGACAGAGCCCCAGGGCCACTACAAACAGGCTGTGAGGAGCCATTGTAACACAGCTCTCTTTTCACCTGCCCACAGCTGCTGTGGACACTGGGAAGGAGCCCATGGTAAGCGTGACGGACTGACTGGGAGCGGTGCCAGACCCGGCTACAAGACCTCTCCACTGAAAGGGCAGCGATGGCCCTGGCACACGAGGCAATGCTGAACGGCAGCTGCTTACTCTCAGCTCACAACCATTTGGGGCAGGGGCTGCCTGTGCTCAAGTAAAAGGCATTAAGTTTTACAGAGTTCTCTCAAGAAGAGCTTCGGCCTTTCAAAAAACCCACCCAACCAACAAACTGTCCTCACCTGGGCATCTGCCTCCTCATACGGATCAACAAAGACAGTTGTTGTCTCAATTCGTATCTCCTCCTGGGAGCAGAAGAGAAGAGCAGATCAATCTGTGGATTAGGCTGTGCCACCTCCCCAGGCTCGGCTCTTGGAGCAGGGGTAGCGGGCAAGCTGTGGTGCCACACGAGGCCACACATGTCCCCCCCACCCCGCACTGCCCCCGGGCTTCACACATACCTTGGGACGGTCTGTTTTTGGGTCACTTTCCACATTCTCCATGGCAGTCAGAGTCTCAAAGCCACCAACCACCCTAAAAGAGGAAGGACACGATTTCTAAATGTCACAACACACTCAAAATACTCCTGCACTCCTCCATCTAATTTATGCCCATTAATCTAGCAGATTTTTAAACCACTGTGTTCAGAGCAAGAGGAATCAGCAACTGTATTTGGAAGACCCAAGATAACTGCTTTCAGTGGGGAAGGTAAGAATTATTTCTCAAGTCTGGGATTTGAATTTCAAACTAAACAGAACAGGGGAAGTCCAACACTCAGAGGCAAAGCACAGTCCAAGGCCCGGTAGCCACACAAAGCAGCAAGTGGAGACTGAGCCGCTGTGGGCAGCTGACTGCGCCAGAGGACAGCAACCCGTGTCAGAACGGGTTCACTAATGCTACATCCATCACGTTGGAGCTCATTTGTTACTCCCATGGGCTTTAAAAAAACAACAACCAACAGAATTGGTCAAGAAAGCAAATGTTTTCATTAACTTCTGGTATTTTCACACACTGGGGCCATGAGCGTGGAGAGGCCTGGAGAGCAGCAGAGCACCCAGTCACGGCCACAGGACTACACTGGGACACTGCTCACCACGACGTCTCTAGGAGGACGTCAGATCCCCGGCCTCTCACTTTTCAGGTCAACAGATCCAAATATTTGCTGCAAAACGTTGGAGAAAGGCCGAAGGCTTTGGAGACTGCTGCATGTTCATTTTCAAAAGAAGTGTGGAACAATGGGAAAGTTCCAGAAAAGGATATTTAGAAAGGATCAACGGGGTGACCCAGATAATTATAAGCCTGTCGTCCTGGCATCTATCCCAGCAAAATAATGGAATAGCGGAGACAGGACATGATTAAGAAAGAAAGGAAATAAGTAATGGCAATCAACAAGGTTTTGTGGAAAACAGAGTCTGTCAAACAACCTTCTATCTCTGAGATGACAGATGTGGCTCACAGGGATAGCAGTGTCCGCGGAACAGACTTCTGGAAGGCGGCTGATATTTTGATCGAGAAACCAGAACAATATGAAGGGAACACAGCACACACTAAATAAAATAACTGGCTGACAGGTGTCAAATCCTAATTTTAAACAGAATCCACTGAGTCAATATGTCTCCAGAGGCATCCTGCTGGGATCAGATCTTGGTCCCAGGGTATTTAACACTTTTATCCACATCATCATCCCCAATTAAATTTGAAAACAGCTATTCTTAGAAGAGCCGTAAATAAAGCCAAAGCCAGACCGTTGATGCCGAGCGATCCAGATCCCTTGCAGAAGCAGGCTGTGGCTGGACAACATCTGCTTTAGCAGAGCCAAGCCACATGGCCAGGACCCAAAAATACAGCCCAAATTAATAGCTGTGGGACAATGGGAAGCAGCCGTAGTTCTCAAAAATGCTGTTCCTGGAGGCGAAGGAGCCTGGGCCCGGCAGCTCGGTAAGACCCGGCTGTCAAGGAGCCCAGCGCTGCCGACCCACCAGCCTTCCCGAGGTGGGAACTGCTTTGAAACCCGACTGCTGGGATTAATGGGGCTCTGGCACTAGCACAGATGGGCTGTCCAGGGCCGGGCAGATGAAACAGGGGAAAATCAGATTAAATAAAACTGGTGGGAAAAAAAAAAAAAAGTCAAGCTAGTGGAATACACAGTGTTTTATCACCTAACTCTGCTTTCCTGTCAGAGAAACAGGCAGGAGCCACCCAAAAGACACTGCATTCACAGGTATTTGACACATTCGGGTCTCCTGCAGTAGCTCACTCTCGCAGGTGTCTGGCAGCCAGACAGCCCCCCTTGGACAGGCCACTGGCCATCACCAGCAATGGTCTCAGCCGCCCCAGCACAGAAACACACCTTCTGCTGCCCCTCCACGACACCCACCCGCCTGACACACTCCTCCACAGCCCTCGGTATCCAGAGGCAACCAGCCAACCCCTCCATGGTACAATGTCCTTCTCCTTCCCCACCCTGTGCCCAGTGCAGCCCTGCTTGCCAGCTGTGGGCTGGGACGGGCCCTGGATGTCCCCCAGAAGACAGAACCCATCATGGAAATAAAAACTACATGAGGGAGAGAGGACGTTGCTCAGCACCAACCCCGAGCAGCATCATCCCTGCTGACACCATGTTGCTGCTCCAGACCCTCTACACCTTCCCCCCTGCGCTCCCCGAGGGCCTGTGGCGCTCTGTAATCAGTTTAAGAGCAATTAAAAACCACGGACACGGGCTAGAACAGCCTCATTTCTTCACAACTGGAGGCAGCACACTGGGGGAAGGGCTGGAAGACCCTGCATGAACTTTGGAAAGTTCATAACAAAAACTCAATTTAAAAATCCTCCTCCAGGCCAATATCAGATTCACTTCTAATACTGATGATTAACACACAGCCTAAGATACATTCACTGTATTTTAATTGCCCCTAAAGGAAACTTCTGATTTAATATTGGAGGATTTTCTAGCCAGCAGCTCCATTCATTATCTGCTCGTGTGTTTTCATTTAATTAGGTTCTGATAATTTGAAATGGCCAGATCAGCTACGCGCTGGCAACCCCAGCTGAGTAATGCCTTAGCCTGTAGCTAGACCTCCCCCAACATTAGCCCTAATGCACTGGGCGCTGCTCATGCATCTTCAGTTGCTATGCTAATTCAACTTTATTGGGAACACTTGGTCACTTGGACATTTTAAAAGGCTGTGATAGACATGGCATTCACAGGTCATCAGCAAATGACCTAAATAGTCTATTTCAACATGATTTTAAAGGGCTAAGGGGGAAGAAGACAAAGTTGTTATGCCTGCAGAACATGTTGTTCTCTTGTCTCCCTAACCTCTTGTCTCTAAAATGGAAAATGGCTTTCTTTTACAGCCCTGCATTCTCTAACATTTTGCACAGAGTATGGCTATGCACATTGCAGTGCCAGCAGTGAGCTCGCTACACAGGTCTGTGTCTTCAGACACTGCTGTAATGCCAGTAAAAATAAAGATGAATTTGGATCCAAACCACCAGCTCAGGAAAGAGAGCTCTGACCAGAGGAACTGGAAACAACTTACAAGTCAGTTTTGTTCAGGGAGCACTTGGGAGTCACAGATACAGCCCAGCTGAGGCTCGTGATTCTTCAGTAAAAGCTAAAATCCAAAAAGGTCAAGGTCTGATTGCACACATCACCCATCCAGTAAAAAATGAACTACACTCTAATCAGGGCAGTTGTGGCTGGATGCAAAGAAATGGAATATTCCAACTTAAGGTCTCAAACCGTAAAGGATTTTGCAAACTCTCCTCTGCCTGGTCCAAGCAGAGACAAGGTGGTGCAGGCTCTCGAAACACGGCACGTTGTTATTGTCAAATCTCATCACGCTCCGTCGCGGCACCAAAATCAGTCTGCTGAGAGGTAACGTGTCTGAGCCCAGGCACCAGCCCCCGCTGCCCAGAGGAGGGAACTGGCACGGCAGGGAGGTTTGGGGGTTCTCTGCCTGTCCCACAACACACAGGCTGGGTGTAGGGAGAAAAGCTCAGAGACGTCTTGCCAAGAAAAAAGCCCCTGCAAGTTCTGCGTGGAGAAGGCCACCAGATCGGCACGTGAAAGCATTAAGAAGAAAAGTCTCTAAAGAGAGAGTCACTTCTTCCTATCATTCTAATATCCACTAACTTTGCACAAAAAGAGATAAAACCTGTCCCAAGAAGAAACCTGAGCCTCAGCGTAAGGAACCCCGTGGAGCATTTTCACAGCATCGCAGCGTGACATGGGGTTGGAAGGGACCTCTGGAGATCACCTACTCCAACCCCCACTGCGTTTCAGTTCTCATCAAAAGAGAAGGCAGCTGCAGGAGCTCAGACCCACACCCCTTCACACCCCGCACCGGCAGCACCTGTGTTACACCCACAGGTCTCCCCGCCCCAGCCTTCCTCACTGGCATCACCGGTGTTGGGTCAGCAGCTCGGCAGGGATGGGAAGGGAGAGGGGCAGAAACAACATTAACCCTTTCCACCCTTCTTGGCTCTATTCCTTTAATAAAGAGCCACACACGCCTTGGTCCCAAACCAGCCAGGTGAGGTTTAAGCAGAGGTTGAGGTGACACCCTGCAGTGAGGAGGGTGACACCGCTTGGGTGAGAACCACCAGTGAAGCCCAGGGTTCGCTGGGTTCTTCCAGTCGATGCTGAACAGAGAAGCGATGATCTCAACGCCGGATTTAGCTCAGCAGCCCTGAGACAGCTTGTTGTATTTTTAGAGGAGCTTGATAAATGTTGCATTACACTTAAGCGTGGACGACAAGGCAGGTACACGTAGGTTCCTGCTGTTAGCAGAGCAATGAAAGCAATTACGTGCCCTGAACTCGTGCAGCTCTGTTTTCTTGCAAACTGAGCTAAGGCAGCACTGGAAATCTTTGCATTTCAAATTTAGAGATGTTATTTAAAATCTTCCTTCCTGTGAAGGCTCCTTTGTACAAACATGCAACCTTGCTTCACAACCAGCAGGGTCCCTGCATGAAGTATCTGGAGCAAGCCCTCTCCCTGTGCAATTTGCCAGCGACAGCCTCGCGGCGCCCAAAGAAAACCGCGGCTCCAAGCAGCCTCGCAGGCATTCACACGGGGACTTCCCATTTCTCATATTTTTGTTTAGAAGAATCACAGGAGTCCAGCCTTACGCAATGCTGGGGATGGCAGTGGCCCAAGACGATAAGAGTTTCCTGGTCAGAAGATGATACAAGAACAATGTCTGGACTTTAAAAAAAACCACCATGCTTTAAAGTAGAGAGCAGCAAGCATTGTTGCTTTGTAAACATGTTCTGCCCTCAAGGTTATTTTTATAAAAAGGAGTAGGTACATTTATATACATACACAGGGAGAACAATATATACCGGCACAAACACGTACAACTCGGGACAATGTTATGGGTACACCCCATCTGAACCGGTGCAACGCGGGCTCACCACCAGAGTCACAGCTGAGATCTCCTGTAAGGGCTTAACCCAGCCGGCCAGACACCCTAATGAAGGGCACTGAAAAAATAAAGCAACTTGGGAAAAGCATTTTGAAACTAGACTCAACAGATGAACCTGGCTAAGGACCTCCTGCTCTGGCACCGGTTCCTCTGTGGAGATGACACGGCCGGTCTGGAAAGGCCACTGTCCCTCACACAGCTCCTGGGATCCCGGTCCATCTTCCCACCTCGCCCCCCGCTGCTCTCTGAGGGATGGGGGCGGGCTCCAGGGAAAACTGGCTCAGGCTCCTACAGCCAGGGATGAAACCAGCTCCTCTGCTGCCGACACGCCGTTTCTCTGCTCTTCACATGTTCTACAGAAGAAGAGCAATGGGAACAGGAGTTTCCCAGTTTAGGAGCAATGGGGTTCAGGGATTCACATCACACAGGGAATGGTACGGTGGGAGCAGACACTCTGCATTATTTAGTGTACCTGGATAGCCAAATCATGCCTTGTGGTCGCTCTATGTAGCTCATCACTTTAGAGGAGGAGAGTTACTCTCTTTTTCCCACTCCATGGAACTGCAGTAGAAAGCACTAAACAAGGCAAGGTATATTTCATACAGAAAGAAAACCTTCTTCCACAAGAGCAGCTGGCAAGGGGAGGAGGGGAGAAAAGGGAAGACTAAGCTGAGAGCACATCAGCTACTGAACGACGCCTCCAGCTTGACCAGGGCTGAGGGTTCCCAAACCACCTTGTTCATTATTTCTGGGAACAAGAGAATGGGACGAACGAGCAGCAGAAACCTGGAGAGACAGCACAAAGATCTGCGTAAGCAGTTATGTGCAGCCACCTACAGAGGGGAAAGCTGACCTCCACGTACTCAGCTCCTCTCTGCTGCCACAGTTTCTCAATCCTTTTCTCAATTCTTGACGAACACAGGCAACACTCTAATAAACACAGACCTGCTGCACAGATCATTGCCAGCTCTGCCACTCTGCCCAGAGCACCCTTCCCTCCGCTCCCTCTATTGCCATTTCCTTTTATCACATCACCTGACCATCAGCCCACCACACTCTGCTTGTCCCAGATCTCACCCCAAATCTGACAGACAGCATTTCTCCCCTTTGGCTGATCACCACAGCCTGACCAAATTCTGCTATTATCTTAAACATGCACTTCTTCAGGTGTCCCTTTACCTCTGGAATAGGCTCCCCAAAACACCCACAAAGCTACTTCATTTTCCCTGGGGCTCTCTTTTAACTGCTGTTCTGAATGAAGTGCAAACTGTGGGCTGAGAAGGGTCATCACTGTGGCTTTCCTGTATCTATATGGAGTCTCTTTCTACTCAGGCAGCTCCCTGGGACAGAGATTATGTTTCTATTCCTGCTTAGAAAGGGCAAACGTACCAGGTCGCTGACCCACAGTCGCTGTGAACCACTGGAGTAACAGCAAACACCACCATGGATGGGATGCACTTGCATCTGAATTTCCTAAAGCAGCCAGACAGGAAGGTGAGTCTGTACTGGTGCTTTGGTGGTGACATCCTGTGCCTCACGCAGCAGCTGGAGTCCCAGTTACAGTGTGGACAGCAGGGAGCCCTGTCACACACCTCCCCACGCAGCACAGGCTTCTCACCCGCTCTGTGCGGAGCGAGTCAACCTTGCTTGCTTTACGTTATTTGAGTTTCCAAATTCAACCTCCAACCAGTAGCCAGAAGCCAACAAAAGCCACCAGTTAGTTTTCACATGAGTTACAGCATTCTCTACGACAGGAGAAACTGTAATTACCAGAAATGTTAATTACTAATTTAATCTCGGCAGCTCTGCTGGAGCGGGAAATGCGTGCAGCCTGCAACACGCCTCCAAGGGAAGGATTCCTCTCTCACTCTCGGCCTCTGTTTTTGCTCCCCATCCATGCCAAGCTACCTCCTTTCTTTTCAGGAACATCCACCCTCACCATTGCCAGGGGGTGCAGCACAGCCCCGGGCTGCCCTCCCTGTCCTCAGCCGCAGCCATCTCGGAGGACTCCAGCACACTGGGACAGACACACCAGTCACCTCTGCAGCTCCAGTCCTGGCCAAACATCCTTAATGGCCAAACATCCAACTCTCCATAGCTGCTGCTATGCAAACCTTGTGTTTCAGCCCAGTGGGGAGGGACATCAATAAGATGCATGGCTCCAGAGAGGGAACCTTGCAACTTTCCATCCCACACAGGACCACAAAAGAATAAAGGGAGGGGAATGGCTGCTACTTTGCTCTGCAAAGTATGGGAATCCTGCTGAAAAGTTCTATACAAATTACAAACAGGTGAAATTCTGCTCTCAAAGACACACATGCGACACTCCCTACCATGAACCAGAACCACACAGAGATAGCTGAGTGTACAGGTGAGATTATTTAGGTTTTAATATTAACTAAGTAATCCTCAAATCTCTGTGAAAGTCACAACAGGCCAGTAAGCATCTCGTTAAGACAACCCAACTTAACACTCATGGAAACAAAGAATTCTTACTTTGTGGGTTCGTTCTATTGTCAGATGCAGATATTAATCCCAGATATGCTTCCCAGATGTCATTGTACTGAACAGCCCGAGATCAGACAGAGCCAGCAAACCCTGGAAACACCCAGGATTGAACCCAGAGAACTCAGGCTGGAGTTTCACCAGCGGTACAATCTCCTCAATCTTTTGGCTTTCACAGCTTTTAAAACAAACGCAGATAAAACCAGCTGAAGGGTTTTGATGGCAGACTCATCAAGAGTGGCACACATTTCTCTTTGTTAAATGTGTAGGTAAGCAATTATTCAAGTATTCGACGTGTATGGAAATGCAGGGTGACTGGAATGCATCTATCCCAGCATCTTCACCTTTACATTTTTCTAAATAGTTTTCATTTACATACAAGAGAGTCCAGGGTCAAATCCACCTACGCTGTGTTCAGACACAGATGTCACCCCCTCCTCATGCAGGGAGCCAAACACGATTCTGAGCCACTGCCAGCTGAGCTCTCCTAACCCAAATACTGTTTGATGAGGTGGCAAGCCCAGGGTGACAGTGTTACCCTATGGGATTTAATGGGATTTTTGCAAGGAGGACTCAAATTGTAGCTTAAGTGAAATAGTCTTAAGATACAGGTAACGTAACTCCTCCAAGAACACACTCGCCCTCAACTTTCCCTATTAGAATGGCCTTTACTAATGTGCTTCCCCCAAACGACAAGGGAACTTTACAATTTTTTAGGACAGACCTAAGAAAGGAAAAAGAAATATATTTTAAGGGTGCAGGTACTGCTGAGTGAGTATCAGAACTAAACTGGTTGTTTAAAATGAAGCCAGCTTCTGCCTCGAGAACTCACAGGCAAAGAACACGGATTAAAGCTGTCGCTTCCATAGCAGAGCTCTGCTGCACGACAGCACATGCTTTATCTCCAACTGCTGCTTTTCAAACAGATAAGTCTATGAAAAGAATAAAAAAAAAGTCTTCATTTAAAAAAAGATTGTAAAATTCTCAGGACCCACCAATGGAGCAGGCGAGTGCCGTCCCCCTCCCTGCCACGGGCACTGGGGCAGCTGTGGGGACAGGCCCGTGTGACGGGGTAGATACCCCATCCCCGCAGCAGGGGAAGCCAAGAACACACCTAACACAAACATCTTCTGTAACAGATGCCTTGATCTTTATCACACAGGGGCTTGACTGGCAAAGACTTCTGGGATGGACTTCATTACAGAGTGAAGTTCCCTCGGTGTCTCAGCACTGGTAGTATCTTTGCATGCACACACACAGCACGTCACACGTGTAACACAGATTTTATACTGATGATAACTGTCAGGAATAAAAGAATAGAATAAAAAAGAACAAAAGGGGCCAAAAGACCTAATTTGTGCAGCTCTAGGTTCCATGCCCTGATGAAGAGCAGCCCTGCCATGACTAATTTCCTGGCTGACAGCTCCTAAGGCTGTGCTGAAGAGGTACTCTCCTATGTCCCAGCAATTAGCATAAAGATTAACAGGGTTGGTTACAGGACAATGATTACTGTGCTCATGACTCCCTGGAGGGCCGCCCACAGAAGGAAAGTAAGGCAACCAACAGTGATGGAAGGAGAAAAAAAGGCAGTCTGGTAACTGGCACTGATGTGACACTGGCCACCTACTCCTGATGAGGAGAACCGGGTTGTGAGCTGGGATTTTCCTCCAGCTCCATGTCAAGAGTCAGACAGGCAGGAGAGCGTGCCTGCTACACTGCTGCCATAATATCCTTCACTTACCTTCCAAAAATTGTATGCTTCCTGTCCAGATATGCACAAGAGCGGAATGTGATGAAGCTGGAAGGAATAAAGACATAACAGTTACCCCATTATCTCATGGACACTTGGCAACAGCCAGTGACACTTAAAAACAGCAAGAGTATGCAAAAGCTCCCTCAGAGAAGAGAAGCCCTTCCCTCTCTGGCCAGACATCCTTTAACTCCTCCCTGATGTGGGTTCTGTCTTGGATTTCTGGAGTTCTGCCTTCTCATTTCACACCTCAGTAACCCCCCTGACCAGTGCTCCAAGCACAGCGACCTGCAGGAAGTCCAGAATGAACCTGAGCATCCGCCCCTTGGCCAGGCAGGGTCTGGGAAGCTCCTGCAGGGCAGAGAGGTGCTTCCTGCTCCAGAAGAGAGCTTTGTTGCGAATACAGCTCTGTGACACCACACTCTCTGCCAGTGTCAACTTCTGTCTTCTAGAGTATTTACTTTTTGCATTTCTCTTGCACTAAATGGGCCCGTCCCTGTCGGTGATCCACTGCTCATTTGTGCTTCGGTTACAAACGTGGCAGAAGAAAACTTCAAAGTGTCAAACACAGTGAAAACCTGTGAAACTGGGATTTTTAATTTTTTAATTAACTGGACTTTTAATTTTGGGGGCTGTATTTTTAAACTTAAGCATGGGAACCAAAACACCAAATCCAAAGCAACCTTTACCACTAGAGCTTTCCTCTGAAGCTTAAAGCTTCTTCGGGAGACTTGGATGACAGGCGTATGAGACAGAGGTTTCCACACTGTGGTCTGCAGACCACGATGGCCCATCTTGGCTGGACACGCAGTGCTGGCTCCCCTCCCTGTCTCCATCTGTTACACTGCACTAGAGACAGCTAAAAATATATAAGCATTCCAAAAGCACTTTTCCATATAAGCAACTGCCTCAGGAAGTTATATGGTTGCAGAGAGGAGGGGCTGCAATCTGCCAGGCAATCTATTAAGATGCAGCCAGCCCCAGGAAAGCTTCAGGAGGCCATGGAGAATGAGGACTCCTACACAGGGCACGCACTGCCATTCAGCCCTCTGCAGGGGTCCTTCACACCATGTTACTCCCAGATACCCCACGCTTCAGACTATCAAGTGGTCAGCTCTGTAGCACTGCAGTAAAAACCATGTGAGCAGTAGCAAACATACAAAGCTTCTCGCCCATCACCATGGTAGGAATAAACTTAAGGACAATGGAACGAATGTAAGGCAGGCTGGTTCAGAGGAGAAGCCCGGAGCATCACTCCAGTGCTCCTCACCCCGGGGACACAGCTCAGCCCGCGCGGCAGCGACCGCTGTTCACCCAGCTCCTCAGGTCACAGCAGTTGCCAGAAGTGCCTAAAGGCTGCTTGGGAAGCGCTATAAACACGGGCAGCTGGAGTCTCTCAGGGACTTTGCATGTAAAGGAATTCTGCATTTCATTTGCAGATTTTAGGGGGACACAGAGCGGCCCTCGCAGCAGCAGCGATGTGACTGGCTGTGGCACATCACTCAGGAACCACCTGCAACCTCTGGTTCTAGAATCCTTTCTGAATTTTCAAGAAGTGCCCCTGCTCTCCCCCAGCTTAGCACCTGAGCCCTGGCAACAGCATCCAGATCCAAAATAAGCTCTACAGCAACTCGATCCTGCAAACTGTCCAGCATGTGCTTGGCCTGCAGGACGTGCATAAGCCTATTAAGGGCCCTGAGACGGGTGTTGTGTTTAATTAAAGGCAGCCACACTACTGCATGGTTTACAGACCATGATCGTACCTAGCATCGTGCCAACCAACGCCAAGAACACCCTCCCCGGCCCCAACACGACACACACTGCTGTGCACACACACACAGGTTATTACACCATCAATATTTTAAATTTCATTTGCTGTTCTTCCTGCTGCTTCATTCATTTCTTCATCATTTCAGTCTTCATTCTGCTTTTGTCCATTGAACCCCACCTCGTCGCCCGCCCCAGCTGCAGCACTCTGCCGTGCCCAGGCTCTGCACACTTCAGCAGTGCAGAACTGCTCCCATTTATTTCCAGTCAGACCAGCAAAAAGCAGCAACATTTCCAGGGAGTGTGCCTTTTGTTTCATTAAGCCCTTCCAAAAAGTTCAACGTGGGACTAAACTTGAATGGAGTGGAGAGGTGTAATGATCTGTCAGTGGGGTGATGCTGACAAAAATGAACCAAACCTTCAGATCATAAAACCAGGAAAGACAAATCCATGATGCCATTATAAACCAGAGGCTCTCGCCGTGCCCCGCTCTGCTCTTGGACTGGGTCAGAGCGGCTGTAGCTCCCCCTGACTGCATCTTTCGCTTGACTGAGCTTTAAAGAGTAGCTCGTAAAACGTCATTTGTTTTCTTAACAGAGTAAGACACAATGTCTGGAGGGAAACAATAAAACACAAAAAGCAAGAGACTACTTACAACTGTGATTTGTTTGTGTTGGGTCCCGAGTTGGCCATACTGAGGACACCACGCCCCGTGTGGGACAAATTGGGCTTAAATTCATCTTTGAAAGGTTTTCCCCAGTAAGATTCTCCTCCTTAAAAGAGAAAAGATGAGAGAAGAAATGTTTGTTTTCATTGGTTTCCCACTACATTTTATAACAGACGCTGACATTAAGGCTCCTGGCACTTGTGATCACTACAAGTATAATATATTCTTACCTCAGCCCTATCCCGAGGCCGGGACCTGACATGCCCTTGAAATCAGATGCCGGTGACCGGCAACACCATTCTGTGCCCCCACACCATCCACTGCCACAGAGCAGGCTGTTTATCACCAGCATTATACGTGTGTGCTGAAGAACTGCCTAGCATTTCATTTTCTACTGCTTGGCCCACCACCATCTTGCTTTTTTGAGATATTAAATCTTTAAAAGTGGCTTCCTGACAAATCACAGGGCACAGAATTATTAGTTTAATTGCACTCTGGATAGAGTGCTGCTTGTGGAAATAAATAAAACATCAGGGAGATGAAATGTGTTCCGAGACCCAGCAAAGAGCACCAGCTGTAAGCTCCAACGCTCAGCGCCCGGGCGAGGTGAAGGCTGAAGAGCTACGCAGTCAGGATGACAGAACTTGGCACAAAGGGCAGAGCCAGCCCTCCAAATCACATCTCTTTTCCCCATCTGGGCTAGAAAGAGGGTCTGGGAGACCCCCCCCTCCTGTCTGTCCTTTGTACCTCATTTATGACAGATGGGACATTTTCATTTGCACTTTCTTCCTCCAGGATCATTCTTAATAAGAAAAACGAGGGCTGAGATGAGTCACAGTTTTACAGTCAAATCCATAATCTTGTTTGACAAACCATGAAAAAATATTTCACCTTAGGACAGCATTAAAAACGAACCAAACCAAAGCTGTGTGATCAGCAGCAAGCCCAGTCCGTCTGCAGAACCAGCTGGAGAACCCTCTGGAGACAAGAGGGTTGTGTCCCCGGCAAGACAGGAGGGCAGCAAGGGACCCGAGTGTGACAGGGGACAGCGGGTCTGTGACACGGCAGCGCAGGCACGTGGCAAAGAAAAACAGGGAATAAAACAGGCTCCTCCTAAAAACCTCAGGCAGAAAACCACAAGAGGAAAGAGTTTCAGGTGATGCCATGAAAACAGAGCGTCCCAGGCGGGCAGCAGGGAGCTGCCACTGCAAGTGGCACTATGTAAGCAAAACATTTTGGAAGACACTGACCCACTTAAAAACCCAATTAATCATGTTCAAAAGACCTATTAATAGAGTTGATTGGTTCCTGCTCTGCAATTTGACAAGAGGCAGCAAAAGGGGACAAACCCAGTAGGGATTTTCTCTCATCTGAAGCAGAGGAGTGATTACTTCAGCAATCTTTGGCTACTGCATATTTTAAGATCAGCTCAGTTACATCAGCTGGATCCCACATCTGGGTGAAAGGGCTACGGTACCGCTGCAGCCAGCTCTAGTGCTGAGAAGATAGGTCCAAACCCTAACTATTCCAAGCAAATCCAAAGTGTTCAACCCATCAGAAAATCCCCCCAGTGTCACCCCCTGCCCTGGGCAGGGACACTTCTCACCAGCCCAGGTTGCTCCAAGCCCCGCTCCAACCTGGCCTTGAACCCCTCCAGGGATGGGGCAGCCACAGCTTCTCTTGCTGTGAGTCCTGACCTCCAGGAGTGTTTGCAGTTAGAGATTCTCAGATGGTAACTCAACCCTGAGCACAGCCCATCGGGACGGTAACGCAGCAGCAGGGGGGCAAACCCCTGGCTCCCTTACACCCCCCTGTGCTTTCGGCTGGTGCTGGAGCGGCTGCGCTGCCAAGAGAGGGTGGAATCAACCCCGGAGCCTTCACCAGTCAGAAAAATAATTCAAAGGGGAAGAGGGAAATGGTGAGTGACAGAGAGAGACTCTCTGGCACAACAAGCACCCAGACCCAAGAGCTTGCAGACAGGAGAAAAGAGCAGCGACCTTTAGGTTTTAGAGTACTTATTTTTGGATGATTCCATTTCAGATCACAGACTGCAGGTCAGAACTAACCTCAGACATACAAAGGCTCACTTTGGTTCATTCCAGTTCTCTGGAATTAAGTGCTAATATTTTAGTAGATGGCTATGAGATGAGACCCAGATCCTGCCTCCCCCTCGTACGGCTGTTCCAGGCTCATCCCTCCAAGGGGAGCTGCAGGAAGACCGGGAATGGCCTGGGCAGCGCTGGCCTCGGGGCCAGGCGTCCTGTGAAGGACACGGCTGAGGTGTCCACAGAGGCCTGGCAGCACCCACTGGGACACTGCAAAGGCACTGTTGCAGGGGAACCCCTCCAGGGGTTGTTCTTTTGTTTTTTTTTTGGTTTTTTTTTTTTTAAGAAAAACCTCAAATTTTTAATTTAAGAATACTAAAAAAGAAATCCCCAACTGTATTTTCCTTAAGTTAAAAATAGCCTGACCGTGCTGTTTGTCAGACTCCTGCTAACCCCTGGGATGGTTCCAGGCTTCGAGTGTCTGCTTGCAGCAGGACCAGACTGAGCAAGCCAGGAGAGGGCAAGTTAAATGTATACATTTTTTTAATTACTGAAACCCAGAACCACTTTCTTGGTGAAGATTAAGTACAGATCCCTCGTTAGTCTACTGCGTGGCAGCACAGTGCCCAACGCACAGCCAGCAGCATCTGGAACAGGCAATTTAGATCCCTACCTTTTACTCCCTGTGGTAGAGCTCAGTGTGAACTTGGGAAAACAGCTCACAGGCTCCACACCTCCTGGCAGTAATTAGGAGGTGTTTGCCAGCATCCAGCAGTTTAGTGCGTGCATTCCCCTCACTACCTGGGAGCAGAAGGGACGCAGACAGGGGAGGTGGGACCACCCTGCAGCCTGGCTCTAGTCCTCACCTTACACTCCTGGTGGATGCCCCAAAGAGAGGTTCCTCCTCATATTCCCCAAATCCTCCTCTGAGAGGAAAGTCAAAGCCTTCAGGGGCTGGAAGGAGGTTTTGCACAATTCTGTGAAATCAGTCACCTGCCTACCCTGACACCCAAGACTCAGAGCTGAAGGCAGCTGGGAGCCACTTCCCCACATTTTTAATAAAAGAGAAACATTCTCTTAAATTAAAGAGGTGTTTGCCTAATTCTCACACAGAGATGAAACCAAAACCACACAGGAAATATGAGGCTGTGTTCATTATTTCCAAGGCCATCCAGAGTGGCCAGGTACATTTAGCCTGTAACTGCAGCACAGTTAGTTGTTCAGCCTTGCATCTGCATCTTGTGCTGATGGTGCAAAGGTGAACAGACCCACAGTGACATCTGAAGCAACCACACTTTAACAACTACACAGGAAAAAGCTAGGTTTTCAGATTGCCTTTTGAACTAAACCAGCTTGCTCTTTGGTAGTCTTTCTTCCTTCTAAAGCATTTTTTTTTCAGAAAGTAATATTTTGGGTAAAATTCCAGAAGCTGTACAACTTCTGTGCACAGAGCTGAGAGATGCACCTAAAGCTTCAGAAACGTAGCATTCTGAAAACTAGGTGTGGGCTGGGAATCATCATTCATGACAGTTGTGATTTTAAATAAATCCTTCCTTTTTCTGGCATAAAAATTGCTAAGCAGTGGTAAGGAAGTGGGAGGGCTCTGATTCACAAAAATGATGGCTTACTTTCTGTAATTTTCTTCTTGTCATTTGGAACAAGGAGGTGCATAATAACATCTGACACTTCTGTAGAGCTTTCCAAGTGAGATTCTGGAATCACTCTGCAGATTCAAAAGCCTTAGCTCAGCCAGAAAGTGCTTCTCCCTGTCCAGAGGAGAGGGCACAGCACCGCCAGCCCCATGCACCAGCGGCTGGATTTCCAGCGGGGCTGCCATCTCACAGCTGTTTATTGCTGGATATAAAGGGCTCGATCCTGTCCTTCTGCTGAGCTTCAATCGTGGGAGAAAAGGGGCTCCAGAACCGGGTGCGTTGTAGGAACCCACCTTGTTTGGAAATTGCACAGCAGAACTGACCACGTCTGTCCATGGCCCTTTGCTACTGCCACTCGGGAGCTCTGCCCACCAAAACCCAACTCCCATCTGCCACCGGGGTCCTGCCTTGGGCTTTGACAGTGATCAGGTGCCTCCTTTGTGCCCTCCTGCATTCCCAAACGGGCAGAGGTACACAGGAGCCCATTCATGAGACCTCCCAGCAGGCTGCAAGTAAAGCGTGGCTGAAAAATGCCCATACCTTTGAAAAGGCAATGCTTTGTGCATAGCTCTCCATTTTTCACACAAAAGGGTTAAGATATTAAAGCTATTTTTCCAACATGCAAATTTTCTTATATTATTTGGAACACTGAAAATGCAGAGCAGCTGCTGCATTTGCCCTAGTGTGAGTTAGCCAGAATTACTCACAGTCTTCAACCACTTAGTTGTTATGAACAGCAGGAAAAGGGATACATCACAAATCTAAAACTCATTTTCAGATAATTAATCATTACAAAGAATGACCATGACTCAGCTTATTGCTCTGAATACGGCCTCTATGAGAGGTTATTTTGTTAGAAAAGAAATAAGCTGCTGCAGCACCATACCATTTCTCCCAGTAGTCTTATGGAAGATGAAGTCGAAGGCTGCAGAAAATGAGTCTGGTCCTTAAATCAGTGTTGGCCCTACAGGACCACGTATCTAAGTGCCTGGGCAACCTGCTGCCAGCTGAGCCAAGGGAAAGCTCCATTCCCCACTCTTTTCCCTCTGTGTATTTCAACTTCCAGATGCCCTAATGCCAGTTTCCACTCTCCTCCATCCCAAGGTTAATGGCCAAGCACCAGGCTGTCCTGTCTGCTGGGTCACAATTCTTACAGCCTAACGAGAGTCTCAAGAAGGACACACTGGGGTGCTGCGGAACGAAGGAGACGGGGCTCAGCGCTGCTTAGACAGGCTCTTCAGCCATGGATGTGGATGATGACAACCAGCTCAGCATCTTTCACCCGGGAGGTGTTCCCAGAACACAAGAGGTGTATCCTGCTCAGCCGAGGGCCCGGGGATGTGTGACTCCCCAAACTTCACATTGTCCCCAGGGTGCCCAAACCCGCCCATAAGCCCAACAAGTCCCGGGCTCGGTTGGCAGAGCAGGGGGTGAGCAGGGAGGATTTGGGGGGTACAACCATAACCCCACACCTGCTGCTGAACACGGGGTGAACGTCAGACAGCAGCACCTGCCTGGTGGGAAGGTTTCTGAACAAGTCTGTTCTGGTTCCTGAGTTGAACAGGAATAACTAAATAAACGTGACAAAACAGAACTATACATGGCCCTATTGCACCTTCCACCGATCAGACTGGAAAAGGTGGGGGGTTTTCTTACACAAAAGACCAGCCCAAACCCCTTAACCAGGAGATTTCGGTTAAAGCAGAAGTTTCAATGTGAAAGAGGAAACAAAGAATCTTGGGGTTTTTTTTCTGAAGTCTCCCTACAAAAGGCCCTAACAGAAACAATTCTGGCAGTTTAAATAGTGGTGTTTAAAAGGTAACCTCCAAACAGTCTTCCCTACTGCCAGCTGAAATTTCTGGGAAGAAAGCCCTATTCTTCTCTCGTATGCTTCTCTGATATTACAGAAGTCAAGTTATTTAATCCCCCAGTGAACCTCTAAAGACTATTAAATTTCATGGACTTTTTAGCTTTCAAAGATGCATGCCTATTTTTTTTCTAAGAAGCAGTGAGTCAAAGAAATACTGGAATTCGTTCCAAGTGCCAAAAGAAATAAAAAAGGGAATTTACACAGCAAACAGCATAGAAGACCCAGGTACAAAAGGTGCAAAGTACTGAATCCCAGTGCTTTACTGCAAAGCTTTCCTAACACGAGCGCCTGTGATCACATCAATAGCACACAAACCCACGGAGCAAGAGGCTTACACCCCGGGAGCCTGGGAAGCCTCGCTCTTTGCCGCGGTCTCACGCCGCTGCTGAGCCGCACTCGGCCACTGGCCATGCTGCTGGAGAGGAGGTAAGGCCAGCAGGAGCGTGGGTCTGGCTACCTTCTCACAGCACCTGGCTCCGGATACACAGGGAAATCTCTGCCTCACGACCAAGTGCCCAGGATCTACTGGGTGCTCAGGAACAAATCCCGACAGGCTCCTGCACTCTCTGAACAGCCTAAGCAGCTCCATTCAAGTAAGTGTTAAACACACAGGCTTGACAGCTCAAGAGAAATCCAGTAGCCCACCAGCCTTTCCATTCCATTCATTAAGCTATTAGGCAAGGGTATCTCAAATTCAGTTGTCTTCAAAAACCAAAGGCCATTCAGTTGCAAAGAAGAGAGCTGCACCATCAGGAGTCTCCAGTGACGGCAAAGTCTCACACTGAGTTACACTGTCCTTTCTGCTCCTCCTTCAACAGCCTGGAGAGGTGTTTGCAGGACACCTCGTCTGCAATATGGTCATATTTAATTAAGAATGATAAGGAGGAAAAGATGGAAAAGACTAAGTTTTTAGACTCCCTTCTTTTTAGATGCAAGAAAATGCATAGGCATTTTTCCCTCCTATGGGCTTATTTGCATTTTACTTCCTACTTGCTTTGCCAGTAGAGCTGAGCCTTGACCTTCACTGCAGCTGCACCACCAGTCCCCTGCCAACTGCTAATTGTGCTGCCTCACAGTACTCCCATCACTGGCACAAACGGAGACAAGAACGACACCAGAAGTCCATTTTCATTCCACAGCAGGATCCAAGCGCCACCCTATGAGGGTGAAAGGTGTCTGAGTCAACCCGTTAAATGTCTCCCGTCTCCTGATTCCTCTTTAACGTCTCATTTTAAAAGATGTCCCTAATTACGTCTTTTGGGATTCGAAACTTTCCTGACAACAAAATCAAATCACATTCCTTTTGACAGCCCAAGCATATATAGCAACAAATCTTGTTAATGGGCTTTGGCCACCCCAACACAGACCCCGTAACCAGCCTCAGATCTCGGAGTATGCAGCTGCTGACTATCGCCCGCTGCAGAGGAAAAGCTGTTGGGAAGCTCACACGAACATTAGTTAGAAAGTAAATAGTATTTAACAACACTACAAAGACACCTTTTTTGGATGACCTGAGAGCACACCCACAGTACAGTGTCTGCACATGCAAGTGACACTCGTCTGAGCCAGACTAAAACTCCCCAGAGCCCCACAGGAGGAGGCGAGGAGGAGCCTCGGATGCTGGTGACATCGACAAGAGGGCGAATAGAAGGTGCAAGTGGAAAATGAGCAAACTCACAGCAGCAACCAAAGCTGTGACGTGACATGTCTGCTGGGGAGGGCAATGAGGACCCTTCAGCTGCTACGTCTCCTGACCGCTTCTACTACAACTACCATGTGGGTCTCCAACAAGGGGAGAAAGAACAGCCCAGAGAATTTAGTAACAGTGAGTCCCAAAAGTTAGAAAAAGAGCAGCTTGGGCTTTCCAAGGCAACTGGCCGGGAGAACAGATGGTATCTGGCCATTTACCAGCTCCCAGGCAGGTCTCAAGTACTCCATTAATGCTGAATTTGAAAGCCACTTTGCACGAATGTGTTTCTTCCTTTGTTCTTTGCCCTGGAAGGCCAGCTGTAAAATCATTATAATCTTTATTTATTTATTTTCCAGAAGGAAAAGGAAGCAAAGACCCAACAAGAATTCTACATGGAAGAGTGCCCAAGTTTTGGTCTGAGAACATATCAGATAAAATTTTGAGCATACTTAAAATGGTCATAAACTATAGCAATAAAACCTATGCTTTAAAGTAGAAATACTCACAACGTGCCCCCTATCATCATTTAGAGAGTTTTAATTGACAAGGTGCCTGGAAACAAACATAATAACACAGTGCATGACGTGAAAACAGATCACTTGGTTCAAACTCCACCTTACCTGTTCCTGTTCCAGTCGGATCACCTCCCTGGATCTGCAGAATTTCAATAAAATCAACAGGTTACGCATCTATATCTGCGTGAAATACGTTAAATACCAGCCCATTCTGTTCAATTTGCTTCCTTCTATACTGTGTCATGGTGACAAGTCAGCTACAAGGAAACCGTTACTACCTATTTGGAGCTTCTTTTATCAGCTCCTGTCATCTCCTACATCACTTATCCAGGAGCAGAATGACAGTTTTATGAAAATAATAGGTCTCTTGTGAGTAAACAAGGAAAATAAGCAGTCTCAAATGGGTTAACTGGATCACCCTTTCTGTTATCTGCTGGGTCATAACCTGCTTTTTAACTGATGTGCATTGCTTTTGGAAACGAAAAGGCTTTCCATTTTGCTGCCAACTCTCCACATGATGGGAAAGCAAGAAATGTGGTAATATGGATTACTTTCTGTATCTGAATCTGTGTTTCCCAGTATATCCCTCACTATCTCCCATAGGAAAAATCCCCACGTGAAACCAATTGTTCAGCAAGGTAATTAATCAATCACTATATATATATATGCAAGATCTACAGAAAGAATATTCTGTATTTTAATGCCAGTAAAGGGAGCATGCTCTTACTGGGTTCACAGCAATAGCACACAAGCACGATTTTGACTGCGAGTTTGACTATGAACTGGGATATACAGTGCTGTCAAAGGAAAAATAACTTTTTTAGGATGACAGGATGGAATGTACCATTCAGTGACGTCCCCCGAAAGAGATGCACTGCCTTCAGGATCAGGCTGTTAATTCTTCTGAAAGGAAACGAGAGGACAGCTACAATACACTACGCTGCGTGGACTGCACCCAGGTAAAGATAGACCTTTGAGTACCAAAGTCAACTTTCTGGTGGATGAGGTGCTCCAGCTCCTCCCCAGGGGAAGCCTGGGCTCCCGGCCCTGGGCACGCTCAGGGAGGGTCAGTTGGCAGTAATGACCATGACCTGAATCAAGAATCCAGCTGCAAAAGCACTGGCTAATGCAGTGACGCCCCACGTGACAGCGTTAGGCAGAAGCAGTAGTTAGTAAGACTAGTAAGAACAAATTAATTAATTAATGGCGTACTTAATACACATCTATTGCAAACTGCCATGCGGGGAAGAAACTGCAAGGGAATTAAGCCAAATAAATAAGCTGAGGACACCACACACTGTGTGTTACACAGGATTTGTCCAATACTCACCACAAAGTTACGAATGGACCTGTGAAAAATTGTTCCATCATAATAGTTCTTCTTGCACAACTTGATAAAGTTTTCACAAGTTCGGGGTGTCTGAAAGACAAATGGAAGTTTTCATTAGGCAATACCTTTAGACAATCAAGTTGCTCCCTACCCTGTTTAGAAGAATCACTTTTCATTTGTGCCTTGCAAAGGAACAGTCACTCAGGACTCCAGAAGAGGAACGGGTCTGTCCACAGAAAAATTATATATGTTCTTTTAAAGTATACTGCAGAGACACACTCTGTGTTAAATAAACTAAACCCAGACCTTCCAAATAGCATGTAAAAATGTTAAACACTAGCTCAGACAACCTGAGCTCCCAGAAGACAGGAGGATGGTGAAAGCAGGTAAGCTCAGAGGCTTTCAAGTAACTTAGTTCCAGCAGCGTGTCCTAATCCTGTTCCAAAGGGGACTTCTAGCACTGGAGAAGGTTCATTTCCTGGAGTAAGAAAGAACCTGACTTCTCTGCTCCACTATTTCAAAGTGAGCACATTGAAGCTCACTGACAGAGAAGGATTTCTTCTTTCTCTTCACCACTTGGACCTAAGAACAGGGCCAGCCCCGCAGGTCACCAGGCCATAGAGGCTTTGCACAGTGCAAATTAAAGCTGTCCTCTGCCAACAGCGCAAACGACTTGAACTGATGGGCCCTGGCATTCAAACAGTACCTTCAGAAAAACTCTACTGCCTACCTCTACAGCCTTCCACTGGAATTGCCCACATTCTCTTCTCTGAAATAGTAAAACACCTTCACATGTACAAATACAAGTACGAAACAGCCTGTTTTCTGTAACTGGACATGTTTCCCAGCCCCACTCTGGACTATGTACATAAATATATCTCACTTTTACCACAGAATACACCTAACTAACCTGAGTTGTCAAAGGCCTTGAAAATACCCGTACAGTGGCATGTCCCTGCCCGCAGAGCCCCGGTGCCAGCAGCTCTGTCTGTACAGCAGCACACACCGCACTAGAAGCTGCTTTCAGAAAAAGACCCCAGTTCCCCTTGGCTGGCACAATGTCACTCGTGTTCCCAGAGCTGGAACCTGGGGTTGAGAGAGAGTTGAGAGCCAAAGAACAAGCAAACCCACCTGCAGCCATTCACGGATGAGATAACCTCTGCCTTTGTAAAAGCAGACCCATCCAAGTATTCACCTGGAACCACACAGAACTGCCACTTTCTGGAGTTCCTCATCTGAAACACAATCCCTGCTCCTCTTTAGTGACACTGAAATGTCTCTTAATTATCCAAACAAAGCCTACCTGGATTACAGATTCTTAATAATGATTCCTTCTTAATTACTCTATACAGAGTAATCAGCTGGGCCAGAACTGGAAAAATAAACACATTCTAATGCAATCTCAGACCAGCTGCCATCTCAGATTTCCTCCACAATTCATTACTGGGTTAAGATGGTAATGGTACCATAATGGTTTTATGGTAGAATGCCACCAGGACGTTTATTTTCGTAGGATCCTGAGGGCGACTCGTAAGTGAATGTATTCCAGAAAAATTGATTCAAGCAATAGGAGCTTTTCAGTGTTTAGAGCAGATTTGAAAATTCTTCTTTGAGTTGGTCATATGTGCTTATAAATATCTTTGTACATAACGTTTCCAGCAAAATTCAACCCCTGAAGCATCGCTCCTGCAGCATACGCTTCCGGAATCGGGCGCTGTGGTGGCAGCCCTGCTGCTCACACAGTGCCATGAGTTATCACTCAGGAAACGTGTCACTAAGGAGGAAACAAGCTTTAAAAATTCCTTTATGAATCAGAAATGGAATCAGCAGCTTTTAGCCTCAGGCACTCTACCTCATGAGAACCAAGCACTCTTTGGAGAGTGAGACACAGTTAATAAGTTCTCTGGGGGGAATACAGCAACCTGTAATTAATTTTTTAAGAAAAATGAAATCAGGTGAAAGACTGAGTCCGGCAGGAATAGACACCAAACCGCTTCCAGCTCGCGCAGCGCCGACAGCCCCAAACAGATTCCCTATTTATTTTCAAAACACCATTTGTAAAATATACATCAAAAATCCTGGCTCCAGTAATGTATTTTTTATGTAGGACCTACGCTGACCCTTCTCTCTAAACGGTTTTCTAGTTATTATATCTCTTCCCAGAAAAGAGCTTCTCAACCGCTCTGCAGAAATGTTTAGTATACATGCAATAACCACTTCACTGCAAGGTTTGCTTCAAATAATTGCCACCAAATTGGTTCCCATGGCCACCTCCTGCATCACACAGACACATTTAGCAGGTAAGCAGTTCCTTAGCAACATTACCATTACTTTTTGTTATGCTTTTTAGCAGACACAAATGAAAAGGTTTGCATTCAATCAGTAATAAACCCCAGGTTCAGTCAGGCAGCTGATCTGGAAGATCTGGCTCAGATTATCTGATTTATTCAGAGCAGTTTATGTTCTTGCCGAATCCCACGCTGCCAAGCACATGGCAGGGACGTTTTTAAGCAGCGTCCTGTCCAACGCAGGAGAACAGGCTCGAGGTTTGTGGGGAAGAATGCAGGTAAATTCTGAGCTGACCACACAAACACAGCCAGGCTTTGAAGTCTTTCTCCCAACCACAAAAACTCATGAGAAATACATACAAAGAAACCCGACTGTTATCTGAGTGTAAGAGCCTGTGGAAGGTGTCGGACTGGCAGCTGTGGGATGCAGAACTGTCTGTTTCTTGAGGAAGGTTCTCCACAGCACTCACCCCACACCAGTTCTGAGGGAGGGAGAGATTTCAGGGCACCTGGAAATGCAGAAGGGCAGGAGGCAGTGCCAGCTTCTTGTTGCCTCCTTGTTGCCAACAGCCTCCAGCTCCCTCTTGTCTCAAGCTGACCTCAGCAGCTGACTGCCCTCCTCATTCCTTTTACACTGAGCAGGAAACAATTTGTATTGTTTTAATCTGCTGACTATGACATAGATGTATATGGAAGAAAATCAAGGGGAAAAAGCCACCTGAATTTGGTCATCTGTTGATCTGGAAGTCACCGACAGAAAAATGCAGTCCCAGGAAGCCAAATGAAGAAGTTGTGGAAGGCCTTTCTCTCCAAAGAGTGTGGTAGGACAGCCCTGAGAAATCTGCCTTTTCTTCAGTCAAATTGGGACCACAAAAGTGAGCACAGTGTCTCAGTAATGACATCCTTCAACTTAAAGACAATTCTCTCTCTGAATGACAAACAGTAAGAAAAATACCCCTTCCTTACACTAAAATGAGCCTGCTGCTCCAAGCATGCTCCCCATTTACTCTGAAGATGCCAGATAACTTGTCTTTCAACTGCTGAAAATTCACACCCAAGACAAGTGGTAAAATTGTAATGAAGGGTTTGAGAGAGGAACGCAGAAGAATAGTTATCCCAGGATGACACAAATGCTTTGCTTGGCTCGCAGACAGGTATGTTTAATGGGGAAACAGTCCAATGGTTTTCTCATTATGTTGAACTCTCCAGTTAGGTACCACACTCAAGAGGTAACTCTACGTGGAAACCCCAGCTCTCTACTAGGTACGAGGCCTGGACAAATTTCAGAACTGGAAAGAGACTGTTCCTATGACCATGCAAACACAGCAGTGACAAGGGGTTGATTGTGAAATCACCCATACCAGGAAAACACTAAAGAAAGGAATATAAAATTTAAAAAATCCACAGCAAAACAGAAAAAAACCCTGAGTCCTTGATGCAGCGTTCTAGAAGAAATGCAGATTTGATCTCGCTCCTCTTCGAAGTATTAACCAAGCCAATTTTAGCTGCTGTTTTGCCAGCGAGGGTGGCTCCAAACCAGCCAAAATTAATCTCTTGCTGCATCCTGAGACCTGAGGGGAAAGACCAACCCAGGGGGGTGACAATCTGCTTCCTCAGCTCTCCCTTCCCAGCCATCCAAACGGGTCACTGCCCTGGCAAACGTGGCCGTGACTCGGACTCTGTAGAGGGCAGGGCAGAGCAGGCCCCCAGCCCACCCAAAACCTGGGGCGCCCCTGCTGCCAAGGTGCGGGAGGCGGGAAGGAGCCGCGCAGGCGTTGCCATGGCTGCGGGGAAGAGGCCTGCGCTGTGTGAAGAGCTAATCATTTCAAAATGCTCCATCCCTCGAGGATCTGCATGAACCCCGAAGAGAAATTTCACACTGAGCATTCAGAAGCTGTCACTCGCACATCTGTATAATTTCCTTGTGCTGATTCCACTTCTCCTTTATTTCTTTTTGTCTCTCTAAATTGGATGAACCGTAGTAGTTGCACTAAACTACAGAGCTTTGATATATGCTCATTAACCCTATGTTTCAAAGCAGAAATAACCTGGAATATTGAAAAGCTTGTTCCTCACATATTAAAATTGCATTCTACAGCCTTCATCTTATCACACAAACGCCAGAATCCTGCTACTCAGAGGCATGAACTAGAGATGGAAATTTCTAAAGCTTCAAAGGAAGCCTGCAATTTTTTTAACAGGGATCTTTAAAATGC
Source organism: Jacana jacana (assembly GCA_013400555.1). NCBI lineage: Eukaryota > Metazoa > Chordata > Aves > Charadriiformes > Jacanidae > Jacana > Jacana jacana. The sequence continues at coordinate 112,422 of VZTM01037212.1, read as the reverse complement.
AAGGTAGATTTTGTTCCACTTACATACTAGTGATTTTTTTACATCGAGCTCTTCCACTCTCAATTGTTCATTTGAGCCACTCTTATGAAGTGTGAGCCCACAAAGAGGCGATTTGTAAGGTTTAAACTCAGTTCTCCCCACCCCTGTCCTTCTGCAGCCCTTGTAGCCCACCCTTCCCTGGGGAAAGAACTCACCCCAGTAAAGGCTTGGCATTATTCAGGGCTCAGTCAGAGGCAACGGGAATGGAGCGGTCTCAGGAACCACCATCTACCGGGTGCTGTTCCCTCCACTAAAGTCACGGAAAGAAACCGGACATATAAAGGTTTCTGTTCCATTTCAGTGCATAACACTGTGCTGGTGGGCGATTCAAGCTGCCCTGCTCCACTTCGTGCCATCAGACCATGGGCAGAGCCGGTGCCAGGCTGTGGTGACAAACACCCACCTCGGGTTCCCTTCAGACAAGCCACAGCTGCTACGAGGGACACCGGTCTCAGCCTGATCACACCATCAGCAACTGCGTCCCGGCCAGTTTGTGACCTGCAATGAGCCGGGGAGAGCTGGGAGAGCTGAGTCAGGGCATGGCAGGGTACAACACTTGGCCAGACTCCCCCTGATATTACAAAAGAATCAGAACAAGCAAACGACGCCTCGGGTAATAAACTGCTGACTTGATCGCAAGCGTTTGCCCATTTTGCTACCTCAAAGCCTCAAAGTTTGCTTAGAGCAAAGAGCAGAATCATTGCATTCTCATTACACAGAAGCCCTCTGTAATTTAATTAGCTATTTAGCAAAGATTCCAGCAGATTGCTAAATTTCACTTTTCAGAGGCATTTCTTCCACAGAACTGACATTAATGATGCTACCAAAACCTTTCTCAAAGTCTGAGCAAGATGCTCAGCTTAGACAAGATGCCAATAAAAAAAATGACATACCCCAGCTTAATTTTTCACTTTTTGGCAAATACAGGGACAATCAATCAGTTTAGCTGAACACAACTCCAGCTGAAGAAGGCATTGAACTCACTCACCTAATTTGTCAGTGTTAACTACCAGCTCCCCAGAGGCAGAGCTGCCACCCCTGGCTGCAGACCTTACTTTTCCTCTTTTATTTATTGCAGCAGTAGAATAGAAAACAATCCTCTCCCCCCCAAATTGTGTGGGTCACACGAGTTTTCCATAAGCCTTTCCGTGCCAGAGCGTGAAGCTCTGGAAGCTGCCAGCCCCTGAAGGTCACCCTGCTGTCACCAGAGGATCCCAGGGATGGAGGAAGGTGTCAGAGGAGGATGAGGAGCAGCAGCTGTAAGTCCAAATGCCCTCTCGTCCTCAGGACCCTGAAGTGGCAGAGGCAGCTGGGACGGGACGCCTGCACCGCCAAATGTCACAGAGCAAGCCACACAATCCAACAGCAACCGCTTGCCCCCCAGATCCTGTTGCAGTTCTTCCTGCAAGGACCGACCTTGCTGAAAAAAACAACAAATTAAGCCATTTACAACCACACCAAGACCACTGCACTTCATCCTACAACCGTGCTTCTGAGTGAGCAGGACTCTGGTAAATCATCAGCCAGACAGTGCCACAGCGATGCTCACAGAAAGTGAGTAGAATGGTCCTTTACATCAAAGGGAAGGAGGGATTGGGGAAGACAGTGGAACCCCTCATGCCAGAAGGTCAAAGGACTTTTTCAGCAACTCCATTTTTTCCCACTGGAAACGGATAAGAAGTTTACAGGCTTCTGATCTTCAGAACAGTCCCTCACACAAAAAGAGAGATGATTTCAAAGACCAGGGGCTGGATTACACATTTATAGATCACAGGCATATTTAACAGGTCAGAGGGCCTCAGAAGATTAAAACATCAGTGTCTGTAGAATAATGGCTTCCTCAGATAGTTATGCCAACACATCATCATTAAGCAGAGCTTGCCAGATCCTAAAACCTCAAAAAGCTTTTGTGGAGCACTGGATGGAGCTTTGAAATCCACCTCACATTCTTCTCTGTCATGCCAACTTGCCCTTAAACCTTAAAGTATTAAACCAGAGAGAGAGGGGGGTGAATTTAGCACCACTGCCACGGTGGTTACGGATTAGTATTCAATTACTGCTGTTGGCATGTGTTTAACCACCAGATCGTTACCCCACAGCAACCACTGTGTGAGGAGAACTCCCAAAGAAGAGAAGAGAGATGGCAGAGACGGCACCAACCCCGTTCATCTTTCTGACAGGCTCTTCTGGAGCATTCCAGTTTTACATTTATACAGTTCCATGGCACAATGAAAACAAAAAAGTACAAGCACTAAACAAGAAAGCCTCAAAACAACCTAAAGGCAAAAGCAGGAATTTGGATTCCCTTTCCCGTGTGGGGAGATGAGGAGCCTGCTGCTCTGCCTGCTCTTGTGCAGGGCTGTGGATTCCAGGGGCAGGGAGGTTGCTGCCTGAAGCTCTCCAGCAATCAGGAGTCTATGCTCCACGCCACTGCCTGGGGATTCAAAATTACACCCGTGTTTATTGCCCACTGTGAAAGAAAAAACGGGTTGTCGCTGTGTTACAAACAATTGGTACCCAAATGCCACCGCTGTTTCATGTGGCACATGCACAGCAAAGGCACAGGAGCCAGGGCTTCCCAGCTCCCAGCTCTCCACTCCATCCGTCACCCCACCAGCTTTCCTACTTCCACACCAGCTCAGTCTGACTGAGCACAGGGTAAAGCTTCCACTGCCCCAGCACCCAGCACCCAGCAGTGCGAGTGCACCACTGCATCACCAACAGCAGAACACACCTGGTGGGGACAGCTGTTCCCAGCACTGTCCTGATTAAAGCAGCTGAAAGAACTGGAGGAGACTGGAAAAAATTCAGTAAATAAAGGACAGGAAATCCAGTGACATTCATTGTCTTTCATCAGCTATTTTTTCCATCATTTATTTGTTTGGCGATGCATGAGACCGGAGCTGAAAGAGTAACGCTTGTTGGGTGTTGGTAAATCTTTACTCTCCAGAATCACTTCTGGCAAATAGAATTTGTGTAAATTTGGTTCCAATTAGTATGTACAACAAATGCTGCCTATGCCCAGCTAAAGTCAGCTTCCTGGAAAATGTCCCTAACAAATGGCCATCCGATTAGTCCCCACCGGGGGAACAAACTGTATCCGAGTGAGAACACCGAGAGGAAAACAAATGGCAACAGAGAGCAACAGGCAGAGAGGACAGCGCTGTCTGTGCCTCTGCTCGTTTGAGGCACAAATTCAAAAGGGTGCAAAAAAATCCAGCTTATCTTCCCGAGTCTCTTCGCTGCCTCCTCTCAGGTGGGTGACTTACACCACCCGGCACCTTTCTGGAACCCGAGCGAGCTCTGCGGCGCCCTCAGCAAGTGCTTCCAACACGGAGCTGTCTGGGCTCCAGCCCTGCTTCATGCTCTCTCTCTGAATCCTGTCACAAAGCGAGTGATGGCTTCAATCACAGCGCAGCACTCATTTCCTCCCCCGGATCAATACAAAAACACGTCTCAATTAGGTTTTTGGTGCTGGGAAGAATCTCATCACTATCAATCTCCTTGAGTGGCACTTGGAAGTACTAGTATATGAAGATGCCTAGATTAATTTTTAAACAAAGCTTTCCAACACATACATATGGACTGAACTCCAACCAATCCACACTGCCAGACAGCTCACCAAACCCAGGGAAAGGACAGGAGACAGAAGAGCTGTGGAGGGAGAAGTCAGAACCCACAGGGGTACTGAAGACAAAGAGATACGGGTTAGAATTCAGACACCACGCTGAGAGCACAACTGCAAGAATGTTCTGGTTAAATGCAACCCACAGGGGTGAAAACACAACTGAGGACTCAGTAGACATACACTCTGTACGTCACTGTCCGTTTTCTATTTCAGCACAAAGTCCTCACCCCAAAGTGACTATTGGAATCTAACCCATAAGACTATTTTAGAATGTAATTTGAATGTTGCAAGTCCAACCTCTGGACACAGGTATTCATTTGTCATATTTATATAGCAACCTCATCCTCAGGCTTCCCAAAGTGTTTCACAATCCTGTATTTGCAGTGCTGTGGCAATACAGGCTCTGCTAGGGTGGCTTCCACAATAACCAGAGCACAGGATATCGCTCAGCAAGTAAAGAAGAGCCTGTGGTCAGGTCAAGACAACAACCGGGCAGGCTGTACTCAGTCTTTAGAAAGAGAAGGCAAACACTGCTGTAATGTGGCTTATAAACCAGAAACTGGCTCCTGCAGCTGCACTGCTTGGAGAGCACATGTATGAATTCCCCAAATCACACATATTTTGGCTGAATTCAAGCAGCAACAACAAGCAGCTCTCATTCACTCCGGTGAGAGCAGAATGGTGATTCTCATTCACTCCGGTGAATACACCTCTCCATACACCTGACCTCAGTGTGTATCACTTTGCTGAAAACTGGGTGTTTTGGGCTGAAAATTGTTTCTCCATTTCCTTCTGCAAAGCTGGAGTAACAACTGCACCAACCACACTGAAAAATCACCAAGGCTGAAAAGTCAGACACCAAAAAGCCTGTGCAACATGAACTTGGGTGAGTGTTACGATACAGCCCAGTTTCCCCGACTGCATTCAGGGACTTTACCCACTTTTAAGCTTTTGCCAGAAAACCAAACCCTGCACATAAACCATTTTACTGCACAGATCCAACCAGCTCCCAGAACTGGTTCAGCTTGTGCACTGAATACGCCAGGAGAGCTGATGAAAAACTCAGTGTATGATTAATGAAGACTATTACTGTGCATATTCACAAGCAGGCTGAACTGATGTGTGTAGGAAGGCTTCATTTGGGCACTTTCCCATTTCCTATGTCTCTCTTTGCAACCTCAACAGACCCGTTGTAGCCGACCTGTGTGTACGCTCGTGACCTGTACTGCTGTGACATGTTAGTACCGTGTTAGCTCTCCTCTGCACCGAGGCACCTCCTGTGCCCAACCTCAGTGTGAATCAGGAAGCCCAAAGTCAAAGCACAAACTCCTTATATAGTAAAGGCAGAAAAACAAGCTCCTCCCAGAACAACTGATTTAATAGACCAGGACGATGACCTAAAGTGGACATTGTGAAAACCTCCCTAAAGCAGCAAGTTATTCCTACTTACTCTAAATATACATATAGATATATATCTCTTTTCCCCTCTGCAGCGCCAAAGGTCTGTTTAATGCCCACAGATGTAATGGACACAAAGAGATGACAGAAACAGATGGCCAGAGGCCGGTGCTCGAGCCGGTCTGGTGGTGCAAAGCAGTGCACGCTCCCAGCCTGTGCAGGAGGAAGGGAAATGAGGAGGGATCCCTCTGGAGCAAAGGGAAACACGGTGGATATCACACAGGAAGCTTATAGGCAACTCAGAGGGGGTGCTCGGGACTGGGGGACACTGGGGACACAGGCGGCCAAAAGCCCCTGGCTGGTAAGAATAGCTGCAGGCACCCTGCAGTAGCCAGGAGCTGCCTCGAGAACATATGGCAAAACAAATGATTCAATGCAATCTGCTCGTTCTGCCGCTTCCCCAAATATTGCTGTACTAACACCCTCTGCTTTTTGCCTCATTACACAGTGTTACTATTTAAGAGCATGGAAAACACCTGTAGGGATGACAGGGACCTACAGAATTATGAGCATATAGGCTGCTGTGGAGGTTCCCATACTGTTCCCACAGACCAGCTCAAGATGTTTAACACACATCGTGCTCCTTTCGCGTGCAAAAGAAAGGAAGAGGAGGAAAGCTCACAGCCTTGTCCTCTTGGCTCCTTTTTCCCTCTCCCAGGCAAAAAAAGGACATGTTCTCCCAGCACAGCTCTGGATTCCACCTCCTAGCTAGCACCACCCTCCGACAATTCGGGGGGGGTCACAACAAGCAGAAGTTTTACCATTTAAACCCCCATTCACATCCTTCAACTTCCTAAAACATCCACCTTCAGGCCTATAATCTCCTGAGATAAAAATCTCAGTAAACAACGGAAGGTTTGGGCTTTTTACATAGAAAAGTTTCTTTTCCTTTTATAGATGTGGTTGCACAAGCGAGTGAGCGAGCACACTAGCGAGCGGCGATGTCTGAGACACCAGTGTCGCCACAACTCACCCGTCTGTCCTAAGTCTGCCACGTTTATTATTTTAAGTGCCACAGACTTTCCCCAGAATCAGGCTGTACTGACTATAAAAAACCTGTAGTCTGTTGCTTTCTAAAGTGAACGTCTACCTCTTAATGGCAAAGAGAAGATGTTTGAAGACTCAAGCCATGAAAACTAAGCAGGAAGTAAAAAGCATATTCTAAGGTTTTCTTTCAGGTTTGCTCTGCAAAGCACAGGGTTTAGAAGCAAATCTAACTATTTCTGGGGATCAAAACTACATGTACTCAGGCTGACAGGCTGCTCTCAGCTTCACTGAGGTTCTTTTCCCAGTTCCACCAGTAACCTGCTGTGTAACCTTGGGCTGTTCTCTATTCCCTGTGCCCTTCCTTCTTTTTTTTTTTCTACCTTCCTTGTCACTGTTTGGGTCACTATAATCCTGACCCTCTGAAGCTCTGAACATGTCCAGTGACATGTTGTAAACCATCCATCAGAATGTACAGGACTAACACACAGAGAACACTTGTACACACAGTAGCACAATATATATACATTTTACAAAGGAGGTTTGTGTATGTATCAAAACACACCAAACCAACCGAAAGCTACTTATTTATCTGTATCTACTACGACTACACAGTATTCCCTTCCTTGGGATCATTCCTGCTCTGTGTTACTGAGAGAGACTCCTCCTGTGGGGCACACAGTACCATATCGCAGTGCAGCTCCAGGTTGAGGTCTCCTTTATTAGTGTGAAGTCGCACGTAGCCCTTCTTCTTCACGTATTTGTATCTCACAACATCTTCTTCAATAGCAGCTGTATCAAAGCAAAAGACAGTAATTAGCTCACTGGAAGCTTGCTCACTGGTCTTAAGAAAGCATCAGAAACCAGACTGCTGGACTGTCTGTCTGTCCCCCTCTCCCGGGGCCCTGGCTCTTCAGGGACCATGCTCTGCAATTCATCTACGATAACCTCCCATTAATCTCTGTGCAACACTTTCCATTATGGGAAACCACCAGCTCCTCGAGAGCCAACAATATCGTCTGTATTTTTAAGTCACAGAAGCACCCAATATTACAAACTATAATTTTCAAGTAACATCTACCAATCACAAGCTTTTCTTTGAAACCAAATGGTTTCTTGTCAAAGGCAAAAGCCAAGCAGGTAGTCATCAGTCAGCCACAAGCTGCTGACACATGAGGACCTACCCAGCTCTGAAAACAAATGAGGCAGAGTTACTGGAAACATTACTGGAAAGTCAAACCAAAGGACCAGTCTTGGACGTTTCCACTTCCCATTTTGTCAAAACCTCTAGTCAGCCAGACATTTTCAACACTCCAAGATTCACCTGCAAATCACTGTAACCTCCGTGGAAAGGAACAGCCTGGCAAAGCCGTGTCAGCAGCGCACTCAAGCCCTGCCTGAGTGGGTGACACGCTTGTAGGTACCACTGCCAAAAGCCAGGCCTTTCTCTTCAACTGGCAATACTAATCACTCAACTATTTAGCCAATAACCAAACTAAACGAATTCTATGCATCTGAGCTTAGGCTGGAGAATGAAAGGAAAATTTTATTGTACTAAAATGCATTTTTGTGTAACCCTGAAAAGCAGTAAATCCACAGTTATCACTATTTGTGACAGCAGTAAATCCACACTATACCACTATCACAAAACATGCTGTCATTCGAACGCCGGGGTAGGCCTGAAAGGTGGTAAAGATTTTCTGTGCTCCTTGAGGAGAGATTATACATTGTTCCTAACTTAGGTAAGTGGATATCCCATTTTGTGGTTTCTGGGCATAGAAAACACCTCATTAATTTCATTCCAATGTAAGTAACTGCCATTCAAAACCGAAGCTAATTCGTAATTGCTCCATTATTTTCAGAATGAGCTCACTGGAAAGCGTGGCTGTGTCTGCTCAGGGAATACATCCCCAAGGCATCAGGGCTGACCAGCTCTGAGTGCATTCCCTCAGTCCATAGATGTACAAGTGCTCAGAGCACGCTCTAAAGCTGGGAAGTGCAGGAACAGCTGGTAGGGAGGCAGCTCTGGTACCTGCTTCGTGGGTAGTCTCAGGCACCATTGCTGTGGAGGTGAAGGAAGCGCTTACTGCCCCGGTGGAGTAGTGAGCCTGTTCACAGCAGGAAAAAGAGAAAAAGACATTAGATCTTAGAATTTTTCTACTAAAGATACTATATAAGCACTACAAACACACCAATGCCATCCTTCTGACGGCAGACTTTCCGCCCTCTCTCCTAGAGGAAGAAACAAGCGCAGGACGCAGCAGTAACTCTCCATCTGCCACCCGGAGCAGCAGCTCTGACGAGACTCCAGCTAGGGCTGCCCAAGCTGAAGGTGCTCATGGCTTCCACTACAGTTTCACACACCGGTATGCAAAGGTTCTCTTAGCAAAATGTATTTGCATGTCCACAGGTGGGGGCATGAAAGGAGTACCGCTGGCAAGACATCTGTAAATTTCTCCAGCACTGCTGAGTAAGTGGAAGGAAAAGGGCAGAGATAGTGTGGAGGAGATCAAACCACCCTCTCCCTCCCAGGCGGCACTGCTGCGTGCAGAGGCACTGTCCCACGCTTCCCTGTGTCTGTACTGAGCTCTGCAATTCTCCTGCACAAAAGAAATGCAAACCTCACAGATGGATTTTGTAGCCAATTACAAAGATGTAATAAACCCAGAGATAAACACAGCATCTCTGAGGCAATGCCCATGGAGAACACAGGTCAGGGCAGTGGAAGTTTATAATTATGCCCATGCACAGCCAGAGCTGATGCTCCGACTCCTCCATCTGCACAGCTCACTCTTCTCTCACCTCTTTTTTTGCTCCCTACATTTGTTGTTTTCTCGTAACAATACAATGCCCCGAAAAAGGGGCAAACATGACCCTACCCCTTGGCCACACGCTCCCCAACCTGCCGCGAAGCATCCTCGCTAAACGCCCCGTGCGGCATTGCTACTCGTTTTCATGTGAGTGTAATCAAAGCACAAAGACACATACATCCCAGAACTGTAAAGGAAAGAATACTCTGACTTGCCCATTTCAAACAGGCTTTGATGTAGGAAACCTAGTTGCAGAGGAATTGTGTCTCATGACAACCACGAACACATGGTAACATGCACCTGGAAGAACATCCTTTGAAATATTCCACTAAGAATCCTGCATTCCAGTGGAAATAAATGGAGAAACAGCTGTGGATCATTTCTGTATTTGCCCACAGCAGAAATTATTCACTTGCACTGCCCTGAGGGTGTGTTCTCTCTGCCAACAACCGCAGGAAGCAGTGACAAACAAACTCAAAGCAAGAGATTACAACCTGGGAAAAAAGGCTCTGCCAACACAGACATCATAACCACATCATAAAGATCCCATCTTCTCATTGTGCTGCAATTCTAAAACATTTAGGTTCATTTACAATGTTTTAAAAAGATAAACTCTCTGACACATACAACGTATTTCTAAGGAATCCCAGTACAATTCTCATTCTCATCTATGACAAATTCCCAGGTAACAGAAAACATCAGGGTTAGCCTCTGCTTAGACTGCAACGTGGGCCTCTAAGCTGAAAAGCATCTATTGCCATTCTTGAAGAAGCCCATCAGTGCCCAAGTGCAAATGAAGTGCACTTACTGCGTTCAGCTTATCCACCTTCGTCTTCTCAGGAGCCTTCATGGTAGCTGCGAGAATATCGTCGCCTTTGAACTCCTTGTAAAGCTCCAGTAACGTCTCTCGGGTCTCTGTGTTCGTGTTTTTCAGATAGTACGATGGATCTAATTTTGCCTTTTCTTCATCTAGATAAGACAAAGTTAAATCACTCAGAGTTAAAAGAGAAATGCTGTTTGCTCTCCTTCGGTTTATTACACAGCCAGTTACACAAAAATATTCCAGGTTTTTTTCTCCTACTTTTTCCTTTAAATAAGAAGGTCTGTTAACTGTATTTATTCCTGCAGAAACAGTAACAGATAGCAATGCACAACACCAGTGACAGTATAACTTGCAATGTAGCAAAATATGATAAAGCATAACAAAAGAAAAAAACAACTTCAAATCAACTACAGCAACTATTTCTTTGGAACCACTAGAAATTACCCGATTTCATGCAAGTCTTGTAAAATGCTTGCAGACCACTCAAGACAAGACACAGTTGGCACAACACAAACATCTGTCCTTTGACACAAACCCCCCAGATCGGATCTCCAGTGTGATACTGGGGGAGGAGCCTGGCACTGTACAATCTGATTTTTTTTCCCACAGGTTTCACTTGTTCTCTGTCTTGGTGTGCCTACTATTTGATGGATATTAAATATTCCAGTCTGAGATAAAACCCTCTTATTTTTAGCAAGTAAACAGAACGAGAGATGTTTGCTTGCAGAACTAGTAGCTTAAAAAAAGCCTAACAAATATAAGCACAGTAAGACCCAGAAAAACACACCATGTTTAGAATCAGCAGTTAGACCTGGTTAGAAACAGTTCTAAAGAAAGCCACAAAGGCAAAGGCGAGATTTCTTTTCCTTCAGCAGATCAGAATTAGCAGGTATTGCTAAGCGTTTAGCTATCAAAAAATCACATAAAAATCAAGAAGCACATTTCTTAGCTTTGATATCTAGACAGAAAATAAATAACTTACTATCAAAATAATTTGGGGATTGTTTTAGAAAAATCTGTACAATCTATAGCTTGGAAGACATCCACTGTTACGCAGACAGAGGACGGACAATACAGCGTTGATGCCCATGAACAGCTCAGCAGACGGGTATGAGGGGACAGAGGGTTCCCTGTCCTGGTACAAGGTTAATGGACCTTTTGGCAAATTATTGTTCCTCCTCTTCTCGCTTGTCTCTCATCTGCTGCTCTTAAAGGACATGGGAAGCTTTCTGTGATTGCACAGCACTCAGACACTTAATGATTTCTCAAAGAATCATGGCTTTGCTTCCAAATTCGTTAACACTTTTTGATGTGAGAGCCGCAGTTTCAACGAGATATTCATGTTTCCAAGAAGCCTGCAAAGCTCCCAGCAGCCACTGAGGGATGTCCACCAGGAAGAAGTGTCAACTCCACAACCTCACCTGTAGGTTGGGCACCTTTGGGTTGCTGTTTTCTCAGCCTGCCTTCAATCCACCCTTACCTGGATCAATCACTTTTATGTTGTTCTTAACATGAAAGAAGTTTGAGACGTTGAACTTATCCAGGTTTGTTGGATCCTGAAAATAATAATGAAAAAAAACCCCAAATATCAGAGAACTTGGTAGGCACCCACTCCAGGCAACAGACTGGAAGGCAAACACCACCATAATAAACAAGGGAGAGAATAACTTTCCTACTCCCCAAACCACAGAAAGTTGACACAAACGTAAAGCCATCAACCCCAACCAACATCAGCACTGAGCCTGTTCACAACCGGCTCCGTAGGGATCTGGAATTTAGTCCCACACCTAATATTACACATCTTTTGCTTACAGAGTTACCAACACAGCTAAGCTGAGCTTGCCCTAACCTGGGGAGAAGGAAGAAGGAGGAGCTGCAACCCCCCGACTCCTTCCTTCCTTCTGTGCTTTGGTGTGAGCTCGCTCCCTGCAAGCCCTCAGGAGCCCTCTCCTCCCGTTTGTGGCAGCACTGCTTGCCACAGCTCTCTGAAGTCTGCGATGCATTCTGAATACACACCTCAGAGCAAGTCACTGAGTCAGAACTGCTTAGATTGGTTTGTAGCACTGAAATCTGAATTACATTTAAAAGTAAAAAATAACAAAAAGCGGTATTATGAAAACTCTACTGAGTGACCACTCAAGGAAAACAGCAAAACCACACTCTCCATTAACTGTGAGTCTTTATACTCTCTCTAGGCGACTTTCTGCATAACTTTGACCTTTTGTTAGAGAGAGCGAGACCAGGAACCCTTGCTGGTGATCTAGGTTACATTATACTGTTTTTAAACAGCCCTTATTCCTCCCCTTACAGCGACTTCAAGGTTTTCTCCTCCAGCTCCTCTGCAGCAGAGAAAGGTCAAAACATCAGCCCAGGATACACAGTCACTTGTGGAAATCTTGTCTTACAGAAAACAATTCAAAATCTAAGATACCAGAACATCAGAATAATACACCATAGTTTTGAGCTCAGGATAAAAATAATGTAAAATAAATGTAAAGAATTACCACAACCCCAAAGAAATTTAACAAAGCTTCTCAGAAGCTTCTCTGCTGGTAAGAAGTTCTGACAACTCCATCTCTGCTAAAAGGAATGATTAAAACAAGCAGCCTTCACTTATTAAATTACCTAATTATGCCTTTCATTCATCCCTGACACGCTGTGCTTCCAGAGTGCATTTTAGTTTTACTGCTGGTAGTAAAACCCAAACTCATTTATGAAATGAAGCTGTGTGATTCTGCACCCGAATGATGACCTCCTGGCCTTCTGCTGTCCCCTCTATCGTGTCCTGCCCCACTATATCCCTCCAACAGACCTTCATCAACACACGGACTGCCCAAAAAATAAAAGGTATTTTATCTTTAAGACCTTGCATTAGAAACAGATCCCCTTGAAATAAAACTAGGAAAGAATAGGAAATATGGACCTGGTTTTTTAACCATTTTGGTATCCTCTGACACTGGCACCCATCTGCATTCATTATTTATTACCTCATACACCTATGTACATATGTATGAATAGAGATAATTTCAGCCTTGCTCTCTGACAGCCAACATGGAGAAGGCCTGGCAAAAGGCCCCGTTTGCTTCCCGAGGAGCAGACTGCTCCTCTGCTCCTCCCAACGGGTCACCAGTAGCCACGAGCTGCAGCTTTCCCAGGCAGAAGTCACCGCCCTGCACATAAAGGTACCACCTCAGCAGGTGAAGGAAGGAAGGGAAAAAAATAATCTGTATTAAAATTCATAGAGACAGGTAGATTTGCAGCAATCCACATCTGCTGCTGATGGCAAAGCTGAAGGGCAAGATGGCAGAAAACCAGAAAACACCTTCTCCATATTCCTCTAAAGCTTCGCTATTTTCTGATTTATTGATTGTTTAAAAATAAAAAGGACGTTGCAACTGCCAGAGCCTTACGAAAGCAACTGTTCCGTGCCCAGGGCACCAGGAATCAGATGAGCTCAAGCTGTATGTTCCACAGCCACGGTTCATTCACACCTTTACCCCGTTTAACCAGCCTAATTGGCAGCCTTGAGCTTCTCCAGCAAAAATGTTTGCTGTCTGCTTCCCTGGAGGGGATTTCTCCCAGTGCCACGCATCCATATGGCAGGAGGGACAGTGGGGGCCATGGGCAGCCCCCCTCCTGGCAGACCACAGTCTGGGACAGCCCCAAACCCCAAGCTGAGGCCACGGGCCTCACACAAGGCCCCTTCGTCACGTTCAGGTGGGGTGTTTATTCCAACAGAGACCTCGACAAAGCCTGGATTTACGGTGTTCTCCCCAGTGTTCCCAGTTCTGCAAAGCGGGAGCCTGGGTCTCAGCAGGCACCGAGAGGGCAGAGGGCACACACGCCGACTTCCAAACCAGCCTCCCGCTCCAGCGGAAAAATCCCTCAAGAAGGGTTCCTCAACATGGAATCTGAGTGCTGTCTCACCCGGGACACCAAGGACGAGCAGCTGACTGATCAATTCCCTCTCAAACAGTGCCGTCATACAGTTGGAGATGTTTAATTAGAACTATTTGATTAGAAGGAGGCAAACGTGCACAGTGTGAGAGCAGGGGTGAGCGCTGTCTCCACCACACGAGGCCATTCAGCTCTGCCATCCCAAGAGCAGGAACAGGCCTAACCTCTGCTGCAGGGATCAGGAGCCAGCTCCTTTCTGACGGGAGTGAGTCCTGCAACACAACAAACTGCTCCTGCAGTAGGTCTATGTAAATTCAAAAAAAAGTGTGGAAGTTCTTCGGATGTCCCACTTCATCACAAAAACTGACCAAACACTATTAGCCAGGCTGGCGAGTCCCTCTCGCTGCCAGCATGGGTTCCTGGGCAGGGGATGGCAGCGGTGCCACCGAGGGACAGGCAGACGGACAGACGCGCTCGTTAAAGCCTTCAGCCCTAACGAATTAACGGCCACTGCTGCTGGCAGAAGGGCCCGACTCTCCCCTTCCAGGGACTAAAGAACTAAGTTGTGTGTAAACACACAGAAACCAGAGAGGAAGACAAACCATGAAGAGTAAATTGGCCTACTTTTGTTTGTCTTACCATGCTTACAAATACATACCCAAATTCCCACGGGTAGCAGATTCAGGGCCTTTCTTATTAAGGTTACAAACCATAAACTAAAGTTTAGCAGAGTATTAACACAGATACAGAACTTCAAAGGGGTGCTAACTATCACAACTATTAAAAATCTCATATTTGATGTTTTCCTGAAAGCTGAGCTCTGACAACATTTCATGTCAAGTTTTATCCCACCTTTTTTCCACCACCCCCCACTACCATTTTCCTGTTGCACCTACTCAGGGAAACAGCCTCACCCCGTTCATCTCAGGCAGGGTGACACCAGTGCCGGGTGGGACCGCGGGGTCTCTTTGAGGCCGGGTTCCCCTCACTCCCTCGGCTGGGCCGTGTCCCAGCACGTCCCCGCAAAGAGCCAGCTCGAGGACGTCTGCTCCCGCCTTCCGCCACACGAGCCAGAAATAGCTGAGGAGCGAAATACCAATTAACAGAGCGCTGCGCGGCTGCCGCCAGCTCCGCTCATTAGTTCCCTCCCTGCGCCGCCGCCAGCGGTGTTTAACGGCTCCTGGGCAGCCGGGTTGGGCCGATTAGCTCTGCAGAAACAGTAAAACCGGGGCAGGGAAGCACATCACATCAGGAGCCTTTATCCCCCTTTAACAGCAGCAAGGCCTGACCCCGCTCCTCTCCCGGCACCCTGGGCCAGGGCAGGGCTTGCTCCGGCTGCCCCCAGGAGGAATCCAGACCACTGGCACTTCTGTGCCTGCCATGAAGTTCCACATCCTTACACAAAGCACCGTTTACAAAATACAAAATATGAAACTGAAACACAGAGAGAGAAGCTTGGGGAAAAGTCACGCCTGCAGTGCAGAGGATGGAAAGCTCGACTCGAGCCTCTGGCCCGACCCCACAGCTGAGAGAAGGAAATTTCAATGCGAGGGCGAAGAGCTACGGTCTAAGACAATCCAGCCACGCTAAGCATGGTGATCTCTAGGAAGGGTTTCCTCCAGAATACTGTCACCTCTATTTCTGTCGTTATCTCCAAGATACTAAACCAGAATCCATGACATCTTTTGCCTGAATAACCACTCTGGGCTTTGGTAAAGCACCTCGTGCCCCAGGAGATGGCATTACTCCTCACCTCCCACCCGAGGCGGGGAGGGTATGGCCATATGTTGAGGAGGAACTGCCAGGCTCTGCCCCGGGGCAGGGGCACTGCAGCACGGAGGAGAGCAATTCCTCTGCCTGGAGGAGCAGGAAGCCCTGTGGATTCCTTCACGAAGAGAAGCACATCAACCATCTAAGGCAGTGGTTTGATTTTCCTTTTTTTGGTTCAAGATCCAAAATAATTTGTCCTTTTTAACAAGCAAACTTAGCAGCAATAGGACACAAATAGCTATCACTAAAATCAAAGCAACCTGCTGAGATAGTGCACAGCAGAAAAGATAGCAGGGATGGGTTATGACTAGTGTTGGGATAGTGTTTAGCACTGAGAACAGAACAAAGAATTTTATGCAATTCTCTCTCTTCTGGAAAAAGCAAATTTTGGGGGGGTTGTTTTTAATTATATACATTATGGAGAGAGAGGTCAGGTTTGAGGTCAATTGCTATTCTGGTAAAAGAACAGCCCTAGCAGCTGTAGGACTGCCCTTTATGTGTCAGTATGGAAAAGTGCAATCATACAAATCATCAGTAAGCGCACATCACTCTTCCATTTACCATGTTGTATTTCACTACTGAACACACAGGTACCCCATCTGCTTCCCAGCACACTCAGAGGCAGCCTCTGGAAATGCTATTTTCTGTTGATAACCACCGCTGTTACAGACAGTCCTATTCAGCTGTTGTTTTCAAAGCAAAGGATGTTTTTTATAGCAACTTCCTTTATATCTACCTTTTTCCCAAACAGCAGGGGCGGTGTTACCAGCTCTCTCACATACCCCAGCACTCAATTGACAGGGGGGAATGGGAAAACAACAAAGTGATAAATTTCACCCTGGAATGGAAAGGTCTTTTAGGGAGCGGGGCGGGAGGCGCAGAGCGGAGCAGAGCAGATGGCAGGCAGGCTGGCGCGGGGACGGAGCCGCAGGTGGCAGTGCTTGGCAGGGCAGAGCCAGCGCGCTGCCGGCAGGGCTGTCAGCAAGAGCTGGCGGGGGAGAGGCCGGCCGGGCTGCTCACCGATTTACACACAGAAAATACCATGAGAAAACAACAACAGAGTCACATATCACAGCCTTCCAGTAACACAAAGGGGGCCTACAGGAGAGCTGGAGAGGGACTCTATCGGGGAGCCGGTGACAGCATGAAGGGTAATGGTTTTAAACTGAAAGAGGGGAGGATTTGGATTAGATGCTAGAACGAACTTCTGTGCTGTGAGGGTGGTGGGACCCTGGCCCAGGTTGCCCAGAGAAGCTGTGGCTGCCCCATCCCTGGAGGGGTTCAAAGCCAGGTTGGAGGGGGCTTGGAGCCACCTGGGCTGGTGGGAGGTGTCCCTGCCCAGAGCAGGGGGGTTGGAACTCCATGATCTTTATGGTCTCTTCCAACCCAACCCATTCCATGATTCTATGCTATACGTAAGCAATTTGAGTACCATGGCTCAGCATACTGCTTTAGGCTGCACTCTGGCCCCAGCAAAGCCAGGCAGGGCAGGGCAGGCTCTGCACTGGAGATCGGGGTACACCCACGAGTTTGCCAGGGCTCTGTGCTGTGCATCCAATAGCTCTTACCCCCAGTTCAACCCCCAAAGCCATTTTACCTGGTTGATTGAAAAACCTTTCTCAGAAAAAGTATTTAAGAGCTAACTGGGTGAGGGTGAGGGGTCAATCCGGAGCCGGTGACAGCGCTCAGACGTGACAGTCTCTGCCAGCCCAGCCCCGCACATCGCTATTTCTAAACTGGTTGGAGAAGAGCAGACCCCAAGATCGTATGCTACAGAAGTGCAGCTAACACCACTCCCTAATGAGCTGTTTACTTAATTGCTCACACAGCATGAAACCCTAAACAGACCCAGAGAGGCAGAGGGGGTGTACGGCTGTGACGGCTGTACCACTGACCGGCCAACCACCACACTCACTTTCTCTTAATGGACACATTCCTCCAAGGGGGGGGATTATTGACACACCCCCCCCCAGGGAACACCTGGATCGCTGGCTCTGAGATTGGCTCTGAGACTGAGGGGACTACAGCATCTGTCTGTGTCTACGAACAACCAAAGCTGGGCGAGTGACAGGAATGCACTCTTCAAACATACATTCAACCCCAAACCTACAAAACACTCCAAAATATTTTAAAATTATTGCACATTTCAAATATTTGTTGAAAACAATTTGTTTTTCCACACTGATGCACAGAACCATTTTTAGTCACTCGTGTTGTCTTTTTTCACTGCTCCAAATCCATTAGCAACCATGCAGTGACATCCAAACAACATTCTGTGGAGAGCTCTCAGTCTGAAAAAGCTACAGCATGGGTTTTGCTTCCACTGGATTAAAAAGGTTTTATTTTGTTGCATTAGCTTGAACAGCCATAAGCCCAAAGGAGCGGAGGAAAAATATTTATAAAGGCACTACTCAGCACTGGGGAGCAGGGAAGAAGGGATACATTGAAATTTAGGCATACATGAAAAATATTTTTCTATTCAAATTAGACAGTATTAGTCTTGGCTAGCAGCAATTAACTGTTCATGGTGCACATATTAAACTCATGACTCCAATAATAATGATCCTTGAATCTTTTTTCCCCTATTTTGAAACCATTCAAACTTAAAAATACCTACTTTTCATCAAGTCAGTATCTTTCACCCTCTGAAATGTACAATGCTGTTTGAATGGAGGGTTTGCTGCTTAGTTTTACCCTACATTCAGAGAAACATTCTATGAAAAATACGTTTCTGAAGCTTTGCCTCTCAGGCAATCAACTTCAGTCTTACTGTAACACAGCAACTTCCAAAAAGTTTATGTACTTTCCACCCTAAAGCACCATTCCTTTGGTTACAGACCCCGTTCTGCTGGCTGTGGAGAGCTGGAGAGGATCCTGGATGTATCTTTCCCTTTCCTCAACCCAGTCTTTTCCCAATGCACTTCTGTTAAATCTCATACTAAAGTCAGGTGTCACAGTAATTTTTCAGGTAAGATTAATAGGAAAAAAAACAACCCAAATCTTATGTGTAGATTCACATTCAAAACTTAGGATTATGCACAAGTTTTATGTTCAGTGGGATACAGTGAAATAGTGAGCAACTGCAAACACATTTGTCAAAATTTCCATTTTTACACGGTGTCCTTGACTTTTTCTGTGCACTTGGATTTTTTTCTCCTTCAATTTACAAAGCTGAGCAATCGTCTTACCTACAAGGCACACAATAATCACTCCAGAGATCTGTCAAGCTCTAAGTTACATAGCATCCTTGCAGCTCATCTGGAGAACAGGATAGCCAGCAGTTCCCCTTCTACCCATCTCCAGGACACACAGTGTTTCTCTGCTCTGTTATTCTAGACTCCTGCTACAGCAGTGTAGGCAGCAACATTTCATCCTCCCCCAAAAAGCTGCATCACAAGGCGTGTAACAGAGTGAAGAGTTTACCTGCAGGGTCACGATGTCTTGCCGAGTGAAGGGCTCGTCTGTCAGAAGATCCTTGTAGCTCTTGGGTTTTATGTTCAGCTGCTCAACTGCCTAATGGCCAGGCAAGAGGCACAGGTATTAAAAAATGGACTCTAATGTGTAAATATTACAAGCAAATATGTGATACCAATAAAACCTTACAGTACAAATGATAAAATAATGTCACCCTTCATTCTCAGTGGCAGCTGCAGTATTTTCAGTGTGTGCTCTAACTGACGAGACGCTCTCGTCTTTCATCCCTGCAAAACTACACAGGTTTGTGTCATTTGTGTCACAAAAGAACCCTGCAGCCTCCATTCCGTAGAGATTCAGATCATCTTAACCAAATTCATCATACAAGTACTGCCAGAATAAAGAAATCTTGCTTGCAGCTCTCCAAGAGCAGTATTTTACAGGTGGTCCAAGACATGAGCTTTAACAAGGGGTCTGGATCTCCCCCAGCACCCCTGGGGGACACACGCCTCCTGGGCCGGCTCGCCCAGCAGCAGAGCTGCACTGCCTCCCCCCACTGCTGCTCCCAGCCTGCACCAACGCTTCTTTGCACCTGAGGAAACTGAACAGAGCTCAGCCAAGCTGCAGCACCTTATTTCAGTGTAAAGGCTTTGTCCTCACAAACACACACATGGTGCAGAGACGACTCCAGGCGTCTGCTGCAAAGGAACAGAATCTGTCCCCTTCACCCAAACCTCCTCTGTTCTCCTCAGGTGAAGGGGACAATGTTTTTCTGGTACCTCTAGAAGTCTGGAAATTAATTCTGTGCTTATAACAAACTGATAGACACTCATGGTATGAGAAACAGCCCCTCTTGGCACAGCTTGTTTAGGACGCCCGGTACCATAAATGGGAGCAAACCGAGTAATAGTTGTACAATATTGACAAGCATTTAACAAAGACTGTGCTTCAACTCATTCCTGCCCTTTAACCACTGCAATCAAAGCATCATGCTTCTAGAAGTAACAGAAAACATGGTTTATTTAAACAATAAATTCCACCTGGGCTCACAGAAATGTTCACAAAACACAAATAAAAATGCAATTCAAGTGTCCATTAAGGCATTTGCTCAGCTCTTTCCCCAGCTCCAGTTAAAATACTCTTTTTTATTTATTGATATGAATAGAAATGAGGCAATTTGTGTTTTGGTGATGACTCTGTATCAGAAAGAAGACAAGAGGAGATTTGTCTATTAAGTCAACTGAGGAGGCATACTAAAGCTACTCATTCTGGTCTACAAGATTCAGTGCATGCAGATTAACTTAGGAAAAGGTTTTAAAAATATCTTTTAAATAATTCTTGAAGGCAAAAGTCAGACAATAATCTGTGAAGTCAACTCATCTCCTTGTACTTTAATTTTCCTGGCTGCAGACCAGAATAAGAAGTACTTGTCTTCCTCAAGCATTTGTGATTTTGAATTACATGCATCAAATATAAAATACGAATAATGCAGCGCCACAGAGCACCTACCTCATAGGCAAACACATTTCCAGTTGTCTTGATGGCCACAATATGGGAGTTATTGGTGAATACAGTGAACAGCACTGGACAGTGGTATTTACCTGATGGAGGGGGAAAAAAGTTTGAATTTGGCATGAAGTCCCTGCCCCTGTTTTGAAACAGACAATTTCTATTATCTCCTTGAAGAACACATACATTCATTTTAATATAAAGTGTCACTTCAGTGTGTATTTAATGGTGTTTTAACTAACTACACTTTAACTCTTCGGTGCCAAATCAAAAAAGTAACACTTAAAAGAAAATTCTAAAGCAAGCAATGAAAATGCAGGTTTGAAACCTGCTGCCTTCGGTGCTCCGGCACAGAACTTTGTCCAACCTGCCCCATATCAATGAAACCACAATATAACCTAATTGTTGTTATCAATTCTCTACTGATAGCGTGACCCCGCACCTTGTACTGTGCCCCAGTGCTCTGGTTTCAGGGCTGTTCCCAGGAATAAAAGTTTAGCTTTTTTATATCTAACAAAGACAGGGACAGCAGCCGCTGAGCGTTCGGGAGCGGAGAGCGTTTCGTATTTCGATGCGGCAAGCAGGACGCCCTCACACCCGAACGCGTCACTCGGTGAGGAGCCCAGCTTCTGCTCTCATCAAGCTGTGGAGTTGCCCAGGAGGGTCAGCATAAATATTAAGCACATGGACAACCAGCAAAGCGATGGGAGGCAACCACAGGGAAGGAAGAGCGTCCGGATGAGCTCAGCAGAAAGCCATTAAAAGAAGGTTATTAATACTTGATCAGTGCGCTGGAGCTGGGGGCTTGGGGTGAGGTTTTTGAAGTAGTTTGGGCCTATTTCATTTTTCCCCCCTAATTGCCATCAGAAAAGGCAAACCAGTGTAGAGGCCAGGACAGAGGCCGCTGAGAGCACCTGCAGACAGCAGGCTGACCCCCACGCAGCCGCACACCAAAGCCCAGGACTGTTCCAGTTCAGCCCCAGCACTGAAGGAAAGCCATTCCCACCAGGGGCTGAAATCCAGGAGAAAGCCCAGCGAGGGATTTCTAGACATGGCATCAGGGTACGGCCCGGCTGACAGACACAGAAACAGGCTGGTAAAAGGTGAGACCTCACTCAGCTGCTTCAAAAAGAGCAAATCACCACGTTTCCACCTCCAGCAACTGCGGGGCTACTAAGGGCAGGCTCTCATTGATCTGGTCAGAAGGTTCTCTGCTAAAAAGCCACCATTAAACAGAATAAACTGCAGTACCTGAAGACCTTTTACATTGTACTAGTGTGAAGAGAAGACCCTACATACACAGCAACCACTCTACACATTGAGATTTAAAGAAGAGTTTGCTGATAGATAGCAATGCAACTTTTTACGTGTTTTGGTGCATTTTCCCTGGATCAGTTACTGACATGATGTGCATTTTTTAAAATAAAAGGCTTCTGAGACTGCGTGGCTGCCGTCATTCCACCCCAGCATTATGAACTGGGCTTCTTTAAAGAAGGCACAGTGTCGTAATACCTTTCAAAAACCTCAGCCAGGGTGACTATTGATCATTTTTTTAACACCCTGCTCTTGAGACAGATAGAAAACCCTTGCATTCTCTGGCCTATTGATAGGATAAGGAGACAGACACTCCAGAATTTCATTTCCACCTAATCTTTGCCACTCTTGTTTCAAAGAAATCATTATCTGCCTGGTAAAAGATGAATTCATCTCCACTCCTCTCCTTAGTTCCTATCGTGCTCTCCTAGATGGCAGATTTTCTGTCTCTGATGCTGCAGAAACAAAACTCGAGGCTGCACTCTTGTGTGCTGCTATTCATAAAATCCTACGTGTTCGTTCAAGTCTAACTCATTTTATAAACAAAAAGTTCCTCAAAATCAAGCGAAGAGCAAATAATGCCATAGGCAAGCTAGAAAAAACCAGTAGCATATTACAGAAATGTAGGCTTTTCTGACAATTTCCCCTGAAGTCAGGAGCAGCTTACTGCAGCAGCAGCTCCAGTACAGTGAAACTGCTGAATAACCTACAGCCCCCCAGTGAAGAGAAAGCCAGAAACGGACCTTTGAAGGTAAACAGGTCACTCACAAGAAGCAGTTGTTCTACTCGAAAAGTAAAAACCATAATAGAAAACACGAACTGCATAACTCTACCATGAGTAAGACAAGCCAGGATTTATTAAAGCACTCAAAAAAAACCCCAACAACAAACCCACACAGTAAATTACTGCACTTACCTTCGCTGTTTTTAGCAAAATTCAGCTTTATAAGGGATTTGGCATCTAGTTTCTAAAGAAAATGAAAAATTGAAAAAAAATAAAAATTAATCACAACGGCATCTAACCACAGAACTAAAAGGAAACAATAACATCACTGTTAGGATTTGAACACTACATAGTTTATTAATAATATATTGCAAGTTGTCTGAGTCATCAGAACCCTGGGAATTCACGTCGCAGACAGCCCGGAAAAGCCAGGCTCCCCAGGCCTGGGAACCGGGGTGCAGCTTATCCCCAGGGCCGCGGTCGGACACGGGACGGTGCTGCCGGAGAGAGAAGTCTCCAGAAGTGGTGCAATTCCACAAACCCAGTGGGAGTCTGCAGGGAGCCACTGCGGGGCAGGAGTGACCGCTCAGGGGGCACCTCTGAGGAGGACCTAAGGCCAGCAAACCATTCCAGCAATCAAGCTCGATGCCTCTTCTGAAATAACCGAGGTTCTTCTTTTACTTCAGGAAACATGAAGCAGAGCTCACAAGGTAATGAGCAATAATGATGAGAAATGGAGGCACAAATTCTCTGGCGAGGCACTTGGGCCCATGAAGGGAGTCCCAAGAGGGATCCTTGGCCAACAAAGCCCTGGGCAGCAGCTCCACAAAGAGAGAGCCGAGATGGCCGCCAAGGCCAGAGCTAGTTCTCCAACTCTAGAGAGGACATCCCAAGCTGAGCTGACTCCTGCTCTCCTGCCCTTCCTCAGAATGCCTGAGGAACTGTCTGACACCCTCTCTCCAGAGGGGATTTGGGGAAGGAAGAGCTGTTGGGCTGTCAAACTCTTCCGGGCGGCCAAGCTGTTCCCTCAGGCAGACATGGACATTGTGATCACACCCCAAGACCAGGGAGCCTTCGGTAACGCCATAGGGCCCGAGGCCACTGCAGAGGGTTGGTGACCAGCAGGGCTCACCGTGACTAGGGCCACCCCACTGGCCCAGCAGGGCCTCAGCTCTACAGAAAAACCAACAAACCCTGAGTGCATCAGCCGTCAGGGCCAGGGTCGCTGTCAAACTGATGGTTAAAAGCACACACAGCATGGGCTTCCTAAAAGGAAGAATGGGTTCTCACCTCCAAACGCACACCTGACCAGAGGAGGAAGGTTTTCATAACCCAGACAGCTCTTTATGAACAAGCAGGAGTGGAGACCTGCCAACTGTGGTGCCCACGCTGCTCCTTCAATCATTATGGCAAAGAGCAGTAAGAAAACCAGGTGGAACAAAGTCAGTGGTCTTCTCCTGCCTCATCAAAGCTCACATTCTCAGTTGGGAGAGCACATGTACGATTGCTGGGCTCATTCCTTGATAAGAAGGCACTTCTCAAGTTGGTTTTGGCCAAGTGGCAGCCCATTTGCTGCCCGAAGGGTGACCATCTCTCATTTACCCACAAGAAGAGCAATGAGGACCAGCAAGAATAAGATGGAGAAGGGAAGAAAGAGGCCAGATTAGGTTATATCAAAATTGCTGCTGCTTTTCCTTAAGTGGATTCTCAAAAAAACCACCCCAAAACCCCAACATCTGCACACTGCTGGGGTACAGACAAAGACATCAAAGACAACGGCAGCCTCTGAAATGACTAAGTGAATGCAGAGCTTTATTCATTTATTTTTCTTCTTACTAGAACGAATTGTCAAAGAAGTAGTAGGGGAACAGCAGAGCTGCCAAAATGAACATATGATCCTGGACAGATCTGTTCAGCCTAAACAACTGATTAACACGAAGCAGCATCCATCTGTGCACATGTTGTGCAACAGCCCAAAACCTGTGTTCCAGAAAAAGCTTCTCTAGAAATACGACCACTGGGAACATGGATAATTTGAAGGAAGACCTTCAAATTACCTCTCTGGCAGACTCGAGCTATCCCCACAACAACAAGCAGATCATCTTTAAGCTAAAATGGAAACAGTTCCCTAAGGAACAGCTTAGTGTGAGATTCAGGTTTACACCTTGACAGAAATTCAGTGGGAAAAGCACAGTAAACTGCTGTACAGACTTTAGAGGCAGGAAAAGCTGCAGACACCTGCCAGCGTGCGAGCCATCGTCAGAAGGGCTGCCAAGCCCTCGGACTCTTACTCCGCACCCAGGGAAACAGCATGGTATTTTTTCTAAGCTGGTGCTCCTGCTCCAGCAGGGGATTGGACTAGATGATCTTTCAAGGTCCCTTCCAATCCCTGATATTCTGTGATAACCTGGAAAAAGGTTTGTTTTCAGCACCAGTTACTCATGGTGCACCAGCTGCTGGTGCTGGTGCCTGCTCCCCACTGAGACCAGCACTTTTAGAGTCTCACATGTCAACAGCACATTAAAAAAACAGTGATTTTCAGGTAGGGGTGGGAATGCAGGCACTGCCCGGAGCCCTGTTCCAGAATGAGAGCTTTACACTGAAGCACTGCATCAACATTACAGACTTGTGCTGCTGCTGCTGCCCAGCCTCCCCTCCAGCTCCTGCCGGAGAAGGGAACTCGGCAGCTCAGCTTGGGGCCTTTGGAGCAGCTCCACTGTGTCACCTCAGCTGGAGATGGCTTCCTCCCCGCACACCCCCGCGCCGGGCCACGGGGACACTGCCTGATAAGGGACCTCATTTGTGCCATCTCTGTATGAGATGGGATGGAAACGGGCCAAGAGTTGTACGGGAGAAAACACGTGGGGGAAACACAGTTAGGGCAGCATCTCAGAGATACTTTGCAAAGTTGATTAACATGTCTTAATGCATGGAAAGACAAGAGGGGGACTTAGTGTTTTGCCAAAGGGCATCCCTGGAGCACCAGGCCAGCAAAGCCAGCCGATGATCTGCCACAGAGGACTGCCATGGCCTCCCACGGCAGCTCAGTGCCCGAGGCCAGGCTGCAGCACCAGGCAACCGCGCAGGGAGCGGCCACAGGGGAGAAACTATGAAAGGACACGATATAGAAAACCTGTATCATATTTTTTTGCCTCTCAAGTTTGTAATTTCGTGTGAAAACAGGGTTATCTTGCATGTGGGTGAATCTGCTTTTATTTATTCTCCACCGAAAGCCGAAGCTTTCCAAGCACCATCACATGGTTTGTTGCCATGGAAATGACCATTATGCCACAAACAGACAGCAGTCTTCATGGGAAGAGACAGCAGGAGTGAATGAGTCCTAAAATGAGTTAAAGTACTCGTTTTCATGTATTCCTTGTTACTAATAAAGCACAAGAGAGCTCAAATACCGCATAGACAGCTCACGTTCAGAACTGAGTTTCCCTGACACACACCTACCACCCAGTTGCAGCCAATCTCCAGTGAAGAAATCGAGGAAAAAACAATGTTTATTAAAAACCTGTGATCTAATTAAAATTCTAAACTCCTAACAAAAGCGGGAGGCCACAAGCATGCGCCACGTCCCCTGAGCAGAAACAGGAGCTGCAGATTCACTTCTAAAAATATTTCATGCAGGAAGGCTGGAAAGCAGACACATGTCACAGCACCAGTGCCAGCTGCTCCACAGCGAGCAAGGGCTGAAAACCAGCCCCCAGAGCGGCACGAGCTCCTTTCTCAGCTGACTCCCCTCTCGCAGGCAGGCTCCCACGCAGCAGCCAAGGCTACTGTTGGCCATGACCTACTTCCCCACGGCGGCAAGAAGCCCCATTGCCCCGTGCCCTCTCTGCCAGCACCCCTTCCCCTGGGGTCCCCACCGGCGGCATCCTCTCCCGGTACCCACAGCAGAGGCTGTTGGGAGGCCCAGGTCAGTGGGGCACTGTGGCAGCTCGCGGGTGAAGCATGCCGGTTGTTTCCAGTTAAATCATCCTCTGCCACCGCTGTGCCTCTCGTGAAGATCTGACCTACAATCCCCGTGCGTCAATTAGTTACAGCCTCTGAACCTCTTTGCTCTGTGGCTGCATGTTCTCCTCGTTAATGAGGCTCTGACCCTGTTGGACACACACCAGTTCTCTACCCACACGCGGGTAGAGCGGTGACGTGCGGCAAGAGCTGCGCGTAGCAAACGCAGACCCTCCCGCTCTACCAGCGGTAACCGAGTTAGAGCTGGGCATCGGACACCCTTCTGAAAGGCCTCTGGCGGGAGCACACAACCACCCGGTGAAGCTGTCGTGGGGAAAAACGGACGTGCCCACGTCTGAACGCCTCGACAGCACCAGGACAAACCCATGCAGTGCTGATGAGGCCATTTGGCCAGTTCTCCTCCCACCCAAACAAGCAACACTCAAACAGAAGAGAAAGCCAATCCAAATACCGGTAGTAAAACACAATGCTGCCTACCAGCTACCAAATTTAGCTTAAGAACAGCAAATTTTGTATCAAATTCTTCAGTTCCTTTAAAGATGAGACCTGCAACTCTTTGCATACACCTTCACACTCTCTTGCAATTTCCCTGCTATAAAACCTTCAAGACAGACGGGGACATGGACTGGATGAACAGTGCTGTATAATGTCACTTATGTCAGATCCTGTAAATGGATTTAATGGAGACAAAAGGTATCAGAAATCCTCAGCAAGTCTACACGTTACGGGAAATGACTGGAAACGCAGCACTGCTTGACAAGACAAGCCATCTTCACAGCGTTCAACATGTCATGAAAAATCTGAGGCCAGCAGCCAGGAGGCCAGAGTAGTCTCAGGATTCAAGGTGTCGTTTCTATGGTCAGTTCAACAGCAAAAAAGGGAGACACTCAGCAGCTGTCTACCAAATGCTGGAGAGATACCTGCAGCTCACGTTCTGCTGTTAAACTTTCATCCACTACTGAACTCGCACAGAAAGGATCCCTCATTACCCACTTCCAGACCACTCTATTTCCATATTTAAATTTTAGTTAAACGGACACCATATGGTCACCAAAGCCTTGACCAGAGACCCATAAAGATATGCTTGACAACACACACGGCTCACAGATACTAGCAATAATGCTGCTCTACCAGAGAGCACATTAAGAGAAACTACCATGAGGAAGAAATGTGCAGTTTCACGTGCGAGCTGAAACCTGCAGCCTTAACGCAGCCACACATCCACCAGTCCAGGGACCCACAGACAAATACAACACGGTCCATGCAAAACTAACCCTTGTGGAAGCAGAAAAAAGCCAGTCTGCAATGTCAGTGAAAATCAGGGAAGTGAGGATCTGTGGGGAACCTCATGCTGCATCTCATTTAGGGCTAGAGCATTTCACAGCTGCTGGACTTCCAAGTGTCACCATCACAAAACCCCATCCAACGTGCACACTTCCACCAAAACACGGAAAAGGGGAAAAAGAGACCATCTGTTCGGTCTGTAAAACCTAGGTGGAAACAATTCTTTGCTGTGAGGGAACTAATGTGTGAGAAGCAACGTTAGACACGTTGACCCTGCTGTGAGCAGAGCTGGCTCCCCAGGTAAAACTCTGCCCATCACCAGCATGATGCCATCTGCAAGGTGTGGAGGAGGCACAGCGGCTGGGCCAGTGACTCACCACACTGGAGGGTTCTAACCCCTCCTTTTGAGAAAGCACTTGAACAGTATGTCTGGGCAAACCTCATCTTCCGCACCCTCACTGTGTCCCAGAGATACAGGGAACTGAAAAATAAATCCCCAGTTTAGGACAGATAAAGGCTGACCCTTGGTGGTGCCGGGTGCGCTGCTGGCAAACACAGAGACACAGCTGCCACAGGGTCATCAGCAACAAAGAGAGTGGGAAAGTTTCAGCAAACCCAACCAAAAAGGGAGTCACCTTCCAGGTCATCCGCCTCACCGGGACCTTCGTCACCTCAAACCCCTTCTCTGTGTTTACAGCCATTTCCAGTCATGACACGCGACTTTCTGGTCATTCCTCCAGGCAGGAATCATGTCCTTGTATATTTCTACCCTTGAAAATTTATGGTCCCTAGTCAAATATTAACTCCTCTAGACTGTTGACTAAAAGCTAATGATTTCTGAAGCAAATGAGATAAGATGACACGGTTCAGTTGCTGCACAGGGAAGAGTTCATCTCGTTCAGAGTGGACTCCAAGCGCCCGAGCAGCCTGTCTCTGCTGCCCCCAGACAAAACCCCACCTGGAGAGACACTTAATGAGGGTGGCTGTGACTGTCCCTGCCCGAAACACTGCTCCAGGCCACAGGAACACAGGCAGCAACGCTCAACTGGAAACAAACCAAAACATACAAGGGAAAGAAGAAGAAGCACCGCTCATGCGGGCTAACTCCCATTCATAAATAAGCACCTGCTTCTGAAATGACCCCGGCTATCAAGGGAAAACACCACCAACTGCCATACTCTGACAGTACTCTCCATGCCTCAACACACAAGCTGAAGCTGGTTTCTGTCTTACACTCTCACGTGTAACACATCAAAGTATTTCGGGAAAAGATTAGAAAACGCTCCCACCACTGTCCCAGGCACTCACCCCGCACTTGCCGTGCATGGTTAAGATTAGCTGTGTTCACAGAGGACAGATGAAAATTAAACAGTGCAGAGAAGGACACCTGTGACCATTTAGGGTACAGAGAACATTAAGGCAGGAAGAACATCTGACAGGAAAATACAAGTCTCAACAAGAAAATGTCAAGGAAGCACTGGATTCCTCTGTAGCAAACACACAGCTGTAAGCACTAACGGGGAGAAGCACAGCCCTGGCACCAATACAAACAGGAGGGAGCTGGCCAGACTCAGGATTTGCAGAGATGTCTACCAGATGGGACACCCTCGGCAGAACCTCTCGGCAGCCACGGCAGGAGGAACACAAACACCGGCTCAAGACAGGGCCCATGGTTTGTGAAGCGGATTGAGAGAGCGCCCAAGACTGCAGCATCTTCCAGCTCTCTGTTCCTGATCATTTCACACCTCTTCCCACAGCACAGGAAAACCAACTAAGCTGGATCCGTCTGAATCATTTTTCAACAACAAAGCTTCCCTTGCTTTTATTTCTGTAAGCTTTGTTCTCCACTCCGTAATAAGCTGTTACTCACCCAGAACAAAACTGCTTCCCACCCCTCACTGGAACTTCTCTTACAAATAAACAAGGAAAAAAGTTCCTTCTTTCACTTCAGTCATTCAGGAAAAAATAAGTTTAGGTAAAGGAAGAAAGAGGCAACTCACATTCACACCCGTGCGGTGTCGGCAGACTTCAGCGAGTTGCATCAGACAAATTAAGAAGCCTATTTTTAATTTCAAAGCTGAAGATGTGCTGACTTCTTCTGACATGTCTGTGAAAAGCATCCTCAGGAGAAGTGCTCAGATTCTCATTTGTACGTCGGTTACGCTGTGGCCAAAGGAGACATGAAGTTCCTGATCCAGCCAAACCAGCCCTCAATCCCCAAGCAGCCCAGGCAGCCGACTGCTCGCGTTTCGGGTGCTGCGCTCCGAGGTCGAGGGAAAACAAACCCAAACAATTACAGGGGGGATACATCTCACTCCTGCATTTTTCTACATAATGAAAAATATCTCAATTGGTCAAATTATTTTCTTCTTAACTAGGCAGTGCAAGCACTCTAGATGGGGAAAGCTGATGTGGAGGTAGCGTGCCTACGGAGGGCTGCACAGCATTTTCCTCTCGGAAGAGAAGAACAAAGACGCTCAGAGTGAGCACAATCTGTTGGAGATGCTGAGACCAAAGGAAACTTTTTATGAGGGAAAACCCCCCAGAAAAGTGCCAAGGAAAACGTGACTCCTGCTGCAGTGTGCCCTCTTTAGAAGAGCAGCAAAGTCCTAAGGCAGAATTACCAGCACGTTGCAGAAAGGTCTCGACTGCTGCTCCAGGAGTGCCTCGCACGGAGCGTTATCTGCAGCGACTACCTTTTCCTGACAACGTGTTCCAGCAGCAGCGACTGCCAGGCTGGCACGAGGGAGGTCACCTTCCAGCTGCACATTCTGGTCTGATGCCCTCCATTATTTGCCGCTCCTTATCTAGACACACACCTGGAATACCACAATTAGAGCAGCAATCTGCAGTACATCACCACGCAGGCCATACAAAGGGAGTTACAAGCCGCAGTCACTGCTGATTTAGCCTGTCCCTGCTGGGGCTGCAGGCGCGTCCCAGCGGGCTCAGCGCGGGATGGGCTTTGCTCAGGACCTCGCTGGACACCTCCGAGTCAGTTCACACAACCCACCCACAGGAACCCCTTCCCGGAACGCAGGGGCTCTGCCCCGGTGTCGGAGGGAGGTGGAGGGCAATTTGTAGTGAACTCTAAAGCCCTGGCTGGAATTTAACCTCTACTGCAATGCCTCTTCCTACGGTACCTCGTATTTCTCACACCCCCGGTGTGCTGTGAAAGAAGAAATACCCAAGCCCCCTTTCTCGTTGCATTCCCTTCTTGGGGAAAGAAACAACTATCAGAGCTTTCTATTTCTGTATCTGTGCTTGCAAAATATGCACATGGTAGAAACACTTTTATGTTCAAGGAAGTTTCACCTTTGCTCTAATTTCTGCATCCCTTTCAGGCAGGATTTCCCTTATTTAGGCAGCCAAAGACGTTTTTAGTGCATTAAAAAAAAAAGGGGGAGCTGTAAGGCTGTTTGTTCATTCCTGCAGCAGGATTAATACACTCAGCAGCAGAGTAACCTCCACAGCCTCATCATGAACCTGGTCAGCAAGCTCCTCTGCTCCTCCCACCTCAGGACCAGCAAGGGATACCCGAGGGACTGACTGAAATCTAGGTATCAAACTGAAAAGAAACCAGGCTTTCACAAAAAATGAAGGAACGAGAGCCACCCGCATTTGGGAAAAGACTGAACAAACAAAGACATTTAAGGAAATGGATTAAAGGACTTTCCCAACATTTTGAAATAACAGACTTGGCTGCAATTTTCTCTTTTGAGGGCAAGAAGTTACTGATTTTGGAAGTGCCTGTGATTATTCAGGCAAGCACCATCCCATGGACTTTATTTCAGGCAAATGATTAAAGATAAAACAAGGGCACTGCTCAGTGTGAGGAGAGCAGTGGGGGAGTCAGGAGGTGCCATCGTGGGCTCTGCTGTGGCCCCAGGGCACCGCAGGGACGATACCAGCACCTCTGAGGGTTGTCAGAGCCCGGGTCAGACAGGCTTACACAGCAGGCAGGCACAGGTACTGCTGCGATTATTAATCATATTAGTCATGATAATCTCACCTCAAGTCACTTTTATTTGGTAAATACAGGATTAAGAGCGGGGGAGAACAGTATCAAAGCTTTATGTTGTACACAGAACACAACTGTGGGGAGAGGGCAGATGTGCTACAGGGGAAAGGCAGAGCTTTCCAGCACTTGACCTCAACGTTAGTCCTCACGCCCCATGTCAGCAGCTTCACCTTCCACATCAGTTTTGTATGTCCCAGACTCCTTTTTAGGGTTACCTTCAGAGACAGCCCAAGCAAAAGGCTTTCCCAATCCTAAAAAAAAAATCCTCAGGATTTTCCTATTTAAACTAGTAAGAAGCTAAAGCCTTGTGCCACTTCAGAAGCTCTCTCTGGCCCATAGCTCTGGATCCCAGCCCTGCACAGCAGAGGGCACAGCACCGATCCTGCTCTGCCTCACTCAGACTAGAAATGTGGCCCCTGCTCTCAAACCTCCACCATGCAGCACCTCAGGGCTCTCAACCTGACTCTTGGGCATAGGTTAAGCCCAAGCTAAATTCACTCGACTGAATCCCGTCTGCCCTCCAGACACACACAGGCAGCAGCCGCAGAGCCACACGTGGCCCGGACCACGGGGGTTGCTTCTCTGGGTTACGCAGCATCAGCAGACCCAGGGGTTGTAGCTTGCTCTGAGCAGCACAGGAAGAGTTCACACGGGTGAGCCCTCTACACCAGTGGAAAAGTAGATGCACGTAAAAGAGCCACAAAATTGGGACCAAAGCCTTAGAAGCAAACACCAGAGATGAACTGCCTTTCAGCTGCCCAGAGCAACTACATTCCCCCAGAAAAGGGGGAAGAAGGGACAAAGACCTGAGCTACTTCTGATGCAGGGGAAGAGAGGGATTTGCCCAAGGCTGCAGAGCCTTGGAAGGGGCTGAATCAGAGCTACGGTGGCCCAGCTCTAATAAAATTAACCATGAGTAAGCAGAGGGAAAGAAAAGAAAAAAAAAAGAAAATTAAATATTTCAAAGGTACCAGAGTATCTATGATCTCAGCATTGCAAATCTTCCTTGAAAAGGAAGGCGGGTCCAATAGTTTAGAAGAACCTGAGAAGTCACTTGTAGATGAGCTCACAAGCACGCAGTCACTAAGAGGTTAGGCAGTCCCACCCCGGGAGCACTGTGGAGATGAGGAGGTGCTCGCAAGGCTCCCCACTTCTCCACTGAGGGCTCACCCCACAGACACGACAGGCAGGCACAACTGCCCAGTCCCTGGGGGTGCACCGTGAACCCCACGCTCCCAAGCAGCCTCTGAAACGGGGGGTCTGTAGCAAACTGTACAACAGAACACCAAGCCACCAAGGATCTCACTGTCCCTTTTAACTGCAGGACAGAAAAATGGAGCCTCGTCACCGATGGCCGGTCAGCAGTCCATGCACGGTGACTGCACAGCTCACTGCACAGAGCACAGCACCGCAGCTGATCTGCCTCAATTCCTCTGGAAGCAAACAAACCAGCTGTAGTTCCATCCCTTCCCAACAACACACTGGCCTCCTCACCAGTGAAACCAGCCCTTCGATCACCTCCCCGCGGTATAGAGGTGCCCGCAGCGTGGGGTAACCGAAGAGAGAGGGTCTCGGGCAGCCTGCTCTCGCTCACAGCGTGGAGAGCTGCCTCTGTGCTCAGCTTCTGCTCGGGTCTGTCTGTCTGTCTGCTGGGAAAGCCCTTACTCAAACACAAGATGTTCCCAGGGCCACCTCCTGCCACAAAGCCATCCCCGACCCGCACCGCTCCTGAGCGACGGCTGCCACCCATCGCTCCGGAGAGCAACTGCACCCCCCGGCAGAGTCAGTACTCCAACCAACAGCTGCTGTTGGACATTCCCCTCTGTGCTCTCACAAACACCCTCTCCTTT
Source organism: Jacana jacana (assembly GCA_013400555.1). Taxonomy (NCBI): domain Eukaryota; kingdom Metazoa; phylum Chordata; class Aves; order Charadriiformes; family Jacanidae; genus Jacana; species Jacana jacana. Next base: position 78,916 of record VZTM01037212.1, on the reverse strand, counting down.
AACACACCGGGGAAAAAAATAGTAATTCTGACATGAAAATGTTTCCAGCAGCTCATGTTTGTCTGGTGCTTTACAGTTTCACACCAATAGAGAGCTAATCACAGAATCACACAGTGGTTAGAGCTGGAAGGGAGCTCGAGGATCACCGAGTTCCAACCCCCTGCCCTGGGCAGGGACCCTTCCCACTACAGTCCCTTCACAATTAGCATTTACACCGAAAAATGGGGGGAGAAAGCCCGCCGAGGCGCTGACCCCAGTGTGGAACCCCGGCCTCACGGTGAACTGTCACGACAGAGGCAGGTCAGAAGCTTTCTGAAGTACACTGAGATAACTCAAAGGATTTGGGGATTTTATGTACATGAGTTGCACTTCCCTCTGCTCTACTATTTACAACTCCACACAAAAAATAATAATATAAACAAAATTACAAAAGCCTTCCTCTTTCTTCCACATACAGAGATTATTTTCTCCTACAAGGATCGTTAGCAGGATGACAGCGAGGGGACACCAGCCCTTTTGTTTTTCCTTTTAAGCTAAAATAAGATCCCTAACAAATCTGCACAGTAATTTCAGCACAAGTGATCTCACAAATACCACGCTGCAAAACAGCACTCCTGCAATTTCTTTTGCTTTCATTGTGGCAGTTTTGTTTCTCCCACAGGTTGCACAGGAGACTGAAGATAACGACAGGAGACAGGTCGTTACTTACTTCTCCTGTGATTGGATTGGTTCCATATTTCTTTATCCAGGGGACAATGCTCCTGCAAAGAGAATGGATAAAGTAGTAAGAGACAAGCACCATCAGAAACCACGATGGATCAGTTTTGCAGGGACGGAGTGAGGGTCACAGAGCTGTAACCAAGCGCAGAGACAGCTCAGCAGACACTTACAGTATGTCAAAGACCGTCCCGTCGGGTGTGCAAACTGGGTACTCAAACGGCTGCAGGGACAAGCTGGGGAAAAAGCACATAAAATCAGCTGGAAACCCTGAGGACAGAAGCAAGGAACACTTTGCTGATTCACTCACACGTTAAGGCACGGCCTGCAGCAAGGACAGGGCTGAGTGGCTGCCAGTGCCCACTGCCTGGTCCCACATAAATTAACGACAAAGCTGGTGAAAGGAGGTGGTGCAGGTCAGTAACAGGGTGCTCTGACACTCCCCAGCCTGCTCCCAGTGCCATACTGGGACCACCGGCAGAAAGGATGATTCAAGCAGAGTCAGTCTGTGCTCTGTGATGGGTTAGGGAGTAACTGGCCACCGTGCTCACCAGTGCCTGGTCGGGATCCTTCTGTAGCCCCAGCAGCCGTTAACAGGCAGCCAGCGCCCATGGGTGGTAATTTCTTCTACGAGGATTTCTAACCCACCTCTGCTAACTCCTCTCTTTCACTCCACCACCTCCAGCAGTAATCTCTAGGTACAAACATTTAGCATAAATGCTCCTTCCATCTATCTAATCCCTGCCTCAAAGACGAGCGACTGACCGAGCATGTTCTGAGCATGGAGAGATCCAAGCCCCAGTTACACAGATCTAACATACTGGAACACACACCATAATTGTTCTGAAACGTTTTATGGCTTCTGTATTCTTTTAGCCATCAGATCCAACCTCAGCAGGCACTAATCATGACAGGCAGAGGGACTGATTCAGCGCTTATGGGACTTTCTCTTGCTGCACTGCTCCCCTGGCAGGCACAGGCCGATGACAGCAGCTACCTTGGAAGAAGAGGGCTTCAGGAATAGTTCAACATCCACAGCCTGATGAATAGATGCATCATTGAGAATGTAAACACACTGCCTTACCTGCAGTGATCAAAGGACAAACGTCTGAAATTAGTTCGTGGAAGATCTGTTTATGGAAAAAAAACCACCACCAGGATTTTAATAAATACATAGTGCTCTAGGTAAGCAAGAAATACTTGTGAGCCACCTTTTGCCATGTACACAGGGGCAATTTGCTAACAAGGACAAATACACAAACCTTGCAAAACAGTAACTGGTACCCTCCTCAACTGAAACTAGAGGTGAAAGAGCCGGCCATGGGCCAGCAATGTGCGCTGGAGCCCAGAGAGCCCCCCCGTCCCCTGGGCTGCATCCCCAGCAGCGTGGCCAGCAGGGCCAGGGGGGATCCTGCTCTGCTCCGGGGAGCCACACACCCTCCGGTGCTGCCACCAGCTCTGGCGTCACCAACAGAAGGACACGGAGCTGTCAGACGGGGCCAGAGGCCACAGAGATGCTGGGAGGGCTGGAGCCCCTCTGCTGGGAGAACAGGCTGAGAGAGTTGGGGGGTTCAGCCTGGAGAAGAGAAGGCTCCGGGGAGACCTTGGAGCCCCTTCCAGTCCCTCTGCGAGAGATGGGGAGGGACTATGGATGAGGGAGGGGAGCCCTGGGACGAGGGGAAGGGTTTGACACCGAAAGAGGGGAGATGGAGCTGAGCTGTGGGGCAGAACTTTTTTGGTGTGAGGGTGGTGAGAGCCGGGCCCAGGTTGGCCCGAGAAGCTGTGGCTGCCCCATCCCTGGAGGGGTTCAAGGCCAGGCTGGAGGGGGCTTGGAACAAGCCGGCCTGGTGGGAGGTGTCCCTGCCCAGGGGGTAGCACCGGGGGGGCTTTAAGGCCCTTCCCACCCAAACCGCTCGGTGATTGTAGGAATTTCTGCCGTTTCCCGCCCACCAGCGCCCCCCGGCCGTGTCCCCAGTCAGCCCCCACCGGCTGTGCTGGGGTCGGGCCCCGCTGCAGCCACTACCGGCGGGGTCTCCTCCGCCCGCCCGGTCCCGCTGGAGCCGGGANCGGAAGCCGGGGCCTGTTCCGGTGCGTGCGCGGGGAAAGGCCGCCCCCGGCAACGCGGCCGCCGGGAGAAACGTTCCGGCGCTGCCGGCGGCGGGTCCTCCCCGAGCTCCACCCTCAATTTCATTCCGTTTTCTGCCGCGCCTGNTAGGAAGCCCCTGGCTCTTCAGAGCCCGCCGGCCCTGGGGGGCTTCCTCCCCCCCCGCCCCAGGCGGCGCGTCGGGCCCGGAGCTGACNGCTCAGAGCTGGGGCGAGAACCCGGGGCCCGAGCCCTCTGCAATGACTCCAGGGTCCCACGTTGTGTTTTTTAAACCAATGCAATGTTCATTTATTTCTGTACTTACAAAAAGAGCCACCCCGTGTACCCCTCCCCCGCCCCCTCCCCCAAAAATGCCTTTTACAAACATTTAAAAATTAAAAACCAGATGATGACATGTTAAATTTGGTAGAATTGTTTTGAAACATAGCTTTTGTAATTAGAGTTAAATTTCCTACCAGATGACTTTGTAGAGACAGCCTGATTATCGGCCAAATAAAATTCCATATTACAAGTTAGCAAATTCTAGTACAAAAATAGTCCATGTGTTAGAACAGCCTCGTTATTATTATTATTATATTCACAGGAAAGAGTCTATTGGCTGCATAATACCTTAATATTTATGAAATTTCTTTTTATGTGGCTCATTCATCTAATTTAATATAGTGTTGAGCCTCAATAAATCCTCAGGCAAAAACCCCTAAACAGGGTTAAATATGCTGTTCAGTGTACTCTGAAGTACTGTGCTTTTCACAGGACATCCAAGAAACCCCACAGACAGTTCTCAGCTAGTTTTGATATTAAATGAGATCCAGGTCCAAAAGGACCCCCTGAAGTACATAGCCAGGGCTTTCCACAGAAGCTTCGATGGTTGGAGCTTCGCTCGGAAACGGTCCAGCTTGTCCACTCGTCGCTTCCACGAATCCCCTTCTGAGCTCTGGGCTTCTTTAAAATCTACAGCCGGTGGCTCGGGAGGCACCCGGGCCCCTCCGGCGCTGCCCTCCTCAGGAGAGTCCCCAGCCCGGCTCCCGCTCCTCCCCTGCCTCTGGGTAACGCTCTTCAGCAGTTTCTCTCGGACCAGACCCCGCAGGGAAAAATCGGGGGAAATGCTACTTGTCTCTCAAGATGTCCAGCTGCTCCTGATACTCCGTGAAAAGCCTCTGGAAGCGGAGGTTCTGTCCAATAACAGGAAGAAGCTCTTTCAATAGCTCTCTCTTTCGTAAACCCTGCACGGGGAACACAAACAGCGCCCTCAGAACACGTTACCTGCCACCATGGACGTCTCTCACGGAGCTGGTTTAGGCTCCTGCCTTCTTTCCTGCGGGGGAGGGCTGGGTATTTTATGTTCTGACTCCACTTACACGGCTCCCAGGATAAAAACAGTCTTTACACTGACACCCACTGATGAACCCGGCGCAGCCCCCGCAGTTCCAGCCCCCAGACACACTCTGCGAAGGGAGGTGCCCTGTCGGCACCCGTCGGTCACAGCTCCCGTCTGAAGAGCCTGGAGACCCCGACACACAACCCTGCTCTGTCTGCGGGACACGGTGACAGCCAGAGCCCAGCCTGGGGTGGGTGGTGTCCGTCTGTGGGCTCACATGAAACAAACCCACATGCTGTGGGAGGAGGCTGCTTGTGAGATGGGAGAGAGCATGGAGAGGGGCCCAGAAGCAGCAAAAAGAATTTGGGATTGCTTTCTTGCCACTAAGTTTAACCATACTGTGAGCTGTATTCTCTACCCACGGCCCGTGTTTCTGTGCCCAGCTCTTTTCCCGGGAAACTATTCCTTGTGCTTCGTTAAATCACTATCAGGACTTACCATAACTGTTGATTCCCACTGACTTCCAGCTGAGTAGTGGACTGGACCCAGTAAATCCTTGCATAATTCTCGCAAACGATATTCAAACCCTAAATATTATCAGAAAATAAAGTCACAGTCATTAGCATTTCACTACATACAACCACAGCACAGCCTGGCTGACAGCCTGCAGGAGCTACAAGTATCTAGGATGAAAAAAAGCCAAACCCACTGACTTCTGAGAAGGCATGTGATTCTTTTAACAGCGGGTCTTTGGGAAGATAATTTGTAAAGGATTTGTTTTAGAGTTCCAAAGGGTTTTATTTTAAACTCTCAGCAACACTACTAAAGATGATCTACAATAGGGAAAAACCCTCAAGTGGTGACTCCAGTTTGTTTGGGAGCCAGCAAAGCCATCCAGGTATAACAGTTTGGCAATCCAGGTATAAGAGATTGAATGTTTCAATGGATTAGAACTGATTAAAAATTGCCATCCTCACAGCAATAAGGTAACTACAAGGATGTGTAATTTTTGGCAGTTTAGCAGACCTGCAAAGCTACAGGCACAGCAAAGGCAGGTGTGCAGACGCAGGGCAGGGAGAAGCCCCGCCACGGCAGGAGGCTCAATTCACAAAGCCCTTCACAAGCGGGACGGCCTCTTCACCATTCGAGCCAAGATCACCATTTTGGCCTCAGCTGGGGAAGGACAGAGAGAATCCCGTGCAGTTCCTCAGGCTGTCGGTAACTAAGGCTGAGAGCGCGCAGCAGGCTCACCTTCGTTAACGAGGTACCGTGCATAGATGAGGAGCCAGTGGCGATACTCGTGGCTGGACTGCAGCGTCAGTGCCGCCGCCACCTGGCTCTCCAGGAAGGCCAGCGTCGTCTCCTGCTGCACCAGGTGAGGCATGGAGAAGAGCCTGGCAGCCTGCCGCCCCGAGCTGCAAACCAAGGGGAAAGTTAACCTGCCCGGCTGCTGACCCAGGCACTCGCTTAAGGGAGGGATGTTCTTGCAGCAGAAGCTGTTCTACTCTCATCTCCAGAGACACCCCGTGCTCCCAGAGCTCAGGCTTCTCACGGCAGAGGCAGCACCTCACTGTGAGCTGCTGTTTCCCAAGGTCCCCCCAGGGTTTCCTGCCTCCTGCTCTCCTCTTCCTTTCACCTGCCTTCTCCTTACAAACACTGTCTTTCAGTGACCGAGGGCTCCTGCCTGTTGTGAACAGTGACTGCCTTCACCTTTCCTTGCCCCTCCCGGGGGGAAGTCACAAAACAAGCACAAGACATAAAATCAGCCTTAAGTATTTAAATTATTTCTTGCAAAAAAATGTATTCTTGTAAGAATTTGAAAAAAGTAACCAATTATTTCTGTTTTGAAAGAAACTGCTAATTTTCAGTCCAATGTTTTCTCTTTCTCAAAAAGAGAGTGTTGTTTGCTCGGACTTCAAATATTTTTCCCAATTAATTCCCCTTCTTCCTCAAGAGAAAAGCAGTAAAATCATACAACTCTACAGTTTATCAACAAAAAAATTCAACTCAGGTGTGAAGATCAGAAATAACTGAGAAATCTGCCTGAGCAGTGTAATTCAAACCCAGGTGAGGATGGGCTGTTAAATCACCCACGGGAGTCTGCTCTGGCTCACACAACTCCCTGCTGATATTTTCAGATGTTAAAAATACACTTTAGATGACTAATCACTCAACTTCCTTGAAGACTTCATTAAACAGATCCCTTGAGGACAACTGCACTACTCAGAATTTGCAGGCCTACTCCAGAGAGCTGGTAAGCTACAAATTAGAAAGTAAGAAATTCCGTTTAGCTCATCAAAATACCACAGGTACGGAACTGTCACACACCTCACCCCTCCAGTACAGAGGAACTTTACAATGATTATGTTTAGAGCTTGCTCTCCTGCCCCCAGTCAATCTCAAAATGCCACCAAGATACAGACTGTGCATGTGCAAAGGACTTAAAAAACCCCAACCCACACTACAAGCTCCTGATAACTTTTGGTGTCCTGGTTTCAGCTGGGAAAGAGTTCTGGTTTGTCCTCTTCGCTTGAGGGGGGCACAGAGAGAACGGCCTCTGGGATATTCCGCACCCCAGACCCCAGAGATGGGGGTGGGCCGGGGGGAACCCCAGCGTTCGGGACAGTGCCGGTTTGGTGGGCAGTGAGAGACCCGTGCCATTATTAGCATCATTACTGCCTTTTCCATTGTTGGTGTATTAAACTCTCTTTGTCTTAACCCACAAACTTTTTTCCCTTTCCCTTCTGCCTCCTTTTCTCCCCACTCTTCTGGGGGAACAGGGAGCCAGCAGCCTTGTGGTCCCCGTTGCTGGCTGGTGCTGTTAGAGCCCTAGAGTCCACTCCCTGAGTGAAGCACAGGAGTAAATACCAGCGGGGGAAACAGTGAAACAAGCTGCTGAAGCCCAGCAATGCAGCACGTACTTTGATGTTCGCCCCTGTATGACAGCCAAGGGCCCAGAACACAGCATGGCTTCTTGGGACGGTAAGCTGTTCCTGAAGTCTGCACACTGTGCCAGCGAGTCCTGTTTGTCAGAGACGAGGTTCCTGAGAAGAGGGGAACCCAGACACACACACACACCCCAGGTTTGAGGAGAGCAGGCAGGGACACTGGCGTGTCCAGTTCTGTTCTGCCCCAGAGCCAGGCACCTATTTCCACAAACTGCTTGAGCTCTCACCAAAACAGCCCTCCCACCCCCAAAGGCGACAACATTAACCATGTAAGATAATTTAGCCTTAATTTTGAAGGGAATTTTGGCAGTCCCGTCCCCGCGCTGGCAGCTCCTCCTTTGGTGGGAGGGAGCAGGCAGTCACAGCCCCCCGAGGTACCACTGCCACTGTCTGAGAGGCCACAGGAGCCCCTGGCTCAAAGCACCAGCTTAGACCTCCGGGCAGCTCAGAAGTAGAACAGTGTCATATTTAAAATACCCTTTACTGCTTTATCCTGTTTAAATTTGTATGATGACTAAAGGGATTGCTCTTCTATGTGTCTCCAAAGCTGTGGGACAAACTGAACTCCAGAATGATGCTCCTTACTGACTGGGAAAATCTCTGCATGATTTCTCAGTTGATCTAAAGAACAAATACCATGTTTTTCCCTTCCCAAAGGATTCACATCAAGCAGTTGACTAATAACAATTATTCTAAGGAGGAATTAAAACAACAAACGCCTTCATCAAGCACACTCATTACACTAAGTATCACAATTATATTAAGATTGCAACATGTTTTTTCCTCTTAGAAAGGCACTGAGGAATCTCTTTGGGAGAGACACTGTAAATAACTTAATCACAGACGATTTTTTATGGGAACTTGTGCCTTGACAGAACTAAGAGAATCCCTGGGGAAAGCCCAGAGCCTGGGCCCCAGTGAGGCACTGGTGCTGCTGGAGCCTTTCCTGTGTAACGACTCTCCCGTGGGAATTCTCCTAGGATAAGGATTCCTTCCCTCCTCCACACCTGACTTGCTGCCTCCATCAGCCTCTGCAGTCTTGGAGACAGAGAGCTCTCACAGTGCCAGGCACATACCCATTTGGCACTGGGGTGCACGGGCCTAATTTTCTCTGAGAACTGGGCAAAATTATTTTAAACATGTGTAAACCCCCAGCAAAACCCCAAAAATTGTTTTGAGAAATTTTCCAGAGCTGCATTCTTTTACATCAAAAAAAGAAAGAAAAAAAGAAGAGGTAAAAGTGACCTGTAAGGCTAGGTTATCCTCAGTCATTGCCAACTACCTGACGGATTCAAGTGATGCACTTCAGCAAAAGCATATGCTAATAACTAAGAGTGTACACCATGGAGAACAGGGTGATAGAGCAAGCTGCAGTTTGAGTTCTTCATTTTTAGAACGTATTTTAAACAGAACGATGTGGCAAAGGCCGGGCAGGCAGCGGTGAACTAAAGCAAAGCTAAGCCTGGAGCGTGACCCGGCTCAGACCAACCTTCGGGTGCGGAGGGAAGCACCACACGGGAAGGCACGGCAGCTCAGCAGAGAAGCAATGGCAGAGCACTTACCACGTGGCCAGAGAAGGATTGAAGCAGTATGCCTTTCCATCGGACATGCTCATGACAGGAATGCCGTGCTGAGTCAGCAGGATCTGAGAGACAGTGGCATCGCTTCCTGCAAGTCAAGTCAGACCGAGGTATGTCTTTTGGAGTCTCACACAACGTTCATAATGGTAGAACCCAAAAAAAGCTATCCACCATTAATGACCAGTCACAGCAACCACCACAAGGTGAAGCACCTTATTCTCAGGCAGTGATGAGGAAGGTCAGAACACAAGACAAGGACAGAGAGCACCAGGCTCGGCACAGCAGCAGCAAAATCACTCTTCTGCAAAATGCATTACCAGCCTTGACACCGCAGTTTATACAGAACATTGGTTTAATTGGAAATGTTCTCCCTATCTAGGGCAATCTTCAGCAATTCTGCCACGTGTACCTTCTTTTACCTTTCTTTTTCTCACTAAGCTAAAATTCTAAAATCCAGTATCCTCAGAAAAGCGTGCTCTCTACGGAGGGATGGCTGGAGTCTCTATTTCCCAGCGTGTCCCAGGCCCAGGGCTGGCACATGTAACTTCTGATGGAGACACCTGATACTTCTCCAGCTAGCTTTGATTAATGCTGTATAGATTAAAGCTGAAATAGAAGCCAATATGCTCTAAGACACTGCTTTTTTGGATAATTTGTTTCATGCCAGATAAGGGCAATGATGGAAACTGAAGATTTTGAAATAAGGAATCTGAAAGAATCAGTTGCTGTTCACCACTAAGATAATACACATGCAAGGTACACCCAGGGAAACTGCTGTAATAGCAGATTTACATGAACCATTTGGTTTATGATCCTCACAACACTCAACTCCCACACTCAGAAGCAAGCCAAATGTAAAAGCTACAGAATTTTGCACAAATCTTGTCTGCTGATATTCTCATCTCAGTTATTTCTGCTGTATTTCAGCATTGCCAATGGCTTCCTTTTCTGACAACAAAGGAAAATTATTTGTTTAGGCTTTTCAAGGTTTTGTAAAAATTCAGCACACTCATGAAGGGCACTGAAGGGTACAGGTGGTCTCAGGAGGTTGGTAATTAATGACCCTTTTTATTACCTGAAAATATTGTTTGCAAAGACTCGTCCCTGACAATGGCTGTCTGCTTGTGAACGTCCCTGAAAAAGACAAAGGAAAAGCCTGTGGTTTACAAACAGCTGAATGCTAGAAAGTCATTTAACAGATGCTCTTCAATATCCACGACACAGTGTGTGTGAGGGGTGGGGTTGCCTTTGACGTTTTCTTCACTGCTTTGAGACAGTGTGCTCTCGGCAAACTCGGAAGCCAACAGCTTCCAGCAGCTTCTACGGAAGCTCGTTACAGCTGAGCAAGCACAAAGGTCCAAATTACTCCTTCAGGAGCTCTGACTCGCAGGAGCCATGAAGTTAAATTCAACCACTGTAAACAACCACTGCAGTTTTTATCGTGGTGTCCTGGAGCTCTGAAACTCGTGTGCTGTATCGGCTAAGTACGATGGAAGTTGGAAATACCCCCATTTTTCATTCTTCCCGCCTCAATCCACTCCATCTGCATGACCCCCATCTACCCTAGGGAGGTGTTTAAACTTGTGACTTCTAGCTCATCCTTCTAGAATCAAATTCAGCATCATGGACCACCCAAGAACAGAGAGGGAAAGGGTTCAAGTCCTGCCCAAGGAATTCCTCCTAACGCATCTGTAAATAGGCTCATGCTCAGGTCAGGTTCGGTTTAAGCCTCGGGGTGAACAGCAGCGTGTGACAAGGGCAGAGTCACCTCTGGAAGGAGAGGGGTGGCACTTACCACACGGAGAGCGTAGCAGCAGTGGTGAGGGCCATGATGTACGAGCCTGTGCAGTGCAGGGTGGAAATGGGGGTATTGAGTACGATGGGAGGAAGGAGGCGACGGCCACAAGCTGAAAATACCGACAGCGTGCGTTTCTCACAGGCTACGCTTACAATCTCACTAAAAAAAACCCAAAAAGAAACATCCACATTTTGTCAAATGTGAGTAACATACACATTTCTTAAGTTATCACACAGCTTGGGCTCAGTGTCCGAAAGGGAACCATTACAGCTTTTAAAACTAAATTCCTGGGTGCCGAAAGGAAAGGTGAAAAGCTGGAGAGGTTGCACAGATGCATTCCACGCTGCCTTCCCTCGGCTGCAACTGGGGTGGTCACAAATACCCCTAATAGAAGTGGTCCAGTTCATCACCTTTTTTAAACAAGTAGAGAAAAACACCGCTAGAGCCTCTACTTGTTTGTAATTGCGTGGGTTTGGGAGTAATTAACTTTCTGTACAGTGTACTTTTGTAGCCTGAAAGTGTTTTCTGGCCTTCAGGACCCTCTTCCCCCCAAACACCCTCCCTTACCAGCTTCCCGCTGCAGTGAGGATTCGGCTGGTGAGCACCGTCTCCCATTCCTTTCCTTCTCGATTGCACTTTAACCTGCTCAACTTTGAGCCTCCCACCGTGGTCATTTCATTCTCCACTTCGAGGTACATTGACGGATCTGAACTTACCTGAAATACAAAAAATACAATGCTTTTCCAAAAGGACTACTCCTAAAAGCAGCAGCTACTTCTGGGTCCAAAACAACTCCATCTTTAAGAACAGATTTAAGTAGGGCACTATCTGTTTGAAGTGGTTTCAGTGGCCTCTGAAAATCTGCCTTGGCTAGAAGAGAAATAGTGCCTTGGTATTCAGAGCATAAGAATAAAGCAAGGCTGTGCTGGTCTGTGCTTCCCAACTAAGGGCACCAGCTCAGGGCTAGATGTGTCCAGTCTCCCCACAATCTCGCAATTAGAACCAGAAGACCACAACTTCAAAACCACAGAGAAATTATTTCATCAACACCCAAAAGCAGCACTACTGACCACTCAGATGTAGAGCACTGCGGGGGCCACTGTGTGGCAGGAGGAGGGACCCTTGAACCAGGGGTTCTCTGAACTTCTGCAGGTTCAGGACCGCCCTGCTTTTACCTCATTTGCCATTAACTCTTCTCACAGAGGAAAGCTAGAACTACTAGTGTTCCATCTTGCTCGCTTAGACAAACTCATGTATTAAAACACTAATTTATCAAAGGATCTGAATAATCTAAGAATATTTTTAAAAGCAGGACTTTTACTTTTTTTAAGTACTAAAGCTTTGTTCCCCCCTGACAGGCCACTTACTTGCAAAGTAAACGATTTCTGTGGGATTGGGGTTGGCAGTTTAAGTGCTAATGCTGGTGCAGAGATGCAAGCAGCATCCTTCTCAGAGGCCAGTGCAGCTGGGGACTGGAAAAAAAATATTGCAAAAACAGTTACATTGTTCCATTTAAAAAGTTTAAAACATTGATATTCTATAACACAGACTCATTTGAAAGACAAATATTTTTTTATATTTCAAATCATGCCAATTGCAAATATTAATCTTTTTCCAATTAGTTTGATAAATACAACTTTTTTAATGTAGCTTCAAAGAATTAAAAACCAAACCAAGGTAGATGTGTGTCTGTTTGGGTTTTTGATACCCCTCCCATTTTCAGCTCCAACTAATTAATGGAAATTCTGGTATATTGCACAGAACAAATCTGACCACCAAGGCGGTGCCACACCACCAGTGTCTGCTTTTTGTTACCTTCAATTTCACAAAGAATCAGTTTCGAGGCAAGGAAGAGGGATGGCTAAAAATTGAGGGACTGATACTGCTCGTGTTTCCCCAACATGATGGAACAAGCCAACATCAACACTAAAAGCCACAAGGAGACTTATTTATCCCACCTGAACAGTCAAAGTTACTGGCACGAGTCTGGAGTCTTTCCGAGGCCGTCCTTTTTTCTTCTTCTCTACCGTTTCTCCCTCAAGTTCCAGTTTCCGTTTGGGTGCACTGAGGGGTTTAGCAGCTGGAACCTTCTCTTCGCTGTCACTGCTGCTCTCCAGGAGATCCTTGGGCTTGTTGTCCTTGATTAAATTCTGATCCTTCAGTCTGAGCATGTTAAAAAAGCAAACAAAGTGATAAACGCCAGGCTTTACCCAAGTGGACTGCAAGAGCTGCCCACGCCCCGGGTGTCCCTGCTGGCCAGCACCTCTTAGCCTGGCCTGAGCACAAGGGCAAGGGGAGGGGGAGGAATGGCAAAGCCTCTGCACAAGTCCCACCTGCAGCACAGATACACCTAAGCTCATCAGACACGTTCTCTCCTTTAAAAGAAGGAATTAAACTAGCTGTTAGCAACGGGACAGAGCTGTAACTAACAGCCTCGTTGTACCATTCCGTTCCGATTCAAATCGGGTCCCTTTCCCTGGGCTGACACAGGGAACTCAGCGCTCTGGGGGGCACCGGAGCCGTTCGTCCTTTCCCCTCCCAAGGGGCCTACGCTTCCTGCTCAGGCAGAACTTCATTTCTCACACCGGGGTGCAGCCCCAAAAGCTGTCCTGCTCAGCTCTGACTGCTCCACGATGTGTATCCTCAAACCACAGCTCCATTCTCCATGTAGGATACACGGAACCAAAGACAACAGCGTACAAATCCCTGAGAACTCTCTGTTAACTGCTACACACTGAAACAGAGCATTTAATCACAGCCTTCCCATTCCCTCCAATACCTGGTTATTAACTCACACCATGTTTTGCCACTTATTCCATAACACTCAGCCTCCTAGAAACACCTTGCACAATCCTAAGTTTTTCTCTTTGGCACCTGAACGATGCCAAACAACACACTTTTATCCATACTTTACCTTTGCATTAGAAGCAATTATGAGAGCAATTTAATACATCTTTCTTCTGCATCATATGGTTAAACCATATGATAAAAATGCTGAGGTATTTAGTGAAAACACATTTTACTGATAACAATAAGTTGGGGAACTACATACTAGTTTCTCAAGATTGCTGTCTCTTCTATCCAAGTTTTGGTGAGGCAGGAATACTTATGCCATAACACACTATGCCACAAAACCAAAGGCTTTCTTCTTTTTTTTTTTTCTGTTAATCATGTGGATCCAGAGCCAAACCCCCTTAATATTAAAGCATCTTCTCTGCTTGCCTTCAAGGCACAAGACTGGAATACAGCGGTGGCTGTTGCGAGGCGAGGCTGCTGCAGACACGGATGGATCTCGATGGCAATCCCTTTCCCGTTCAGAGCTGCAGGCTGGCTGTCTCTGTCTCCCGAGGAGCACAGCCTCGTGGAGCAAGAGTTCCAACTCAGAACATTTTGAAGAGCCTGCTTGATCCCAAATGCCAGGGACAAACGTACAAAGGGACCAACGCCAGCAAAGAATTCACCTACTCACAGCCATCCCCTTCCTTCCCATTGTGGAGAAGACCCAGGGCAACGTCTGGAGCAACAGCACATCACAGAGCCAGACCCATAACTCTCAGCACTACCCCTCTCTTCCCTTAGCCCCTGGGCAGTGCCTTACCTGTCCACAACAGCCTGATTTGCATTGGTTACAACAGCAGTCCCTGAGGTGGCTTTGGATCGCTCCGTGAATCTCGAATCAAAGGCTTTCATAGGCTCGATCTTGGATGGAGTCGTCAGCACAGAGGAAGAGGATGCGGGCGGAGCAGTTGAGGCAGAGGTAGCATTTACACTGTCCATAAAAGGGATGGGAAAGCAAGGATTGAAAGAAATTTAGTATTAGCAACATGCATGGCTGATAACAACTACCTGGGACTCACACCAGCTGGGAGCCACCTTGGAAACCTTTCTCTCCAGTACACCCGTGAATTAGGACGTGCCTTTCCCCCTCTCATGCACCAGCGTCCTGCATGCTTTGCCCCTTCTCAGCAGCTGTTCATGACACAGAGCTAAGAGCACTGTGTGTCTGCACCCATCTATCTAAATTAAAACACCCTCATTCACTCATTATGTATTTTTAATTCAGGAATGAAGGGACACTTTCAGTTGGTACTTACGTACCCAAAGGGACAGGGCTGCTGACTCCAGTGATGAGCGGGGGTCCCGGTTTTAGCCCTTGGGTTACCAAACACATCCCATTCTAAGATTATATTCCAGAGCTCATCAATCAAACATTTTGGGCTGAAACAGTTCAAGCCAGGTTTTGATTTTGTTGTTGAAGAATCCAAACTAATTGTTAGGCCTCCCCAAGCATAACTCTACGGGAAGGGAGTGTGTTTTCCCCACACCAAAGCATTCCAGGGAACTGCTATTTGAACAGTTGTTTACTTTGAGATTTTTCAGTTCATTCAGAGAACAAACTGGAAGAAAGAATTGCTCTAAGATAGCTGATGTTTGTACTAAAAAGCAGTTACAAGTCCAATTTCCAAAGAAAAGGAGACTTCACACTTTCATCTGTCAACCATTTCTCAGAGTCTGCCCACTCATTTTTTAACCTGTGGCCAATTTCAGCTAAATGTGATGGAATGGTAGAGATTCCAGTGACATGGTGCTCTTGCAAAAGCTATAAGAACACATTGAGGATTAGAAACCAAGTCAGTGTTACCGTGGAGGGAAAGGCAAGTAAAATGTAGTTGTTCCATAATGAATCTGGCAGACACACTGGCCACCAGCGTGTGTGCACTGGCGAGTGACTGTCACTGGGCTCACCCCCTCTGCAGGGGCTGTTACACAGGGAGGAGGCACCACCAGGTGTGAGGAGAGGAGATCTATGGGGCAGTCTGGTGGGAAACAGGCTTTGTTACCACCACTGCTGGAACACCTTCTATTACTGACTAACAGCAACCCAGGCATCCACCAGCAAGGCAGTTTGTGAGAGCATGAGCAGTCAGCCGTGCACCTCGCTGCACCGAGGGTCACTTCTACAGCTGTGTGCCTGCCTCTATTCACTATCCATTTCTCTCTGGAGCAGGCAAATACTAACAAAACCTCAATGTGTCCAGGAATATTAGATTCTTCACGTCTTGCAGTGAGGAAACCACTTCAAGAATGGCTCGCTTACAGAAGGGTAGGCAGGAATGAGAAACAAACCAGAGTCACAGAAGTGAAAACCAAAACTGCAAATACTGACCCGTCTTTATTGGCTGCATCGTCTGTTGGTTTTATACTGGCCGCTGCTGGCTCTGCAGAAGGCTTTGAAGTATTAAGGGCATTCACAGCATTAGAATCTAATGACATGAGCTGCTGGTTGCTCTGAGAAGACATCATCGAACCAGACAGAGATCCGGATATTGGGATGCTATTGAAAAAGGCTGTAGAAAAGTCCCTAGGCAGAAATTGAAAATTAACAATTTTAACTACACTATTTGTTCCGTTCTTCCCTCTTGCACCTGTGGACACTCACATGGAACCCACACTAACCACCCCCACCCAACATTCCGAGTCAGTTCTACAGAGGACACTAGAGCCAGTGTCGAGGTAGCTGTGACCCTGCAGTGCGTCACAGTCCCCTGGTCCCTGGCAACAGACACTGAGAACTGGCCTTATCCAGAGAGGTGGGCTCTACAGCTAAGAGGGCACAGGCTGAAACCATATCCCGTAGCTGGACACACGGTATTTCCAGCAAGAGCTTTCAGGTGCCGTAAGAGTAAAAAGAATCACAGTTTGCATCAGAAAAAAAGAAGAAAAAAAAGACAGCTTCCCAACATACCCAGTGTCCAGCTGAGCTATGCACAGAGGCGTGATCCTTCTCCGACCATCTGCTGTTCGTGTTTCTACTTGTTTTTTTAAGAGATTCTGTTGGGAAATATATTTCAGCATGATTTCTGATAAATAGGAAATGCTTTTTTCTCTTCTTTCTTTGTTTTTTTTTTCCCCAACTGACAAGATTAGGTGTATTAGGTGGAAGATATTCCTTAATTAAAAATCTGTCCATAAAGGTTTTTCTTCCATATTGTCCTTGAGCCACGCTGCTATTGCATACATAGAATCAATGTTTTTATTAATACAAATGTATTTTAGTACCACAACTTTTTTTTTTTGACCAATAGTAGGTGATTTGTAAGTTCATGCAGTACAAAGTACTGAGTCTCTTCGCATGAGTCAAAACCTCTCTCTGAAACATTCTCCTCTGTGTGCACCAAATCCTTCATTAAAAGTTGGGTTTTATGTTTAGGAGAGAATGAAATAACGCTCTCAGCCGCCTTCAGCGAGGAACTGAAGCAGAGTTCTGCAGCTGGACTGTCACCAGCTGCCCTGGGGTTCCTTTCCACACCCATCACAAACACCCACAAGCCCTTCCCCACACAGTCTTATTTCTGCTTTCAAAGAGTTTAGCTTTTCAGCAAGTCCCAGTGACACCAACTGGACCATTCACAGGCTGAAAGGTGCTGTTCAACATGACAAAGGAAGCAGAAAACAGTTTTATCACAAGCAGTTTGGCATTTGTGCTCAGCCCCCCCCACCCTACAGTGACTATCCAGAACACCCACCTTCCGGATGTCCTCCAGACTCTCCCCGTTGACCATACTGGCCACCTTGGGAGCCGCCGTGGCAGTCCCGGGAGCGTCCCTCAGTGAGGCATTCTTCTGCTCCCCCTGCTGCTGCTGCTGCCTCTGCTGGTACTTGAGCATCTCTGGGTTCTCGATGATGGTGGTGGACAACTGTGCCTCGGTCATTATGGCCAGGCTCTTGCCATAGGTGGACTGGTGAATGTTGCTCTGTGGGGGTTAAGAGCGTATCACACACAAGGAGTGACTACAACTGCCTGTGGGCCATCACCACTTATAATGCGATGGAGTCAGACACATCTGATGGAATCCAGAAAAGGCAAATGCCCTCTGCATCGTTTATACACCCCAGATTATTTCTTCTTTATATTTTCAGCTAGCACTACATCAATATGGGAAATAACTGGAATTCAACGCTTTAGTTGCTAATGGCAATGAGAGGGAAAAACAGCCAACAGCAATCAGCTTAAAAAGACTTGCACATATGCAAGTCAACAAGTAATTTTAAAGTGTTTTGAAGCACCCACTCCCTGTTTCCGTGGCCAAATAATTACTTCAAATGTATAAGGATGTGCAAGCAAGTGGATGTTTTCCAAACAGACTTTCTTTCCAGAATAGGAGCTATCATCACAAACGTCCTTCTTGACTACTCTTTGGAAGTAGAAAAGAACACATTTTTCTGTAACATGGAAATCAGTCACTACGTAGGTCTATAAATAATCCAATATTTTAATTGAATCAATAGATGGCTCAAATAAGATCACAGATCCCCTGAGTGCCTACTGCACCTTTTCCTCCTCGCTGAGTGGGTCTCCAAGTTCATCCTGGGAAAAGTCCAGAAACGCCACTGATCCGTCCATGGAGCACACCAGGATTCCGAGGCCATTCAGGGTCCTGAAGGAAAACAAAGATGGATCTTTATTTCCACCTCTTTCATTCAGGCAACGGGGCAATACAGTAAATGGCTCAATAAAAATCCTAACATAAGATTTATTATCAGAGCAACTCCTGGTGGCAGCAGCACAGTGGGACAGCAAGGAGACAGGGTGGACATGGGATATATCATGACCTTCTGGGGGTCTCGTAAGGTTTTCTTGGTGGAAGAGGAAGGTGAAACTACACATTCTAGTCCTAATGGAATGGTAACTTCCATATATAACAACCTATTATGGCACATTTGAAATAAATATTTGCCAAGTTTTGACCGCTAACCCAGTAACTTCCAGTCCCAGCTCACAGAGACGGCGACACAGCGGTTCACAGATGACTTGTTTCAGAGAACAGCAGAGAAAGGGAAGGAGGCAGAACTCTCAAGTCCTACCCAAATTACTCCAGCACGGCTTTAAAGGGATTACGTGCATCACCACTACAAGTGTCTGAAAACATCTCGGCTCCTGGTGGCTGGTGCCCACCCAGGAGTCAGCCGCAGCCCCACCTAACTGGCCTGACCAACACCACCCCGAGTCAGAAAAGGATAAGATCTTGCTTAGCAGACAAGATTGCTGAGCTCCTACTGACTGCTGGATCCAGGCAATTGTCCCATGACAACATAACCCCGTTCAGCTATTACAGTGATGGATCCAAGTCTAAATCTCCAAAATAGAAATGGGAGCTGCAGCAATACCAGTGTCAGACTTCTCTCAGTTCACTCACTCTGCTTTCAGAATGGAGAGTGCTCCTGGGAACGTTCCATACTATTGACATTTCAGCCATACATTTCAATTCATAAACAGGATATAAAATAACAAGCTTCCTGATGATCCTTTGTCTCTCAAATATCCCACAAGCCCATTTCCTCAGGAGCTGTGAAACGTTAACCAGCTATTACTCCCAATGACTTTATGCCACGGAAAATGTGCAAATTGCAGATGCAGAAATAAAAACCACCACCAGAAAACAAAAGTATTCAAAGCTATTGTCCTACAACAATAGCAGTTCTCATTAAATCCTCTGCTTATTGGCTTCTGAGCCTTCATCTAACAAGGAAAGCAGAATGGTTTGGGTTTGGAAACTATCGTGCTTCATCAGGTTTGATGGCAAAATCCACGTGGCACACAGGAAGCTGGGAGTTAAAGAATTGTAAGCTTTAGCATTTACAGCAAAACCCCACCAATATTGTTATAGCTTTTAGGGTATTTTACTGCATCGTGTTCTAAACACATGAGTTTTTATCCAATTTTCATGTTGTGTCATCTCCAGTGACTGCATGGCAGTTGCTAACGTCACCACCAAAGGCGTTGCAGCAGAATCAAAAACCTCAGGAAGCGATTTCTTGCGTTCCAAAGGCTACAGTCTGCATGGGTTTAAGGAATTTCCAGTTAGGGTGTATAGCTACAGCTCACAGCTACAGTTGGGCTGTTGTAACAGAGCAGAAGTCAGCTTACCAGGAGATGTCCATGATGGACTTGTCAAACAGCTCGTGTATGACAACTAACGGGCGCTTCAGACACGTGAGCTTAAAAGGGAAGAAACAACACAGGAATTTAGGAGTTCTGTGGTACCACAGACATTGCCACATCACTTCTGCCTAGAACTCTGCATCTAACACCCAGTATGGCTCGACAGGCACCCTAAAGGAAATCCCAGTATAAACAGAAAGTAAAATAAACTGAGTGATACTTTGATATGGGTACACACCGGCAGCATCGCCAGAAGCAGATTTAGAGTTATGTATTTAGCAATTGATGGATAAATATCGCTCTGGAA
Organism: Jacana jacana; assembly: GCA_013400555.1. Lineage (NCBI taxonomy): Eukaryota > Metazoa > Chordata > Aves > Charadriiformes > Jacanidae > Jacana > Jacana jacana. The sequence continues at coordinate 59,200 of VZTM01037212.1, read as the reverse complement.
TCTATAAATAGTAGATTGCAGTTAGCAATTGGTGTGTTCTGGCACATGTTCTCATGACAAAGCTTTACAAATCAGTTGAATTTTTTCCCTGTCCTCTGCAGTTGCCAAACAACCTCTCTTGCGTTCATAAATGTGAGAACAGCTACTCTTCTCTTAGCCAGAAACACCATTTTAGTGCAGGTTTTAAAGTAAAACCCAAACTAGATGTTGAAAATTTGGAAGTCTACTTAAAAACCTCATTCACTTTCATGTTCCTTTCCACAGCCGAGCCAGGAGCCAGGGACTGGACCAGAACAAGGCCAAGACGAGCCAGGTGGATGCTCAGCAAGAGCTGCCCTGGGCCTGCTCTATCCTCCTCCTGCCCTCAAAAGCAGGACTAACAAAGGGGGACTCTAGGGGTGATTAACGGATCGGTGGGATAAACATGGAGAAACAGCACAGTCTCTTTCTGAAGGGACTCACACGGAGAACGAGTAAAAGACATAGGAAGAAAATAGGGCTGAATTGTGTTTATTAATGTGCCAACACATTATTTCCCCTGAGCAGGACAGGGCACTGCCACTGGCTTCACTGACACCAACCCCTTCCTTTCCCCCAGCTAATCCTGCAGCAGCAGAGATGAAACTAAACCTGAACCCCAAGACAAGAGCTAGTGCTGTACACGGGACCTTTGTGCTAAACCCCCAGGTCACCCCAACAACCACGTCAGCTCGAAGCTGGCAGAGCCCCCACTTACCCAGACAGAGAGAGACCGATCCTTGCTCCCCACAGCGCAGCAGCAGTAGGGACAACTCGACTTGGTGGAGCTCCCGTTCTTTTGTTTCTTCTTGAAGATTTTTGGATTGAATTTCTGAACAAATGAGACGCCCCAAATTTTGTTACAGTAATTACACTTTAATAGATCTGCTTTAAAAAGCAAGTTTTCCACTTTAGAGTGGAAAAGAAACATTTCACAGAAACGAAGCCCCCAGGCAGGCTGTGTAAGAGCACTGCCGAAAGCGGCCTGTGCTTTCCCAAGGGCTTTCTGAGTGCCTTCACAGGAATGGCAAGTAATGCTGATTTTAATTGTACTAGTGATCAGGAACCCGCTAGAAAGTCAAGTCCCTTTAATCGAGTCGCAGAACAGCTAACCAAGCTGGTGTTTGGCTTCCCTAACGTGCTCCAGTACTCCCCATTATCTGGTCATCTAGCTCCAGTGCTGTTATCACAAGAGCAAACCAGTTGATTGCTTCCAGCACCTAAAGGTGGCGTTTTTTAAACATCCACCATGTGTTTGTGTCACTAATTGTGATACCCAGCTCCAACTCTTGTCCCATCTGTACATCAAAGTATCAAAAGGCACGTGTTAGAAGTTTTACCCCAGGAATAAATTACTACCACTCACTCACCACTACTGTGACTGCCTTCCGATGCCCTACAAAATCCATGTTGGTTTTCCATCCATCTCTCTCGATGATCTGAGCAGTAGGTCCAGAATTATTCATGGCATGAGCAGAAACAAGATAGTGACCATCAGGTGACCAGCTGAGACGCAGCACGTGCGTTGTCCCTCCACACTGACAACAAAAATAAAGGAAAACCACACAGCTTTAGAAGTGTTTGGCAAACAAAGGATTTTTAATGCAAAGTATTTAACTTTTAGATTTAAATTATGATTACAAAGCTAGTCTTTTCTGACTACAAAATAACAACATCACATACATTTCTCAGCAACCCCAGGCACGTTTCTACAGGTGATGTGCTGTAACTTATGAAGCCCTACCAAAAAGGGGAAGAAGGAACTTGGAGAACTTTTTTTAAAGGAAACAAAACCTGAGTCTTTTTGGATATGGTACACTCAAGGTTCATCACAGTCCCAGTGACAGGGCTGCAGCATCCCAGCTGCTAGTGCTGACACCTCAGCTTGCAACACCCGCTCAGACTTGAATTCAGGCATTTACAGTCTATTATGAAGAGTAATTGCACTAATCACAAAACTGCAAGATCACTGCAAAGCATCCCACTCCTGAAGCAAAGCTTCTGTCCCCAGTATCACCAGGCAACGTGGGACCCTGTGATGCCAGACCAAAGCTCCCTCCTAAGCACTCACCCTCCTTCCTACCAGTGGCCAACAGCAGACACACAGGGAAGAAGGATGCAGTTACTGTGCCAATGCTTCCTTGGAATAAACTCTACATTTCCAGGAATTTATTTGTTTAGATAACCCCTGTAACCCTTGGGCACCTACACCACCCGATGGCAATGAGAGTCTCAAGGTAATGGCACACAATGTGAGAAAGCAACTCTTTTTTCCCACCCTTTTGAATCTGCCATCCGATGGTTAAACGTGACCCGGCGCTGTTATATTAACTGCTGCTGGTGCAGAGCCAGAGCTCATCCAACCATTTCCCTTCATTCTACCAACACTCACTTGGAACAGCCACATGTTCCAACATACCTCATCAAAGGGTTTTGTGATACTGGTTTCCAGCTGCCAGTCCATGGTCCGCCACACCTTCAAACTTCGATCGTCAGCCTGAGAGGCGATGTACTTTCCCACAGGATCCCAGGTCAGCCCTTTCACCAAGCCAGAGTGCCCCTTCAAAGTGGCGAGAATTTCTGTGCACACAAAATGGAGAGTAGGGAGGTGCTACTGATGCCTCCTCTGGGACAGACTGATGGGGGGGATTAGAAGATCTTTTTGAAAGAGCATGTTAAATATAAACTCTTTTAAATCAACAACAGAGCAGCCAAAGTGGAACCTGTACTTGAGCTAGGAGTGATATAAAAAAAAAAGTGGGAAAGAAAACTCTGGACAGAATGAGGGATGCAAAACTCTTCGTAAGAGGCAGGCAAGAGCAGGAAGAGCCATGGAGCACGGGCAGTTGAGAACAGCACTGTCAAGCTATGGAGAGCAGCCGTTCAACTGGATCAGCTGAACTGTCACCCTTTCCTCTGCACCCAAAGGTCATCACAACACACTCAGTTTTGGGCACCAAACATGAACTCAGCCAAAGTCATGACTGAAGAGGCAGCTGAGCCCAGTAGAGCTCACCCTAGACTGGGTAACTTCAGTCTTACGGCTTTCCAATTACTGAATGAAAGAACACACACATAATGAATATACAGCCTAAGTTTCCTCCAGCCTCTAGAAGCACACAGCACAGCATTTGATGGGCATTTTTTTTTTTTTTTAGCTTTTACATTTTTATTGCAAAATCTTGAAATTGATTTAGTAAGTACACGCATTATCCCCACTGTACCAACCCAAACCTGGAAGGGCAGACTTGCCGGACTGCAGCGTGTCATCTCAAAAGGCAGACAACCCATTCCTGCAGTCAGTGAAACACACCCAGGGAGGGAAGACTCTGTCACAAACCTTTACACACTTGCACATCCAACATGTCAAATTCTCACCTGGAAATTTGACAGCATTCCAGATGACAACAGTGTTATCCACACTGCAGGAGGCCAGCCAGGCATCGTGCGGAGACCAGGCTACATCCATGACATCTGCTCAGGGAAAAAAAGCTTCCATTTAAGACATTCATGGCAATCAGAGAATCCAAAAACCTTTTTAAGAAGAACCTGTCCCTCAGCACTTTTTCTATCACCAAGAGGTGATTATCATCTCTCTGGAGTGGAAGGTGTGGAAGAGCATCGCAAGGCTCATGGGGAGGGAGACTCCAACTCAACATACTCAACAGGCAACAACACACAACAAAACTCCCAGGCAGAGAACGCAGTGGTTAGTGACCAGAGGAAATACTAGTGCCTGCATAAAGTACTTCTTGTTTTCAGTGACATCAGCAGCAGCAGCTATTGCAACGCACTCGCTTTACCCCAACACGTGGAGCGATCAGAGCGATTTCCATCTTCATTTCAATCACAGCTCGTGTCAGCAGGTGCGAAACGGGTGTGAAATTATCTGGCTTATTCATCTTCTGCACTGCTCCTCTGGTGGCTTTTCTAACTAAACATTCCTATTCTTTGGTTTACAAAAACTTTAGCTTTTGCCAGACAGGAAATTATTCACTGCAAGTGAGAACATTTATTTAAATAAAAATACAGTTTAGCTTCCTTAATTCAGATTAATTCTTAAGCCAGTAAATAGCAAAGTATAGGTTCTTTAGCTGCTCATCGTTCTACTACACAGTTGCCGGAAGGTTTCTATTACACTGCCAGGAGTTACTTGTATGAAAATGCACATTTGATTAAAACCAACACTTTCTTTTAGATTTTCATTGCTGCTCTTAAAAGTAATGACTGACCTCCCTCCAAATAGATGTTTTGAGGAAGAAAATGTGACACTGAAACACGGTATTTTTTGTTTCAAACGTGCAAATTGTGTTGATTCGACATCCCATAACTTACCCCCTGAATGGCTTCTGAGAATGGAGACACACCTCCACTGCTCAACGTTAGTCAGTTTGCTGCTAGAGCCAAACACAGTGCTAGGTCCGATGTACCTAATTAAAATAGAAAGAGTTACCAACAGAACCACCTCGAGTTCTTCAAGCTTTCTTTCTAAAGAGAGTCAGCTGCAGAGCACGCTCCTATTGCGGAGTCAGTTACTCCTGCAGTGACAACAGAAGCAAATACTACTAATAACAAAGTACTTTTTAGAGAAAGCAATTCTAGTTATTAAGATTAGCTTCAATAAAATGAACAATTTATACAGATAGCAAAGAACAGTAACAATTCAGGTAACTCTTCAGATCTCACCAGGAAGCTTTCTTTGAGGCCAGAAGAAAATGCCTCAGCTCCTGGAGAGGAGAGGGGCCGCCCAGGCAGGCAAGGAGCTGGTCAGTGGCACCAGTCTCAGCCAAGCAGCGAGCCCCCAGGACGCAGCCCTGTATCCTGAGATACAGGACAGAGTAACCCCAGTTAAAACGGAGAAGAGAGAAACAGGCTTACGCAGCTCGTTTCCACACCATGATCAACTTGTCATCTCCCCCCGAAGCCAGGTAGACGCCATTGTTTGACCATCGCACGCAGTTCACGCACGCTGAAAGGCAGAGCAGAAAGTTTCCAAGAGGAAATATGAGGATAAGTTCATCCTGTTCTGGAGAGGGGACAGCCTCTCTCATAAAAAGAACCCAACAGGAGATGTTTTGGATTTAAATGTACTTTTCCTACATAAAGCAGTAGCTCTGTCTGCTTCAGATAAATGAATTGGTACTTATCTCTCAGCAGCACGTGAGGAACTTCTTATTTTAAAAAAGCAACCCTATTCCTTAGTTTAAAAAGCTTTACCACAAGCAGCTCAAAGGAAGAAAGATTAATATTCATCTATTCATTGTGGTAAATGAGGTGGGACTAAGAAGGCAAAAACTGAAAGATGTATCTTCAAGAACAGAAGAGGGAGAGCGTGTTCAGGTAACTCCACATTCAGAGGTGCCGCACACCCAACGCACAACAGCTCAGACCGTAACCACTGCACTGCCCTCCACCGCCCCTCTGTACCCACTGCCTCTTGCCCTGCCCTCCACAGCCCCCCAGCCTCTCAGAACGTTCACTATCAATCACTTTGTGGCCACAGCTAGAAAAAGTTCATAGGGAGATTTCCAAAGGTGCCTGTATTCCCCCACACTAACATTTTCTGCTGAATAGCTAAAAAGTATATAGCCAAAGCAGGGGATCTCTGCTGTATGCCACTGACCCCGCACCACTGGCCAGGCCATGATTTTTGTAGTCACAAACACGTAATGCATAAGCTTTGGCAAATCCCCAACAGTCAGAGGTGAAAAAGGTGAGATATCTTTGTTACCTAAGTGATTGTCCATCTGACAAAGCATCTTGGGAATATTTTCATTTTTTTCATCTTCCTCTTTCAGGACAGGAGCCATATTCCAGATCACAACTTTCCCAGAATCCTGGCCTGTGAGGGAACAAACCCCCCCTTTTGAACACAGGCAAAATAGCTCTTCTACCTAATGCCAGCTCCAGAGGGATGCGAACAGTCAGGCATGGCTGCAGCAGGAACTCTGGAGACGTGTGAATACAGACGCCCTCCTCCATGCAGAATCATCCATATAACATAAGAAGTGGTTTATTTTTCTTGACATTATTAAAAATAAAGTTATAGAGCCTTGTTCCAAAGAGTCATACTGTACATGATGACACCAGCTATAAGGATGAACTATTTATAATAAAATTGCATTATTAAAAGAGAAAAGATACATGCAATTCCTCAATTGCAATTATGGTAGCCGACATTAAACTCTTCTCTACTGCAATCCAAGCAGTATTTTTGCACATATTTCTTGACCTATTCCATGTATATCATTGGAATTTTTTTTGTCCCAATAGCTGTTTGCCAGGTCAAGTCCAACTTCACATTCAGTTCCCCTTCAAATAAGAGCAGCAGCAGCCACGCTGCAGGTACGGCCACAGCTCAATTATTGAAGGGACTATCTCGGTGCCCAAGAGGGCAAGTGCACAGAAAAGTGCCCCTGCCTTCCACAGTGATACTGCCCTTTCCAGTATGTTTTAGTGACTTCCATAATTACGGGTTCCTTAGAGATACGTGATGTGGTTTGAAAAGGGTCAAACCAATTAAAGCGTTGGGAAGGCAGAAGATGATTACTATTATTACAGCCTCCAATTCTGCCTTCTATCAGCACAGACATACCTTGTCCTCCTGTTGCAAACTTGGTCCCATCTGGGTGAATGTCCACCGAGAATATCGGCTTTCCTGGAACCAGAGAACAAGCAGTGACAGTCTGAGGTGTGCAGAAGAGAGAACCACAACAGAACCACAGCTCCTCTGGCTGGCCAACAACTTCCTTCTGCTACAAGCCCAAGCTGTAAGAATTACAGCCAACTACAGGAGCTGACAGCACCCTGATGACAAAAATGACAGCCTGGTAGAGTGTGCAGGAAGGTTACTGTGCCACAACAAACCGGAGATAACCGAGGACACTGCATCCAGCAGGACGTGCCAAACGCCCCGAGGCAAAACCAACCCACAAGGCAGGTGCCAAGGAGGCAGGACGGCGCTTGAGAACGGCAATTCTTCCAGGGTTCTACTCTTCAGTCACTGATGACCTGAAGCCAGTTTTAGTTTGGTTTCTGGTTTTGGTTTTGTTGGTTGTTTTTTTTTTAACCCACCCCAATCTCAGGCTGCATCTGGTGGTCACACAAGTGCCTGTCTCCAATTTAAATGTTGCTGTTAAGAAACTCCTCTACCCAAAGACTAGACTTCTGTGGCTGCTGTATAGAAAGAGGAAGACTAACCAGCTCAGGCATTACTCTTAAATCTTTCAGTCCTTCATACACTACATCTTTCAGAGGAAACCCAGTTTTATGAGCATATCAACCCTCCAACAGATAACTATGATCATGGGGGACCAGACAACCCTCCCTCTCAGCCTCTTCTGCTCCGACCAGCGGATCCCACACCCTCTCCTGGATGTTACAGCTCTTCCAGCCTTTGCAGGAGGAGAGGGGAGAACTAAACCTACTGCCTCTCAGGGATGCTCAACGGCTACCACTAAGGATTGCTTGAAGGAACACGCATGCCATTCCCACATTCAAGTAATTTCTGGCAGCAGCCTGAACCCTTTCACCCTGGAACGCTTCTGCAAGCACCACCACACGTGTCCCACCATAAAACAGGGCAGTTTATCGTACTGGCCAAAGGAACTGTCACCCACAGTACGGAGATTGCTCAACAGGCTTCCCACGTACGCCAACTCCTGCACTGTACCTTCATGACAGTTTCAGACAGAAGCAATAAAACCTGGAGAATTATCCAGCACTAGGTTTCCTGCTGCAGCACCCCAATTCCCTGACACTGAGCTGCCAACACACCCCTCAGATACCGAGCATTTTTACTTCTTCAGAGACGTGCCTAATTTTTTGCCTAAATCCAACTTTTATATATATTTATATATATATACACTGTCTTGTTTTAAGGTTTATTCTATTTGGATTTATATTGCAACTCTGGCATTTGATTCCCCTTCAAATTTCCCCAGGCAGCCAAGGACAGGCCTTCAGTACAGTAAGGTGGTGGCACTCGCGTTCCTTCCACCTCCTTGGGATCGCATAGAACAAACTGAGGCTTCGTGCTGGCTCTTCTTCAGTTCGCTGTGCCCGATTCCATCTTTTTATTCTATTAACTGTCACACATTATGGGGATAAGCTGAATATTTTGAGAGGCAAACATTTATTTCGTCCTTCCCAGATAGGGGAGTTCCCTGAAATTAAACCAGTGCATCATTTGGAACAGCTTAACCCTCTGACGCCTGGGGAACCAGGTTGTTCTGTAGACTTTATAGCTGGAAGAAGTTACACCTTCTCAACCTGCGTCCACAGCCTGGGGCCAGAAGCCTCACCTACTCTCAGATCTGCCATCAGGCACGAGGAGGAAGCCAGATATCAAAGACCTTTGATTTGTACAGACCAGGCTCCTCAACCTGACAGGAAACAGTCCCCTGGCAAATCAGAAGGAGCAGTGACCTCCAACGCAGAGGCACCAAGAATCAGGGGGAGTCAGGGCTTCCAGAGCCAGCACCGCACCTGTGAACAAGGCTTCAGGGTTTAGGTGGGTTTTGGCTTAACAATACTGTATTTAAATTGGCTTAATGGATGCAGCTGTCTCATACGGGAAGACTCATTCCTCCCCTGCTCTGGTTCCACCACCAAAAGCCTGCACCAAAAGCAGCTGTGACCACAGCAGACACATTGGCTTCCCATTACTTAGGGAGCACAGATAAGCTATGCCTGCCAAAACCCATGAAGTCACTGCACCCATTGCTTTGCAAAAACTATTGACATGGTGCAGTTTTCCTGTCCCGGGTGCTTAAAACTATCCCAGCATCTCCAGCTTCTGCCTTATCTCAAGGGCTCAACTCTATGGGAGCAGCAGCACCCTTCTGCTTCTGGGCAAAGCTTTTGCACAGGTCTACAAATGGAGTTGAGGAAATTTAGCAAATTATTTTACTTATGGAGCCAGAGGTAACTTAGCTACAAATTTGCCATAAAAGCTTAAAACAAGCCACATCACACCAGGGAAAATGTCCAGCTGGCCCAGTACTCTGTGTTCAGAAACCAGCACTAGACACCTGCCTGGGGAAGGGTACAACGCTATACAACAACACTTCCTCCCAGGATAAGCTGCCAGCTCCAAAAATTCCCAGCTCTGCCTTCTTGAGCCAGAGGCCTCCACAGCCTTTTCTGCTATAAATTCAGTCATTTCTCAGATCCGTAATTAACATCAACACCCCCGAATGCAGAGAGATCCACTGCTCAACCACGGACTCTCTGAAGAGCCACCGGCTCTGCGTTCCCTGCATCTCCCGTTACTTCCACACCCCTGAACTCTCAAACGGGACCACGAACCACCCACCACTCTTCGTCCCATCTGAACTCAGTCCCACAGCCCCAGCCCCAGCCCAGAGCCCTGCTCTACTCCCTCCTCCTTCAGAGGCTGCCCTACAGTGTTCAAATCCAAACAATCCGTGTATCTATATGGCAGGAGAATGTTTTCTTTTTAGTTCTTTTCCTAGAGTAAATTAGGCTTTTGATTTAATGAGCACCGAGCAGATATTTTCACAAGACATTATAACCCTAAAAACTCAGAACTGAGTAGAAGTCGCCAGGTCACAGAGCAGTATTTTACAAGAGAAGTTTAAAAAGGGTATGGACTTTGCACTCGGGAAAGGTGGTGGTAATAAATGAAGCCCTCAACAGCAAACCCAGTTTCCTACGTGGCTCAACTGTGACCCAGGAAGGGACCTTGCTCTACAGGTAACTAATCCCACACGATGGTCTGCCCAGGAAACTTGGGCTTCTCAGCACAATCTGCCACTAAGCTTAGAGCACAATGACTTGTCAGCGTGAGGCTCATCAAATTAATCTGCCATCAGAGCCAAGTAAATATTGTTTCCATCTGGTGGGTAATTTCAAATAAACTGGACAAGTTCTGTATGTCTCAATCTCACCAGCCATGTCCAGATGCATCCTGTGGTTAACCTTTAAAGATGGGCTTTTTCTCAAGAAACAGTAGCTTACTAAGTCAAGTTCCAGACTTCTAGGAGTTTGTACAGATAAGACTCTTCCATTTTCCATCCACAGGAAATCTGTCAAACTACACCCAGGCTCAACCTGTCACACCCTGCTCTCCACAGACATCACGCGTGAACCAAAATACCAACAGCTACTGCAAAACTCCCTGTCACACGTCAGTGGCACAGCACACAGCTGCCAGCCAGCCTGGGCTCAGTCTGGGGTTTATGTCAGATGGCTTTGGCTGCTCTTCCACCATCCAGGAGTAACACGATCAAACATGGACCAGCCAGTTGTTGAGATCCCACAGTTCCCAGTTCACGCCACCCGCTCTGCGCTCTTCAGCTCTCGGTTGCAGTAATGTTGGCAGGCAGGGAAGCACAAACTTAAGCTGCCAAAGGCCACCCAAGGAGTGAAGCACCTACTCACAGAGTAGCCCAGGACTACGGGGGTGAGAGGACCCAGTTCCTGGCTCTGGCTGGAGCTGAGCACAGCAGCAGCAGCTCCACGGGGATGCCTGTGGGAAGCCCCAACTCCTGGATATCAGAACCTGAGCTTCTGCCATTTCTCCTGCAAGGACCACCTGCGTGTGTTTGTCAGGCAGCAGCAGAGCTGTGGCACGTTTGGGGACCAGAAGGCTCAGAGACCAGCGGGTGGTGTCACCCAGGCTGACAGCACCCAATTCACACCCTTTGGCCGGCCCTCAGGAAGGAGCTGCAGCCTCAGCTATCCATTAGAGAGCAGCACATGGAGGTGACAAACCACCCAGCTCCTGTCCAGCACAAGGATGGCATGAAGTCTCCAGTTGGGTTCGTTACACACCTGTGTTCAGGTTCAGAGATGGGTGAAACACAGGCAGCTCCCAGCAGCATGATCCAGGTGTCAGCCTTCAATGAGATTACTAAGGTTTGAGAACAGGAATCACTACTAGAGCTACCTGCTTATCAAACCACATTCATTCTTTCACCCTCTATAGGGAAATTTGGTTTTAATACGTTTTCTCTCTATGCTCTTACATTTATTCCTTAAAATACAGAACAGGGTCAACAATCATTAAGTTTCATCAGTCTCGAGATGTCAAATGCTTTTTTTTTCCCCAAAGAGAGAGCAGATTAAGTGATTTCAGGGCAGAAATTGAGCCAGGCAAAGTCATTACCAGGGTGCTCCTTCCTCCAGGGCACATCCCCTCACTTCCAGCCATGACAACTGCCACAGGTTAAGGCTACCAAACTCGTTCCACATGACTTGTGGATAATAAACTGGTCACAGAGACTGGGCTTTTCCTCACTTCTTTCATTTGCTCAACATAACGGAGAAAGAGACACTATTTTATTTGACAGCAGCCACTTCCTTCCTCAGGACCAGCTCTTTACCCTATTTCATTGTGAGATCCCATCCAAACAAGCCCAAAGGCACAATGTCCCCGTCTCAAACGCCCAAACACCTCCCCAGGCTCCGAACTGGAGAGTGTTGGATTTTCCAAACAGCAATCACGCAGCAGAACAAAACGTGATCCTTAACCAGTAACATCAAAATCCAGCTGTGTCCCAAGACTTTTTGCCCTCTCATAATAATTTCTATGAGAGACAGGTTTATATCATTGAAGCTCACAGCATCACACGGCGTGTGGAAGAAAACCAGGTTCATTACAGACAGAACGCCTGAGGAGAGACCAGGTGTCCTGTTGGGTTATTTGTTTAAAGAATCCAAATACACATTATCCACTTACAGAAATAATGAAACAAGCTTGGAACAAAGACTTCCAAGTAAGGCAATTTAAACCCAAGGAGAAAGTGCCATCTTTAAAAACATACAGCAACTGAAGAAAAAAGGCAATTTTAAACAATGCATCATTTTTGTTTGTTATTTAACTGCAGGCAGTAATCAGTGAAATACAAAGGCAATTCTAGGTGACTTTCTACCACAAAATGAACGAGTTTCTATTCATTTTGCTTCCAGCCCATCCAATCCACCATGAGTCACAAATCAATTCAAATATTTGCATTCCACCATTACAGCTCGGAGAGATAATAAACTCTGTGCCTATATTTAAACAAAAGCTGTTACTGGGGAGCAGCACCTTGGGGTTTGCAAGGGTTCCTCAGAACAGCGAGGGACTTCCTTTCCCACACCCGCATCAGTCATCACTAAGCACCAGGGCCCTCAAAACTCGTGTGCCAGACAGGTACATACAACTGCTGGGTGTGCGATGCATCGTTATCCAGGTACCGGACGGCAAACTGGGAAGGAGAAGCAAACCCCTCCACCTGGAAGTTACAGCCACCCTTCCTGCCCCACTTTACACTGCACTACTCAATATTCTGCCTTGCCCCAAGCCAAAGGAACATGGAAGAGAAGAACACTACAATAATGAGAATTTCAGGCAAAATCTAATACACCCACACTAAGAGTATAAAAGCTTACAGAAGATGCATCTGAAGAAGCAGTATTTCCAATAAGTACTCAGCTTTAAGAGCATTAAGAACTCGAAGACAAAAACCTATAGAAGCAAAACGTGTTCAAGTGGTGTCACAGCAGACACACAGCATCTTGGCTGAGCAGCGCTCGATGCCCAGGTGTTCTGCATCTCCCTGCTGCAGCACTGACTTCTGTGTCTGCTGTCTCCTGGAGGACGAGTGCCTGCGAGCATCATTGAACTCACCCTCCTCCATTCAGTAAGGCACAAATGGCCTGAGGGTCTAGGGGCCAGGCTGGCTCTCAGGGCTCCTGCTCACAAACCAAGGGTGCAGCTGCCTCTCATGCCCACGGAGAAAACCAAGGGGATAAAAATCATCACAGTGAGTCTCCAGTACATNTCTCAGGGCTCCTGCTCACAAACCAACGGTGCAGCTGCCTCTCACGCCCAAATCGTCACAGTGAGTCTCCAGTACACGGCGTATAAATTAGCTTTACCCCATTTCTGGAGAGATTTCAGAGCAAACAGGCAGGTGATGGAGATGGCCTGCATGCAGCAATGCCTGCAGGATCCGAGACCCGGGTAGAGTAAAACAGCCCGACTAAACCCTGCACTCCTTGCGCCAAGGCCAAGAACACGAGTGTTATAGTCCTGTACACGCTAACAGCCCTTAAAGCGTTTTACAAACGGGGCCAGTGATGAATGTCTCTTTTGCAGGTGATGAAACTATGACAGTGACTTGTCCAAACTCATCCCAGCATCCAGCAGCAGAGACGGGAATACAACGTGGGGCTATTGAGGCCCCGAGTAGTCTATTACCCACTGGGCAAAGTATTGCAGGACTTCAAAAGTGGAGCCTCGCTGCAAACTGGCTGAAGACTGTCTTCTGCAATGGTTAGACATAATTCAAATTCATAGGATCACAGAAACATAGAAAGGTCCAGGCCAGAAGGGACCTCTAGGGTCACCTAGTCCCACCTTCCCACAGTCAGCAGGGACACCCCCAACTAGACCAGGTTGCCCAGGGTCTCCTCCAGCCTCCCCTTAAAGATCTCCAGGGAAGGGGCCTCCACCACCTCCCTGGGCATTGTGTCCCCGTGCTCCCCCACCCTCAGAGTAAAGAAACTATTCCTAATGTTTAATCTGAATCCGCTCTTCTCCAGCCTGAAGCCATTGCCCCTCATCCTGTCCCTGCAGGCCTTTGTAAACAGACCCTCCCCAGCCCTCTTGTAGCCCCTTCAGGTACTGGAAGGCTGCTCTAAGGTCTCCCCAGAGCCTCCTCTTCTCCAGGCTGAACAACCCCAGCTCCCTCAGCCTGTCCTCATAGCAAAGGTGCTCCAACCCCCTGAGCATTTTTGTGGCCCTCCTCTGGGCCTGGTCCATCAAGTCCATGTTCTTCCTCTCTCGAGGGCTCCAGACCTGCACAGAGCACTCCAGGGGAGGTCTCAACCAGAGCAAAGTGGCAGAACCCCCTCTCTGGGTCTGCTGGCAACGCACCTTTTGATGCAGCCCAGGATGGGATTGGCCTTCTGGGCTGCAAGTGCCCACTGCCTGCTCATGGCCAGCTTCTCAGCCATCAGCACCCCCAAGTCCCTTTCGTCAGGGCTGCTTCCTAACACCTCATACCCTGGGCTGTATGGAGAGTGAGGAGTGTTCTGACCCAGGTGCAGAACCCTGCACTTGCTCTTGTTGAACCTCATGAGGTTCACTGGGCCCACCTCTCCAGCCTGTTCAGGTCCCTCTGGATGAATCGCTAGATTGCAAATACATGCCCGTACCAAACGGTGCACTCACTCAAGAAATAAGCAAAGAAGCTACAGATCTGATCTGTAAAGATTTAGGCCCAAAGTTTGTAGCTCATAACTGGGCTCCCACTGCAGATCCAGAGAGACACAGGACAGTCTGCCCACAGACAGCCAGAGACTGGGATGTAAATGCTACATTTGTTTGGATTAACCAAGCAGAAATGTAAAAAACCGTCTCAAATAAAGTACTTCCGTGTTTTTTCAGTTCACCACAACCTTTCGTTAAAAGGCTCGGTCTGTCTGCTGACTCTATGGCCCCCAGGGAGCAGTTCAAGAAAAGCCACATGCGAATTTCCACTCCAGACCGGAGCTCTGAAGAGCTGCAGGGCGATTCCAGCAAGAGCAGCGCGGGCAGAGGGGCTGCAGATCTAACTCCAAGCACACTCACTCCTGCAACTCGGGTGAGCTGGTCTGCAGCCTGGTTTTATTCTAGACACCGATCAGCCAGATGAGCCCAACTGCCCACATTTACACCAGGGTGTAAAACCTGCAGTTGGGAACAAAGCCGGAGGCGTGAATTTGAGGACAAAACTTCCCTGAACAGAAGTGAGCTGTTCACGTTAGAGCTCCTCTCACCGCTCCCCCGGGATGAGCACGGGTATCGCTCTGGAAGTTTATCGTGAGGGGTGGAAGCACATGGCAGGGATGCTGCCCTGCCCTGCCCTCGCCAGGCGGGCAGCTCGGAGCTGTCTGTGCGGACCCGCGCTCCGCGCTGGAGGAGCTTCAGCTCAGAAAGAAATCCCCGCGAAGGCACCGGAGGAGCGGCGGGCAGGACACCGCACGGCTTCGGGGCGCTTGCTGCAGAGCGCTACGGGGAGAACCCCCCATCCCCGCGGCCACCCGCAGCGCAACGGCCGCGNCTTTGCCCCCCCCCCCCCCCCGCCCCCCCCCCCTGCCGTTGGCAGCGCCCGGGCAGTTTAACAACCGACCGGTAACGGCGGCACCGGGCGGCTGCGCTGGTGTCCGCACACCCCGGCCGGAGGGGGCCCCGCGCAACACCCAGCCCCGGGACCGTACAGAGCCCGGGCGACCCCAAACC
>VZTM01037212.1:33044-43845 GCA_013400555.1 Jacana jacana | reverse complement strand
AACGGCGGAACGGGGAGAGGCGGGAGAGGGAGTGCGGCCGGCGGGGAGCGAGGGGGACACCGCTGTCACTTCAGGGCGCCATGTTGGCGGTGGCGGCGGTTCGGGGGCTTCGCGGCGCTCGCCTCAGGTAGGGCCGCCACTCGGGGCTTTCTCCACGCCCTCCCGGGCGAGCGTCTGTGGATTCGTAGCGCTGAACAGCCCCAATTTCTCCTCACGCTTTGTGTTCCTTCCCCAGTTCCTGGCTGCCCCAGGCGGTTCCGAGCCGAGGGAGTCACTGGCAGACATCGCTGCTGGCGGCCCGGGCGTCTCTCCCCGTCAGGTGAGCCAGAGGCGGTTTCATCCCCAGGGCATCCATCCCCCATTTCCCCCGCGTCCAGACTGACTCTTAATCGATAAATCTTCGCTGTGAAGACACGGCGTGAGGGGAGTGTAACGCTGACCTGTGGGATGGCGGCTTCCTACCCTGCGTGTGGGGGTATTTGCTCCCTCAGGGTGTTTGGATTTAAGCCGTGCTGCAGAATTCCCTCTTGAGCAGCAATGGAAACGGGAGCCGAATGGAAAACGCCGTGAAGTGGCCTGTTGGACAGCCTGCATTTACACCTGTGTTCCAATCTGAGTTACATATGTGTACATTTTGTACACGTGTATGCAAAATACGTGTGTCTTTTGATGGTGCTAGATTTAAGTACCCTGGAGACCGCAGGTACCCTCACGGGAACCGTTTTGCACCACAAAGGGTGGCTGTTTGTCCCCCACCCCGCCCGCCCGGGGGACTCCTCTGCGGAGCAGGCCCAGCCTTACCTGGGGCGTGCGGGACCTGCCCAGGGAAGTGCAGCAGCAGAACGTCTGCGCCTTGAATTTGGTTCCAAACATGGAAGTTTTAAAAGCAGGTGCAAAACCAGCCACTCTTATACCGTGGGAGGGCAGGAATATTGCAGATAAAGCACGCCTTGCTCCCTGTGCAACCAGTGGCGTTTGGGTGGAATCTGCTCAGATCGTTCTGATGTTCAAAACTGGAGGTTGCTGCTCGTGGGCAGGGACAGTCCCTCCACAGACGTATTGCAGTCTCCTGGAAATGACATTCCTTGAACAGAGCTAACGGCTGGGACCTCCACTGGGAACCAAATCAAACGAGGGGAAGGAACGTCCTTAGGAAAGTGAAATGGAAGGGAAAGTCGCTGGTGTTTAATTGAAGGAGAAAATACCTTCATTGATTGGTGTAATTATTTCCCTTGCAGAGCACAACCAAAGAAGAAGAAGAAAGTAGATGTAAAGAAAGAGCAGGCACAGAAGGAACGGATGAAAAAGAAGATTAGAAAGTTGGAGAAAGCTGCCCCCGAAATGATTCCAATTGAGGACTTTGTGAGCCCACTGAAGTACGCGGAGAGCAGCAGGTAGGTCAGAGCCTCTCACCCTGCCTGTGCTGTTTCTCTCGCTGTGTGTCTGCGACAGTGCTGCCCTCGGGACAAAACCTTCCCTGCCTCTGCCAGGACACACGGGGACAGCAAGGTCCATTTGCTCCTGCCAAAAGCAGTGAAACAGCAGTCCTGTGAATGTCCTGCTGGAAAGGCTGTGGAAAACCTCAGAGGTGGCACAAACGAGGGGTGTTCTCTGCACTTAGCATTTGTTGGTGGTGTTCTGTTCGGGTTTGGTTAATTTGCTCTTTGGGGTGCAGGCCATTTCTCTATTAAAGCGTTATCCTACTCCTTACCAGGGTGCGGAACCTTCCCCCTCTGTCGCTTGAGGAGACGGAGAGAAGGGTGTTACTGCTGAAGAAGTGGTGTTTGTTCAAGCAGAACCAAGACAAGGCTGAGAAGGCTGCGATCCAGGCGCTGGTGGAAGCTCAGGAAGAGGCGCTGCGGGAGCTGCGCCTGGAGTCGGAGGAGCTGTACCAGGCAGCCACCCGCCGTGACCAGGGGCTCTTCCCCTTCGAGAGAGAGGGACCCGATTACACCCCCCCGCTGCCGGGCTACGACCCTCCGGAGGGGAAATGCCTCGATATCACCAAGGTGTACACGCAGTGAGGGAGGGCTCTGGCCTTCATCACGAGCTGCTCGGCCGAGCGAGGGAGGAGAGCGCGCAACAGGAGAAAAGGATTCCTTCTGCAGGTTGAAGTACTGCAGGTGGGGGACTGGAAAATCACACCAACGAAGTATCTGGGGGACTCCTCTGCTCAAACGCCCCTCGGGTAGTAGCACACCCACCAGCACCACCCTGCCACGACAGGAGCTGGCATTTCCTGGAGCATTTTATCTTTCCTCCCTCCCCACGCTCCCAGGCAGCAGCGTGTCCTTTGTTCTGCATAAGCCCTACAGGGAAAGGTCACTGTGCCGTACTGGGGGGTGGGAGCCGACTGCCCCTGCCGTCCTGGGCTTTGGCACCTAAGAGGGAAAAGGGGCAGCAAATGTGCTGTGATCAACCCCC
The DNA here is from genome assembly GCA_013400555.1 of Jacana jacana. Lineage (NCBI taxonomy): Eukaryota > Metazoa > Chordata > Aves > Charadriiformes > Jacanidae > Jacana > Jacana jacana. The sequence goes on along the minus strand of VZTM01037212.1, from coordinate 41,421 downwards.
CTGCGTTTGGGGGGGTTATATTGCCATGTAAGCGTTTGCCCCAGAACAAAAGAGAAGCCTCTCCATTCACCCAAACCTTTATTCGTGCAGTGATTGTGCAGGCTGCCCGGGGCACACGCAGCCGGTGCTGGTGGGGGTGGTGGGAGAGGCCGCAGCACCTTCCCACCGGGCAGAAGCTCTTCACACACAGCAGTCAGCTCTCTGTGACTGCAGAGCTGGCGGGAGCAGCCCCGGCTTCACCCTCTCTTCCTGGGGTGGGTTCCCTGCTCCAGGGGTGCAGCACAGCTGGCGGGGAGGAGATCCTGCTCTGGGGGGGGCGCTGCCAAGGTGGGGGTCCAAAACTCAGTAGTGAGAGGCCAGAATCAAATGAAGCCCCTTCCATTCTCCCTTTAAAAAAACAAACCAGGAGTTTAACTAACTAACTAGGGTATTTCTGGTGAGTGCTGCAGCGTGGTGGGGCAGAGCTCCAGCCGTGGGGAGGCAGGAGGCTGCAGAAGGCAAACCCCAGCCTGGGGGTGCACAACGTCACTGACCCCACACACGGCACAACTAGTTGGGTTTGTCCTGGTCCAGCGGCAGGTACCAGTCGGGGGGTGGGGTCCTCCTCAGCCTCCACACCGGGGTGTGCTTCTCTCTGTCCATGACTCGAGCTCTTTCACTCTGGCACAAAGACTCCTGCGAAACAAGGGAGAAACACCCCCAGGGCAGGGCTGGCCGTCCAGGCTCACGGAGCTCATGGCCCACCACAAGGACTGGCGACACTGGGCCAGTCTCTCCAGTGGTGCCCGGTGACAGAAGGGGAGAAAAGGGCACAAGCTTGTGCATAGCAAGTTCCATCCCAACACGAGGAGGAGCTTCTTCCCTGTGGGGGTGGCAGAGCCCTGGCAGAGCCACCAGGTGGTGGATCTCCATCTCGGAGCCATTCAACCCCCCGGAGGCGGGGTGTGGGACCTGCCCTGGGTGGCCCTGCTGTGGCAGGGGGACTGGGTGGTCTCCAGAGGTCCCCGACAGCCCCACAGCGTTCTGGGGCTTATGGTGCTTAATAGAAGTGCCCAACTCTGCGCCGGCAAGCCAGGCTACACCTCTTAACCGCGTCACCTTCACGGTCTGCCCCTGCAACCACCGCTGCGTCTTTGCCTTTGGGGCTGTTCAGGAGCCCTGCTCTGCGGAGGGGGGGCCTTCCCGGACCCACCCCTTCACTCCCCCAGGCCCGGCTTTTGCCTGCGAGGAGGCTCTTTCTGGAGAACGCCACACCGGGAGCTTTCACACCGGCTCCCCCCGGCCCTTCAGCCACTCTCCCCGCCGGGACCGGGTGGCGGTGCGTGCGGTACCTTGGCGGCGGGGGAGCGGTCCCTCTCCCAGGCGCGACAGGCCTCGTAGTCCTCCTTCCAGCGGCCGCAGGCCGGCAGCTCCCCGTGGGCGTAGTAATGATGGAAGGCGTGCCGCAGCCCGCGGCAGTGCTTCCACTCCCACCAGTAGTCCTCGCACGACCGCGGGGGCTGCGGGAGGACACAGACCGGGATCAGCCACCGCCACCTCGGCCCGGTGGCCCCGCCGCCCCTCGGCCCCGCTCACCCGCCAGCTCTCGCCGCCCGCCATGCTGCCGTACGGACGGGAGCGGGGCCGGGAGAGCCAATCCCCGCCCGCCTTGCAGCGAGACCCACCCGGCCGGCCAATAGCAGAGGGCGGCACAAACCTGCTGCCTCATGGCCCCGCTCCTGGGCCCGAGAGCCAATGGCTGCCCGCAGGGGCGGGGCGAGGGGAGGCGGGGCTCCGACCGCTCCGAACAACGACCCCAAACGCTCCCGTTTTACCCTCAAACCTCCCGCCGCCGCGGCTTCCCCCCCCCGCCCAAAATGACGCCACGACAGCTTCCTTCCGCTCGGCCCGACACGGGTCCCCGCCTCTCCCTCCCTGCGCCGCTCGAGTGCAGACATCGCTGTATTGAACTATTAAAAGGCATGTTATTAATTACGCCATTAATTAATAAATACAAAAAGCGGTTACAGGGGGGGCTTACAATGATTTATAACCAACAGCCGGAGCCCGGAGGAGAGATCCCCCCACCCAACAGCCCTAAAGGCCTTTGCACCACAGCAAAAAGCTCTCCTGGAAGTGGGGCAAAACTACAGAGAAAGAGGCAAATAGCAGGAGGGGAGGGGAGGAGGCGGCCAGAGAACGGACCCTGCGGTGCCAGAGACCTCGTGGGTTACACCTCTGCTTGATCCCAGACACACTCTTCCCAAACAGCCCTTGGGAATTCCCAGAACTCAACTTCCAACTGAAAATCCAGGCAGTCCCGACAGCTCCGGTTTTAAAGGCGAAACCAGAGAGCGGCCGCGCTCCCGTGCCGCAAACGCCTCCTCGGCCCCAACAACCACGGTCCAATACGCTGCAAGGGTTATTTTATTTCCCTCCTGACTGACTAGAGGTTCCACCACTCAGGGTTTTCTTCCCTTCTTGCGCAGGGACTGCCCTTCTCCCGAAAAGGCAATGAACCGGCTCCCAGAGTCATCCTGGAAAAAAGGAGAAAGAGGGGAGAAAGGCCGTTCCCTCTTTGTTCACAGCCCGTGTTTGACCCAGCAAAACCAAGCCATGGCTAGAAAGAACACTCCAGCAGAGCAGCACCTGCCTGTGAGCATCTCACATCCCTCCTCCACGTAACAACCACCTCCCGAGAATAAATCCCGGCCTTTCCGAGACCTTCCAGCCAGCTCAGACCCAGCCTGGCTTCGTTTGTCAGCCCAGTCACCTTTTGTCACCAAGGACACCAGGGGCTGCTGTCACCCACCTCAAACCCCTCTGTAACAGAGCTGTGCTGTGACAAGTCGAGGGGGGAAAGAGGAACCACAAGCTTGGACAGGAACGTCCTAATTCCGCCCCAAAAACTGGGAGGAAGGATCCAATTTACCTCTTCCATCTTCTTAACGAGCGGACGCGAGTTTCTAATGAACGTGATTCTCCCGATCTTGAAGTCGTAGTTGGGAATCCCCCTGGAAAAGCAGCACAAAACCATGATGAGAGACCTTGTGCTCCCACCAGCCGGCGGGCAGCGCGGGGCAGCGCGGGGCACCACGGGGCAGCGCGGGGCAGCACTCAGCAGGCACCCTCACACTCAGTCTACACCATCTGACCATCCAGCTCCCCACCGCAAGCTGGCAGCAAAGCTGGCTTGTTTGTGTGGAGGGAGCAGGGAAGAAAATGAAGTTAAAGCTGAAATTAAACCCTGCTCAAACACCGATCCCTCACCCCCCGACAGCTGAAGGCAACAGACCGACCTTCGAATGTCTCCTGGTTTAATGGGCGACGGACTGGGCTCCACGCCTTTCTTCTTGCCATCCAGCCTGTTCCCGGAGCCCGAGAAGGCCTGTGGACGCACACAGCGAGGGTCAGTGTCGCCGCGGCCGGTGTTGGAGCAGGCAGCACGGCGCTGCTGCGCTCTGCGAAGCCTTTTCATTTCGGTGTTTGACCCAGCGGGGGTGCCGCTGTGAGCCCATGGGCCCCGCCTGCAAGAGCCTGCTCCGCTCCCCCGTTCAGACCGCCCGCTCCAGGACAGCGCATCAGACTGGGACCAGCTGGGACCCCACAAACCAGTTAAAGCACGAGCAACCCCAAGAACTGGTACCAGCATTTTGCAGTCGTTTGGAACAACTTTCCCTCACCATTTTACAGCGTTCAGAAACCAGCAGAAGCAGGGACTTACACGAAATCCGATGTCGCTGACGTAGCCAGTAGGGTCTGCTTCCACGTCCTGTCAGAGAGAGGACAGGTCAGCTCCTCCTGCTCACGCTGTGCACAAACACACAGCAGCACTTCCACACCTTTCTGACCAAACAAAACCTCAGAACAACCCCTTTGCAAAATCAACAGTTGGTAAAAACCATCTCAGAAGTAACACACAGAAGTGTCTGGTACGTGAAGCTGAGGCTTAAGAAATTGTTTCTGGACAGAGAGGTCTGCTGGCAGCCTCTGCTCCCTGCCACGCACCGCTGACTTCTAGGGAATATCTGTGAAGAACAGAAGCGTAACCTACTGTGGCCTCCTCAGGCTGGGCACTTCTTTCTGGTTCCTTGTACCCCAAAGGAGCATCAAAATCCACCTATTGACACAAGAAGCATGAAAATAAGCATGACCGATACTTTTAATCGTAAGCTTTATACTACTATTCCTCAAAACTCCCCAAAGCATCACTGCATTTCCATCTAGGAAGAGCTGAGGTTTGCTCATTAACCATTTTAACCCAGCACTAGAAAGACTGAGCCTCCCAGGAACGAGTGTTAGCAGGAAATGAGACAGAGCAGTTAAACAGCACCACACGGTGTCACTGCAGTTTGAGTCAGGACGAGGCTGTTCAATAAAAGCCTCGGAGTGCAAACCAGGATGAAGCTAAACACTGGATTCTAGGGGCTGCAGTCACCTGAGATGAAGTGCAGCTGCGTGGACACAGCTCCACGGGGTACTCTCAGATGGGCCATCCCACCCGTCCCGTCCCACAGCGTCAGAGGCGCCTGGCGCTGCCCCCCCCCGCGGGAGGAGCAGACCTCCCGCATCCGCTCCGACTTACGTTCATATCGCACTCGATGATGGACACAGCCTTATCCGGCTTGGTCTCCATCACCCGCAGCTCATAGATCTGAAACGGGAGCCAGCACATGAAAGAGCTCCACTGATGTTTAAAAAAAGAGCATTTCTACACCTTTCCCTTCAGGCAGCTCCAAAAAAAACCCTCGAGGTACGTGTTCTTCAGCTTGAGGACGGGATACTGCAGGGTCTCTACAGAACCTGAGAGCAAAGATTTTCATCCCAGAGGATTGTTGTGTGGCTGAGCTAGAGAACAGACCCTTTACTGCACCATTCCCATACCTTAGCCTCCAGTTTTTAAAACAAATTACGAGTTTAGGATAAATTCTGTCCATAGACTTATCAAAACATCAACAGCACAAAAAATTATCTTCTTGTGAGTCAAGAAAGAATCTAAACAGCAACTCAGGGAATTTAATGACCCCTTTTTCCTCCAGATCAGAAATCTGCCATCTGGGCTGGCTGCCAACAACACACAGCCCCGTGTGACTGTGTCACCACCCGCATCCAACACCTGAGCTGAGCCTGCAGCCCTGAGGGATCAGACACACACGTGTGCTGCCAGAAACACTCATCTATAAAATGCAGTCCCAAAGTTCTGGGGTGGTCTCAATCTGCCCAAATACAGCTCAATTTTTGTGCTGTACGTGGGGCAGAATTCATTTCCTCGATCCGATGGTATCCACCGGAACTGGCACGGGCTGGAGTTGCACCCCCTACCTTCTCATTGTAGTTGATGGCAATCACATCCCCTGTCGTCAGGCAGGCAAAGTTCCTCAGTGCATTTTCTAATCTTTGGGGTACGTTAAGGTGAAACACCGGCTTCCAGCGCAACATCGAACCTTCAAAGTGTTACAGAGCCCTGACCCTCCGTCTCTCAAACCCGGTGTAAAAGCCACCAGCACTGCAGACAGCCTTTCAGCAAACACTAGGGTGTACGAGTTCTGCTAAGGGACACTCAAACTCACGGGACTTTAAGCCAAGATTCCTGTTTCTGCACTCCAGGCTGGGCTTTGTGCCAGCAGCTGGCCACGCAAAAGCTCTCCAGCCTTTCTGCTTTCAGCAGGAGCAGGTACCTGCTACTGGAGGAGCAGGAGCCACACCTGAAAAGCCACCTCTCCTTTGTCATTGCCAAAGTTTTGTCCTCTGCTCCATAACTGAATAGGAAGGATACACAGCTTTGGGATTGGTGATGTCAAGAAAATCTGGGCTTTGTGGCTGAAATTTTGAGTAAGTAGCAACTTGAAGATTCACACTTTCCACTTGCACCAGACCCCCCTCTTCCAGCAGCAGGTTCTGCATCATCTGAGAGAATGAAAACAAAAACACACACCATCAACAGGATGGATGTTTTGAATCCTCTTTCCTTGCATACACCTATTTTCGCTGGGGCCACCAGCCTCCCGGAAACACACCAGTTTTCCAGGGTTTGACTTTGGGGAGGAGAGTCGGGTGCCTCTCAGAAAGCAGCCAGCTTTGCTCACTTTGCTAAGCTCTCAGGAGCGCAGCCTGAGCTGTGGCTGGAAGCTGTGGTGGGGACACACAGCCAGCAAAGACGGGCACGTTCCAGAACCCTTCCACCTCTTTAATATTAAACTGGCAACTCACTCATCCCACTCCTCTGGTTTGGGCAGTTCAGCCTGACAGCTCACCCAGTGTGGCAGGTAACAAATGCCCTCGTCAGCCACGAACTCCAGCACCCCGCAGTGCGTCATGCGGTCTGAGTTTTTGTTGGTCAGCTTAAACAGCATCGGGTAGGTAATATTAAGTCGGCCTGGGGCGAGAGGAGAGAAAAAACCTTGTTTGTGAAAAGCCCCGGGGACATTTCGGAAGCTTTCAGAGCTTGAACATTAGCAAGAGAATGGGCCAGGCTGTAGGAGGGGATTGCCCTCACACCATCCTTCCAACTGCCCAAAGCTACACATAGACTTGAGAATGCAGACACACACTGTATTGCCATCGCACTTCCAGCTTTAAAAGCCTCTCCAACGTTTCCCCAAGCTCAGGGCTGAGCAGGCAGCTGGGATTACCAAAGGAATCTATTACTGTGTCCTTGTGCTATTACCAGTTGGCTCCCACCCAATGGATTTTAACTGGCCTTGCCAATTGAAAAAATACAGCACAAGAAAACTAATTTAGCAAAAAAGTTCTATTAAGGCTAAAACTCAGAGGGGAAGAACATAAACCCTTAGTTACAAAGGCCACTTTGTAATTTCAGAGTTAACTATCACTTATTTTTTCTTTAAAATGAATTCTGCTCCAGACAACACAGTCCAGAAGAAGCAGAGGTTAAGAGTTTAGTAGATGAACTGTGACTGTTGCACTGAGCGCACCACTAATAGTTAAAAATTGTTGATTCCAGCCTCAGGTAGCTCAACACTTCAGATGTCTGTACCTGGGGACAGACAAACCCCATTAATTCGGGCAGATAATTCCAAGTAATGAGTCTCATATTCTCTATTTAAGCCAGATTTTAACAGATAACTGAAATACCGCGGTATTTGTTTGCACATTTACTGCCATTTCTAGTGGGTTTATTCCAGAACAAGGATATTCACTTACTGAGTTGATCCAAAGCCGACGGTGGCATAATTACTGCAGAAAGGAATAACACGTGAGATTAGGAAAAGTACGACTGTGCAAAGAGTACACAACATAAATTTTATCATTCCTTTATCTAAAATCTCCTGCAAATTCATTTTCAGCCAGAGATTTCAGTAGTCAGTCAGGGCAAACACACCTGCTGGCATGGACAGCACAGAGTTTAATCGGGGAAAAAAAAAACCATTTGAAGGTTTTAAAGTACTAGAGAAAACGTTTCCTAAAGGGAATTTTCTTTGTTTGGACTTATAGGTGCTATTAAATCGATGCCAGCTCAGACGAACCCAGCACGAGTGGGAGAGCCCCAGAACCAAACCATTCCCGCCGCTCAGGGACAAGGGTGGGACAAGGAGGGCAGGGAGTTCTCGGCCGCGAGCTCCCGTGGCTCAAAACGGGCCCAGGATTTTAACTACAGCCTTGAAAGAAGAAGAAGATCGCTCTGCTTCTAAGGCTCCTCAACCGGGCCGCGCTCGGTGGGTTCGTCAATGACCGGCAACGGCATTAACCCCTCCTTCTTCCTCCTCAGGCCCCGCCCGGGGTGCTGGCCCGGCGGCTCCGTCCCACCGCAGCCCGCGTCACCGGCACCGCTCGCGAACAGCCTTACAACAAGTTACGAGACGAAATAAAACATGCACATACTCTTCCCGCCTTTCTCCACATCTGACCTGTCATTAGGCCCGGCCAGCATGGACACCGAGAAGCAGCGGTACTGGGTGGAGAAGCGGTTCTGGAAGACCCGCGGGATGGGGTGATCGAACATGTTGAAGGAGAACTGCGGGGAAGCACAAAGAGCGCGTTAAGAGGTGCCCACAGCACGCTGGGGTGTCGCGGCGCCATGAGGGTCCTGAACCGCAGCTACAGCCGGACCGAGGGGCCGCGGGGCCCATTTCCCCTCGCCCTTAATGGCAACGCAAGGCAAGGCCAGCCCAGCCCAGCCCAGCCCAGCCCATCGCCCCGCAGGAGCCCGGCCGCCCACCGTGACTCGGCACCCCTCGGCCACCACCCCGGGCCTCACCATGGCGGCGGAGACGCTGGAGCTACCGCTGTGCCGGGCAGGGCCGTTCTCTCCTGACGGGGCTTTCCTCCGCCGACAGGCCCCGCCCTGCGCCCCGCCCTGCGCCCGCCTCCCCAGCGGCCATGTCGTGTGAGGGCAGAAGGCAAGATCGCGCGCCGACCGATCCGGCCGTGGTGGGCG
>VZTM01037212.1:0-30256 GCA_013400555.1 Jacana jacana | reverse complement strand
GGATTCTTTCAATGGGGCTGAACTGGGGAAAGGATGAAGGTTTAATCTGCTTTTGTAACTTATTTTTTCCATGATTTACGACACTGAAAACCAGTCAGTCACACTCCCAAAGTTCATGTAGCTTTGTTATTTGGGAGATCTTAAAGGTAGCGACTTGTCTGAAAGAGAATTTTGGCATGGTGTGGCGTTGCAGAAGGGGCTGTTTCCCCTTGCCTTTGCTAACAGCTCTCTGCTCCACCACAGGCGTTGTTTCAGTGCGACCAGGTACAATATACGCTCGTCCCGGTGTCCGGATGGCAAGAGCTGGAAACTGCCTTTCTCGAGCATAAGGATCAGGTGAAGAACCCCTGGATTTATTCTTTATTTAATTGCAGCTCATCTTCTATAGGCGAGCACTTCCCTTTCCCAGCTTAAAATAGCAGCTCTTAAACTAATGACTGCTATTGGTTCCCTCAAAACGTGGTTAAATTTTAGCATATGGGTAACAAACCTGTCAAGCTTTTAGCATCAGCTCAAGCTAAGGTGCTATGATTTTGATAGATTGAAATTGAGTCTGCATGGATTTGCATTTTGAGATATAAAAGGGGGTGGTACTGGATGTCCAACGTACCCAAATTTGCTGCTTTGTCTTGAATTTTTTTTTTTCCTCCTCAGAGACATCAAATATCAGAAAGTACATAGAAGTTTGGGCAATAATGAGGGTTTTGGAGGTTTTGTAAAGCTGTGTTCAGCCTTCTGTGTTTCCAGCTAGTTGAAGTAAAATACATTCTCCCCTCTGCCCCTTTTGAACTTGTTTTTTTATTTTATTTTATTTTATTTTATTTGCAGTTCAAATACTTTGTTCTGATCAATTGTGGTGCCAATGTTGACCTTCTGGAGATCTTGCAGCCAGAAGAAGACACTTTCTTTTTCGTGTGTGACAGCCACAGACCTATCAACGTAGTGAATGTCTACAATGACACGCAGGTAGATGCTTTTCCCTCATCACTCAGAGTGAGGCGCTGTGTGGTGTGGGGGTGGGGTGGTGCTCTCTGTGCTCTGCAGAACTGCTCCCCTCGTTTGCCAGCGGGGCAGGAGGCAGCACTCCTGGGGAGTCATGCACAGGAGCAGAAAAAACATCTGGTTTGGGTAATAAAACATACCTGGTTAGCAGCGTGCTGGTTGCCAGCAGGAAGAGCCTGTTGGTCCTCTTGCCATAAGTCAAACTGCCACAATCAGAGGANGCGATTGGTTAGCGGCGTGTGTCGTCACTCCCTTTTCTCAACCCCATTAGCGAAGACCCGGAACGGGTTATGCAGGTCGCACAATCCTCTCTGAGGAGAAGGGTCGGCCTCTTTTCCATTGGCTAGCACGCCGTGAGGAGCGGACCAATGGGAAGCGGCGCTGTTTTGGCGCCCAGTTTGAGTGGGAGCGGCCGGTGACTCCGCTGTTTCCCCGCCGCTCGCGCTGCCGCCATGTTCGTCTCTGACTGCCGCCGCGAGTTCTATGAGGCGATCGTCAGCCAGGTATGTGGGGCGCGGCGCCCCCGGGACCCCGGCGCCCGCGGAGCCTGCTTCCCTCAGACCTCTCCCGGGGGCTCGGCGGCTCTCGCCGCTTCACGGAGCGGGGCGGCGCCGGGCCCGCCCTGGCTCTGGCGGCTGAGGCGCTCCGGTACAGCCCGGGTGTGGGGGGGCAGTGGAGCTCGGCTGTCTTTTTGTTTATTTTATATCTTTCTAACCATCGCGCGGTTGTCTGCTCAAACGCTGAATTCTTCCTTCCCCGAGGTTTCTCCGGCGGCCGTTCTCTCAGCTCGGCCGGGTGCCGGCTTCCACGTCTCACCCGCCGTGGGCGCTCACTGAAGCGGCAAAGCTGTTGTTTAACGATTTCTAGCATTTCTGCCCTTGAAATTGTGTTGCGGATTGTGCAAATGGAAGCATTTCCCTCAACTCCAACCGCGAGCAGGATGTTAACAAAACCCAAACAAACGAAAAAGCCCAGACCCCACCGGATAAATTGCTTTGCCCAGATGAAGGCGTTGGTTTTTGGAGGCCTTGCTCCTGCCTTTGCTGCTCCAGCTCCCCTCCTGCAGACGTCGGCCGTTCTGGGCAGGATGACACTGGCCGTAGGGGCTGAGCAGCCCCGACACCTCTGCCTGCCCCGTGTCCCGGCCATCTGTGCGCTTCACGTCACAGCACCTCAGATTTGGCACCCCCATCGATGCATTAATGATGTTATTCTGTTGGTTTTGCAGCGTGTTCTCCTTCTTGTTGCCTCAGACGTTGATGCATTATGTGCTTGTAAAATACTCCAGGTAGGTCTGTGCTCCTTATCGCTCTTGGCTGATGGTAAAAGAGAAACTGCCCTCGGATTCTTTCAATGGGGCTGAACTGGGGAAAGGATGAAGGTTTAATCTGCTTTTGTAACTTATTTTTTCCATGATTTACGACACTGAAAACCAGTCAGTCACACTCCCAAAGTTCATGTAGCTTTGTTATTTGGGAGATCTTAAAGGTAGCGACTTGTCTGAAAGAGAATTTTGGCATGGTGTGGCGTTGCAGAAGGGGCTGTTTCCCCTTGCCTTTGCTAACAGCTCTCTGCTCCACCACAGGCGTTGTTTCAGTGCGACCAGGTACAATATACGCTCGTCCCGGTGTCCGGATGGCAAGAGCTGGAAACTGCCTTTCTCGAGCATAAGGATCAGGTGAAGAACCCCTGGATTTATTCTTTATTTAATTGCAGCTCATCTTCTATAGGCGAGCACTTCCCTTTCCCAGCTTAAAATAGCAGCTCTTAAACTAATGACTGCTATTGGTTCCCTCAAAACGTGGTTAAATTTTAGCATATGGGTAACAAACCTGTCAAGCTTTTAGCATCAGCTCAAGCTAAGGTGCTATGATTTTGATAGATTGAAATTGAGTCTGCATGGATTTGCATTTTGAGATATAAAAGGGGGTGGTACTGGATGTCCAACGTACCCAAATTTGCTGCTTTGTCTTGAATTTTTTTTTTTCCTCCTCAGAGACATCAAATATCAGAAAGTACACAGAAGTTTGGGCAATAATGAGGGTTTTGGAGGTTTTGTAAAGCTGTGTTCAGCCTTCTGTGTTTCCAGCTAGTTGAAGTAAAACACCCTCTGCCCCTTTTGAACTTTGAACTTGTTTTTTTATTATTTTATTTTATTTGCAGTTCAAATACTTTGTTCTGATCAATTGTGGTGCCAATGTTGACCTTCTGGAGATCTTGCAGCCAGAAGAAGACACTTCCTTTTTCGTGTGTGACAGCCACAGACCTATCAACGTAGTGAATGTTTACAATGACACACAGGTAGATGCTTTTCCCTCATCATCACTCAGAGGCGCTGTGTGGTGTGGGGGTGGGGTGGTGCTCTCTGTGCTCTGCAGAACTGCTCCCCTCGTTTGCCAGCGGGGCAGGAGGCAGCACTCCTGGGGAGTCATGCACAGGAGCAGAAAAAACATCTGGTTTGGGTAATAAAACATACCTGGTTAGCAGCGTGCTGGTTGCCAGCAGGAAGAGCCTGTTGGTCCTCTTGCCATAAGTCAAACTGCCACAATCAGAGGACAAAGATCCCCAGAAAGTAGTATCTATTCCCTCGGCATCAGCTGCGCTTACGGTGTGGCTGTTAAGCACAAACGATTTGACAACGTAATTTCAACAAGCAGTGAAAAACAAGAATTCCTTCAGTACTGCTGTAAACAAGGAATAATTATTTTTACTCTTATTTTGTATAAATACTGCTTTTTATTACAAAGACTCTTCTTTTTGTTATGTCAGGAGTCAATCGGGCAGAATGAGTTTTTGGTTTCCCTTCCTAAGCACCTGAGTTATTCTCATTTGTCATTTGAAATGCTTTTTAATAACAAGATACTTCATTTAAAATGATTTTTGCTTGCTAGATTAAGCTGTTAGTCAAACAAGATGATGATCTCGATGTTCCTGCATACGATGATATCTTCAGAGATGAAGAGGATGAGGAGGATGAAGAGGAGGACTCGGAGAAGGAGAGCGATGGCTCAGAGCCCTCAGAGAAGCGCAGGCGCTTTGAAGAGGTGAGTGTCTGCTGTCCCCTGTGAGCAGACAACAAGCACTCATTACATCTGCGTGACATTAACAGTGACACTGGAGTAACGCTGGTGTTCAGTTAGATCACAAATGCGAATGTAAGATTTAAAAAGAACTGACTTTGACCAGAAGAGTTTCATGTACCCAAAAATGTTTGTTTACTTGGACTGCCCAGAAATACTGTCTTACAAGGGAGGATGTTTTGAACGTGATTATGCATGATGCTGTCTGTGTGACGGGTGAGCTGGAGAGAGTGATCCCCGCGGTGTTCAGTCTAGCAGAACAACTTGTTTAGGTATAACACTTGGGTTTTTAGTAATTGTTAGAGAAGATAGAAGGTTGCAAACCATTCAGTAATACATTCTGTCTGTCCTTGTAGCAGTAAACAAACAACAGCAGCTTATTATGGAGACATGAAAAGTTAAGTTTGCCAAATATTTGTAGCATATTTTCTATTTATACCATCCAAGGAACAAAAGACAGGAGGCTAGTAATGTTAAGGGACCATCAAATATGAAGACATTCTCAGGTTTAATATATTTTTTCTATTAACACTGTACACTTTTTCCTAATAATCCACAAAGGGTGCTAACTCAGCAAAAGCAGATAGAGAACTGCCTTTGACTTTCTCATAAATTGGATACTTAAAAGCAATTCTCCAACCTGTTAAATATTTCACAAAGATCTTAATTTCTTTGCATTTTCAAGCTGATGATGCCAATTATGGAGGTTAAAGATACAGCAAGTCCCTCTTTCTGAGCTTTATTAGTTACCTCAGCTTTATTTTTCATCAGGGTCACTTTTGATGCTACCAAACTCTGCTGGGAGGGGGTGAGGCCAGTGTGGAGGGCACTGCCCCCTCACCCCCTCGTTGTGGAGACAACCTAAATAACTGTGAGCACTGAAAGGTGCCGTGATTTGGAGAAGTGCCTTCCTTGGGGGGGAAAATTGATAGTTTTCTCCTTAAGGTGTTGTTAATAGGAATAATTATTTTTAATGAATAGTTTAATTAAGTCTTTTGAATGAAGGTGTAGTCATTAAAGTATCTGGATGGATAGTAATCTACTAGAGTGTTTTTTCTAGCTTTTTAACATCCCACTTAATCTACAGGATGTAATAGAGAGAACAATGAGGAGGCGACAAAGGCGGGAGTGGGAGGCACGCAGGTGGGTTTATTGTTTGTCCTGGTGCTTGTATCTATTCTTTCTCATTTTTTATATTAAAATCTTGTTGTGAATACAAAAGCCCGATAGCACGCTGCTGATTTGCAATGCTTTAGTGTTAACTACTCAGAAAGTGAAGAGAGAGATTTACTATGTAAAAACAAAATGTGTAAATGGAGGATAGTTGTAAATAGGGGTTTATACATTTGAGTAGGCACGGGTGTAACGTAGCTGCAATGTTCTGTGCTGGGTGAATTGTGCTCCCGTTTGCTTCCTCTGCAATCCCACGATTCCCAACAGGAACGAGCAGAGACAGATCAGAGAAGGAAATGGGATTTGAGCTGTAATGATTTGATGAGTTTCCCTCTTTAAGTTCTGAGTATACTTTGGGGAGTTTTCCACACCGCTATTAAAATCTAAGCGCTTTGCAGAAAAAAACTGCAAGCCCAAGCTTAATTTTTATGTATTTACTAAAATGGAATTTAAACATTACTTCACAATTCCTGAATGACATTTCTGATTGGATCCAATTGAGTCAAACGTGGTTGGTGGTTTTTTTTCCTTTTTAGACGAGAAATTCTCTTTGATTATGAGCAGTACGAGTACCATGGGACCTCAGTAAGTATGAACACATTTGCCATAAGCATGCAGGTGTTTGTGGTAATTGGTTAATATCCAATTTTAGAATTACCTGATACAATATTATGATTATCTACTAGTACTATGCAGTGTAATAATATAGTTATACCTTGTTATCCTGGTATCTTCCTGTCACGTATGAGATACACCATATATGTAGAAGCAGTGTGATGTAGCAGTCCATGTCTCTGGCTGGGTCTGTACAACTGTTCTGTGGATGAACCAGAGGCACCGTAGACACAAGACCGGCAGGGACAGCAGCTGAGCCACAGGGGATACTGTCGTGTTAACAGTGGGGGGGAATGACAGACAGATCTCCTAATGCTTTTGTTTGATAGCTTTAATGCTGGTGTAACCAGAAGAATTGATGGTGTAGTTTTTTTAGGTCTTGACAAAAGTATTTTTCTACAGGCAACATACTCTCTCAGAAAGCTTCAGGGAGCTTGTCTGCCTGTCAGGGTGCCAGAATGTCTCTCACACACCACTTAGAGCATCAGACTGTTCCTTTGTCATTTGGCCTCTTGTCTGATTATTTTTCTGTTTTATGAGGTGCTGCTTTATGTGTAATACAAGAGTGTGGAGCTGTACAAAATGTTTTTCTTCCCACTTAGTGTCTTTCACAGTAAGATGCTGTCAGATTGCCAGACTCCAATGGGATTTCTAGAGCTTTAGTAACATGCTAGTGCTTGGCAAATGTAGCTGTGTTGTGGTTAATGAAGCCAGAGTTTTGTGTTCATTTATGCTCTCTTTTTGCTTTTCCTTCATGCAGTCAGCGATGGTGATGTTTGATCTGGCCTGGATCATGTCTAAAGACTTGAATGACATGTTGTGGTATGTTCCCATTGTCATTTTTCATAGAGCCCAGGAGCTTAAACCCATAGTCAAGAGGGGCAAGATTTTCCAAAACTATTTGACTTTGTGATAGGGTTCCAGTTGATGTTGTGAGTGGATGTATGTCTTGAATTGGAGGACACATCTGTATAAAATCATTACAAAAACCCAATAGATTTTGCATGGGAAAAGGGAGGATGACACCATGTGTATGCTAACAAGGGCATAACAGTGTAGAGCTTTGCTGACTTCTGTCTGCACCTGGGGAAAGGGTTTTGGAGTCGTTCCCCTGCAGTACATTGTATCTAACTCTCTGGGTACCCAACTAGAGTGGCTTTTGTTGTAACCTTTTGTTTTCCTTTTTTACTCCCCAATTTTAGGTGGGCTATCGTTGGCCTCACAGATCAATGGGTCCAAGATAAAATTACTCAGTAAGATTTTTTTCTTTAAATTTATCTTTGTTGTGATGTTATTTATTTTCCTACCCTTGCAATTTTACTGCTAAGAGTAACTAATAGCAATTAATAGAGATCAGGAAACACATGGGAATGAATACAATGCAAGATAATTAATGAACAGAGACAGTTGGTTTGGGCTCTTTGGAAGCTGTGCCTGCAGTTTTCGTGCTGCCTGGCCGTTGTGGAATCTTTAGGAAGCATTTTTGTGCTCTCAGGATCAAGTACAGAAATCACAGGTAACAGGTTTGTTTTTCTTTAAGAATGAAGTACGTGACTGACATTGGGATCCTCCAGCGCCACGTGTCTCGCCATAACCACCGCAACGAGGATGAGGAGCACTCTCTGTCCATCGACTGCGTGCGAATAGCCTTTGAATACGAGTATCCTTGCCTTGAGATCTGGGCAAAATCAGCTCTGCCCACTTGGTGTGCCCCACTGACCTTTTATCCAGGGAAAAAAACCAACCCAGCAACCATCCCTGCTGCCTGGAGTGGAATTGAAAGAAATGGAAATGTGTTTTGTTGAACAAATCTCGTTTTCAACAGCTCCTGCAGCTTGAGTTGAGCTTAACTGGCCTTGTGTCACAGGCACTGCAGTGGCCAGCTGTGTCTGTCTAGTACAGAGACACCAAACACAGGGGCAGCTGAAGACTTACCTAAGAGTTGCAGAGCTTTGCTACAATTTGTAACTTCAAATGATAGATGTGTTTATAGTTATTTGCCCTAATTCCTGCCCAGTCTGCGCCTGGCGCTTTACCAGCACTGGTCTCTGTATGAGAGCCTCTGTAACACCTCGTATACCTCTGCCAGCCTCAAGCTCTGGTCCGTGCAAGGGCAGAAGAGGCTCCACGAGTTTTTGGCTGACATTGGGTGAGTTATAAAAATCTCTGTCTCAATTAAAGGGTCATTTTTTCAATTAATTGTGGGGAAATATTGAGAGTACAGCTTGCAAGTACTTGGCTTTTGGTAGGTTGCAAAGTCTCCGAGTTGAGTTGTGCAACTTGTGTCTCGGTGTGTAAGGAACCCTTCAGCTTCCTCGCTGGAATAGTGGGTTGGTACATACCCCTGCTTTCTCATCCACTCTTCAGTGATGAAAGAAAAAAGAATGCAAACAAGCTTAGTCAGACTTCACTTGCTAAATTATTTAATATTAAGAAAGTCTTATGAGAGGAAGGCAAAATATTTGCTTCTTCTGCCTTACCTGTCAGAGTGTTGTGTTTATTTTTTCCTTCTGTTTTCAGTTTGCCTTTGAAGCAAGTCAAGCAGAAGTTTAACTCCATGGATGTGTCTCTGAAAGAAAATCTTCGTGAAATGATTGAAGAATCTGCAAACAAGTTTGGGTAAATTGTTTTAAATAAAATCATTTATCTGAAAATACTTTTCAATTCAGTTAAAATTTTTTTTAATGAAGAAAACGTAACATTGTTTTTTAAAAAAAGTGCTTTTTAGATTGGCAATGTTAGGGTATGATTTGTCTTTGGGTTCTGAACATTAACGCTCTGAGGAGGCTGGTCAATGTTCACAGTAACGCTGATAACGTCCGTCGTTTCTACTGGGGGACAACTGGTTTTATGTTACTTTGCAGGATGAAGGATTTAAGAGTTCAGACCTTCAGCATCCACTTTGGCTTTAAGAACAAGTTCTCAGCAAGTGATATAGTTTATGCAACAGCTTCACTCATGGAGAATATAGAGAAAGAGGGGCCTGAAACAACTAATTTCATTAAAGCTCTGGACAGTCTCTCCAGGTACTGAAAATACGTCTCTTACTCTTCTACAGTTTTATTTGGGGAACATGTTACCTATCCAAAAGATGCATTGATGCTTCATAAGCCATTGAAGAAAAGCAAAATATCCCTGTGAATAGTGTTTAAAGAGATCCCACTTTTTTATCAAAAGCTTTATTTTTATAAGAAGGTGTTAATTTTTATTTGTTCTGCTGCAGGGGTAACCTGGACAAACTGCACCAAGGGCTGGACCTGGCCAAGAAGCAGCTCCGTGCCATTCAGCAGACCATAGCCAGCTGCATTTGCACCAACCTCGTCATTTCTCAGGGGCCTTTTCTCTATTGCTCCCTCATGGAGGTCAGAATTTTGTAGTTTTTGGCTTCTCATAGTTGAATAGCAGCGTTTTCCTAAGTGCTTGACTCCATTGGAATGGCTGGGTCAGACAGACCCCGTTTATCTGTGCTGTCCTCTGGTGGGTCACTAGTGGCATCTGCACTGAGCTCCCCAAAGGCAGAATCACCCCTCAAAGGGGGTCTTCATTTCAGAGTCAAGTGGGTGAGATCAGACTCCTGCATTGTAAAGGTTCTTGTCAGTGTTCTCTGAGCCCCCACAAAGCTTTTAGACCTGTCAGGACATACTAAAATTAAATAAGTGGAAGAATGATCTCAGGCTGTAATTGAAACAATTCTCCTCCCAGGGCACCCCGGACGTGAAGCTGTTCTCCAAACCAGTGTCTCTGTGCCTGCTTAGTAAATACCTGCTCAAATCCTTCGTTTGCTCAGTAAGTAAATCAAAAGCTTTTGACTAACTTCTGGCCTCTGTAGTATTAAACACTGCTGGATATTGCAGATTTTATTAAAAATATGATTTGAAAATCTTAATAATGTTTCTCTACTAACTGGTTGGATAATTTTAGTGTACCTGTAAATCCTGCAGGAAAGATACTTTCCAATGCCACCAGGTCTCCCAGGGCAGGTGTTTTCAGTACTAGGATGCAATCTAAAATCTTTGTGTAATTTGTACATTTTGCAATATCATATTGTTAGATATACTTTGAGAAGTTCACACCACACACACAAAGCAGTATTGCAGGATGGGCAAAGCCTTCTGTGTCTGTGGAAATAATAAAATCCCCTACAAGTGATAGGACTGAAGTTTAAATTGCATTTCTCTTTTGAGCTATTGGTTAAACAATTCAGAAAAAAATGAGGTTTTAAGATTGAGAACTGTCTTCACAGCAAACACTTCCTAACTGGGAACTGAACTCGATGGTGGTCCATCCTTGCCAGATTGCTTCGGGCTGTCCTTGTTCCAGAAGCTGAGAAAGTGTCCTGCCCCTGGGAGTGGCACGGTGCTTTCAAAACTCATTGCAAACATAAAGCTTAAAAACAGAATACTTCAAACATAATTCTCATTCATTCATTCAAGTGTCTAAAAATGGCTTCAGAATTATTTTGGAGTTTAACTAAATCACCAAATCTGTTAAAGTTACAATATGACAGGGGACATCAATTTCCAGTGAGGGCTGTGGGCTGTGTTACTCCATGTTTTGTGTGTCGTTTCTCAATGTGAAATGATTATTGCAAAAGCTTAAGCCCAGTCCAAGTTTTCAGCTCCCGGTTCCTGCAGTTCTGCTGGTGTTTTACAGCTTTCCATTACTGTAAATGGCATCTTGTCTGCCTGCGAGGGGTTACGTACAGAAACCATCTTCTGTTGGCCGGCATTTTAGCTGTCTCCTCAGATGAATATTTGTAAAAGGGAGAGCTGCAACTAAATTGCACCTTGAATTTTGTCTAACAAAGAGTCTTTCTGACTTCCAGACCAAGAACAAGCGCTGTAAGTTGCTGCCGCTGGTCATGGCTGCGCCCATGGACGTGGAACAGGGAACTGTCATCATGGTGGGGATTCCTCCAGAGACAGAAAGCTCTGACAAGAAGAAGTAAGCACATTGGTTAAGAGTTCTTACTTCTTAGTCATCTATGACTTTTCCTGCCTCTGAAGCAAATGTATCATTCCTGTACCTATTTGACACTCAATTGTATCCTCCTTAAAACCACACTTTTGCAAACAGAGTGCCTGAGAGACGATACAGATGTTCCCCAACTTCCTCACAAGTTTGGGGTTTCTCCTTCCCTCTTAGCTATTTCTGTATCTTGGAAGAGGGAGGTAGGTCACAACGTGCCCAATGCCTTCACTCCTCAAAGCCTGCAAGGTTAAGGTGCCTGCACTCGAGTGAGGAGTGTGTTGAATCAGGGCACGTGGAAAACGTCTGGAAGATGTTTTAACTCTCAGCAAGGAAAAAGTTCCAGACTTCTGCCTTAGTAAATACATCCTGTTCTGCAGTGCTCATTTGTGTTTCTGGTCACCTTCTAGCTTTTTTGGAAGAGCGTTTGAGAAAGCTGCAGACAGCACCAACTCCAGGACTTTACACAACCACTTCGACATGTCAAGTGAGTACCGCTCTGTCACCCTGTCCAGCAAGTGTCCTTTAGGGGTCAGTGTTTCCGCAGCCTCCCTGTGGCAGACCATGCATGCGGGTGTGTGTGGGTGAGCTGTGTGTCTGAGCGCTCCCGGGTCTAACACCAGCGCCCACCCGCCATCTCTCAATCTCCAAGTGCCGTCTGGGTGTGCAGAAATTGGAAACTACTAAGCAGAGACCAGTTCTTCTTGAGACAATCTGCATTTTGCACAGAGCAATGGCTTTCACATCTGCACTTGAGCAAAAGTCTCTCTGGTTATCTGTGAGGGCTTTTGTGATTCCAGCTAGACCCAGTCTGGTGTTGATGCTATGAGATGCGTTTTTAGTGTCTGCTTGACAAATGCGATGCTTGTGCAGTGGGATTTGAGCTCACAACAGAGGCAGCTTTTAACCTGCCCTTACACAGGTGTGTGGAGCATAAAAAGACACATTCCTGGCTATTCAAAAGTGGCAGCAATATCATACAGTGAGCACCTAGAAACTAGAGTCTGGTGAAATACAGGAGCAAAACAAGCAACGTGCTTTGCAGTTTGTCCTAATGAACACTTTCCCTTTTTCCTTCTTAAAATTGATTGAATATAAATACAAAGAATATATAAGAATATAAATAAGTATACTTGGAATTAATCTTCAAGTGTGACATCTTCCAGTTATTTGCATCTTATAATAAACCATTTCCTATTTCAGTAATTGAATTGAAAACAGAAGACCGGAGCAAATTTCTGGATGCACTCATTTCTCTCTTGTCCTAATGGTAAGACATTGTAAAGATTAATCTTTTCAATTAATTATAAATCAAGCTAGTAACCAAATGACATTCATCTAGTAGATGTAGAATGTTCTACGAAAACTTCTAGTGAAACTGTAAATTGACACTAATTGTCTCTCACAAAGACAATTGCTTTCCTTTCTGGGAGGAGGCAGACAATGCACAAGCAGAGTTTCACCATCCATAAGCTGCTCTTCCATTGTTCTTAACTTCTTGTGGCTTTTAACAGCACTTGGAAAAGGAGCAACTGTTGGTGTCGGGAAAAAAAAGGAATTATTGGCTAATTGTAGTTAATAATGTAATTAATAATCTGTTACTGACTGGAATCCCAGCCAAGGCACTGCCATTCCTGGCTTTGGCCTTACTGTAGAATTTGCACTTTCCTTTCACAGTGTTGTAGCCTGTGTCAGTGTGTAGCTTTTCCCCAGGGCAAAGATGGGGATGTAAGACTTTGCTTGTAATTGTGACTGTTTGTCTCACACCAGTTCAAAGTCTGCGTTAGAGCTACTTGAGAGAAAGGCAGATGCTGCTGGAGATCGGGTCCCGCTGTCACAGTGTTGGGGTGTCTGCAAAGCTCTGCTTTTCAGTGACAAACTACTGGTTTGTGTAGTGTTGTGGGGAGAGCGGGGGGAGGTACAGGCTCCAAACTGTTTTGTGAAGTCTGTTCAGGCAACTTGTAAGACTTGGAAAGTACATGAAGTACCTCGTGGCTTTTTCATGCCTAGAGAAAGATTTGGCCTTTAGTAGTAACACATGAATTAATCTCACAGGACAGGCTGTGTGGCATGTGTAGGGAAGCACAGGAGGGAGATGAAGGTCAGCAGTGAATGCTGGCAGCCCTGGCCGAGTGACGAGATGACTTACTGTTTGTCAATGGCTATCAAAGTGACAACTTAATTTTCCTTCTGTTCCCTCAGGGGTTTGGAACAGTGGGTCAGTAGCTGCGGTTGTGGTTGGACAGCATGGTCATGCGTGGCTTCTGAGACCCGCTGTGGGCTTGTTTCTCTCCTTACACCCTGACTGACTGTTTCCCTTTGCCTTCCGCCCTCCTGACACAGCGATGCGTTTGGGCTCCTGGTGCTGGAAGCTGAGGACCAAATGCTCTGGGATTTATTTTGGATGTTCCAAATTTCATGGTGCTACAGTTGTGAAGTATCGTCTTGCTTTGTTTGAACTGTACCAGCACAGGGCTGGGCTGCTGGGTTTATGCCTCTTGGAGGCTGGAAGGGTTTTAACCTTAGCAGACGGATACTGAACACTGCTGTGTAAGGGTCCCGTCCTCGGAATGGGAGAAGGTGCCAACTAAGAGCATCTGCAAACTGGCCTCCTGTTTCTCAAACCTGCCCTTGTTGAGTAGACGTGCTCCAGTGAGGCTTGGTTGTTGGCTCACAGCAGAAAAACAGGTTGTGAAGAAGTTCTGTACTTATATCACTATTCAAATGTTCACTTAAAGTTGTCTTGAGTGGTTTTTATTTATTTTTTAATAAGAAAATTTTAAATTCCCCTTGAATTTCTAGAATGTTGAAACTTTTTTTGTTTGTGCTTTCAGGTTGAGGACTTGTACTTTAATTGAAATAACTCTTTTGTGAGACAAGTTTTAAGATTTTAGGGCTTTTAAATTAAAGTACTGAGTGATTGCCAGACACTGAAAGAAGAACCTGGAGAATTTCAGTGTCAAGAAAGCATTTTCAGTCGTGTGTTGTGATACTGTAGTGTCACTTGTAGCTTGGCCTTGGGTTGATTTTCCTGGAAAGAGCCTATCATAACTGCGTGTCGGTTCTAAGCACTGCCAGAGTAGCTGGATCCTGGCCTGGAGCAGAGACCTCGTGTCACGTCAGTCCCATGCCTGGTTGTGGCTTGTCAGGGTGTGTTTGTGTGTACCTTTGGGACTCCTCTCTGCGATGCTGCCTTGGATCCGGTGTGACTTTGGTGAGTTCACGTGTTGTAGTGAACGTGTAAAGGCTATGTCTCATTACATCATACTTTGTACAGATTTTTAATGCAGTTTAATTTAATATTAAATGTGATTTAAATGTAGCCAACAGGAAGCTAATTAAACTATATATTTTTATTCAAACAAAAGTTATTTATTTTGATTTAAAAAAAAAAATGTTGTCATCTTATCTGAGCAGTAAAATCCCTGGGCCAAGCTGCTGAAATGTTGAATGCCCCAATAGAAAACAATGTCTGTCACCTTTTAGTTTTGTGTGCCTGTTGGGTACTATTGGCAATAAATAGTACCAAACACGCCAGCAGGCTTTGGGGGCTGCCTGTACACAGCCTACAGTAATTCTAATACCTTTCTGAAGTAGATTATTGTGCCTTAAGTCTCTGGAAATGGAACCCCGCTGTAGGGCTGGTAGTTGAATGGGGTATATTGGAGAACCATTGACTGGGGATCCCAGGCTGGGGCGTCCCCAGGGCGTGGGTCTGAGCAGTGAGTGGGGGGGGAAAGGCTCACTGGAACTCACGGGGGCCCCTTCTCAGAGGGAGGCGTTGACAGAGACTCTGGGCCAACAGCTCAGGATGTCTTTTTGTGGGGAGATGATTATGCTTTTGATTGATTTTGCCCCAACAGAGAAGGTGGCTCTGGCTGGTGGTTGCAAAACAAGCAGTTCCAGCCCTGGCAATCGGCTTACCCTCTGGGACCTATGGGGACATTCCGCCCGGCCCCGTCTGAATGCAAACAGCAACATTCCCCAGGGATTATATGGGGCTGCAGTAACTCTTTTTGCTCTGGGGTGTTTGCTTGCTGTAATAGTGCCCTCATAAGCAGCTCTTTAAACTATTTCTGCTGCTGCTAATCTGTTTGAGAGAACAATCAAAGTATGAAAAAAATCCTCTAAAATGTTTTAGTTTTTTGATATAATAATTAAAATCCTTAAATACCAAAGTAGTGAAGTAGCTGAACAAGCTGACTAAATGATAGCATTCCTGCACAGTGATTCATGGCAGTTTTCTTTCTAGAGTGATAAATTTAGGCAGAATTGAAATTGAGTAAGGACCTCATTTGATTGGAATTAAGTGAAGCCCCCCCTTCCCAGAAGAATTGTAGTGACTTAATAGACCTACACCTACCAACACCCGGGTTGTACAGTGGGTAAGAATCCTTTCTCCTGCTACTGCTGTTAAGAAAAACAAAGAAAGAAAGAAAATGAGTGTTACAGCTTTTTCGTGTGGCTGAGCTCCTGCTCTGCCCTGATTTAAACACGGTGACAGCAGCCATGGTGGGCAGCAGAGCGCCGTTTAATGGGGATCTGGGCTCCTGTCATGAAAAGCAGGTGCTGGGGAAGAGCACAGAACCAAAGTGATTGCATAGGATGCTTCCTTCAGATGCAAACACTGGTCCCCTCCCAGTCCTGTGTGCAAGGACATCCTGAGCCAGGGTGTTTCTGTGTGTTTGGTAACTCTCAGTAGTTCTCTGTGAACCCGGAGAACTTCCTCCCGCAGCCTTGGAAAATTCTTGCCTGTGCGCTATCTGTAGCGAGCAGATCTTCAACCTGGCTGCTTGTTGTAGGAAAAACTGCAAGCTTTTTACTGTTTTGTTCAGCTTGCCAATTGTTAGCTTATCTGTGGTCCTGCTTCTGGCTCCTCATCGTTTTGTAAACCTTTTTTCTGTTCCCTGCAGCCAGCTCCTGCCAGCCTGAAGCTCAGCCTAAGGTTGCCTTTCACAGGAGCTGCTCTCTGCCTCCAGTGTCCCCGCTCTGCTCCAGGGCTGTGCAGCAGGGTAGTGCTGTTGGCTCTTCTCTGTCCCTCTGCTCAATGATTCCTGCACTGGCTTTGCCCTTTTGGCAGCAGCTCTGCCCCCGGGGTTTGATGTGATCGACCTGGCTGGTGTCACAGCAGTGTCTCACCCCTGACTGCTGGCGGGAGGAGCTACGGGCGGTGTTTCACCGCACGCATCACTTCACACTCATCAATGCAGAAAGCAAGCTCTCACTAGTCATTATTTTCCCAAGTCTGAGCAAGAGCACAATTAACCTGCTGCACTGAAAAGCTGGCAGTGAGGAAAAATATAAGGAAAATAAGCCAACCCAGACTGTTCATCACTTAATGATGCGTAAGTTGAGTGATATAAGATGGCAAAAACCAGTGAGTTTGGTAAAACAAAAATGAAGAAACTGTTGGCAAGTTTAGAACTAAAATTTTTTGGAAGATTACTGTTTATATCTTCTCTGTTCTTGTTCATGGAAGTAAAAGCCTCTGCAATGATTTCTAAGCAAATTCTTTTGTAAATATTCACTGTTTCTATTTGCTATTGTAAAACTTGTTACGTGAAGGCTTTTATGCTTTGGTACTTAGATGAAACTAGATGATACTAGAATGCTCTGGGCTCTAGTTCATGAGCCATATCAAATTTAGCTACAATTTCTGCTAGTTCTTCCCACTGCTCACCTTGAGTGCTCTGTTAGAGACCACTGCTCTGATGGCAGACAGGGTAAATCAGAGAGAGTTCGGAGCCTGATGCTTTTCATCTGCCCCATCGTCAGTTTGCGTTAGCAGGTGGTGCAGCTAGGATCTAGGAGAGACACCACAGTCTTACAGTTCCAAAGGGCTTGTGGCAGAGCTGTCCTTTGTTTAGTAGTTTGTTTGCCATAAACACAAGAGAACTAAAATGTTCGGTCTTTCTAGGAAAGGTGGCTCCAGTCGCTGCTCTGGAGTACCCTAATTTTAAGGACTGAAAAAGAGAAGTTTTTAAATTGGTCTCTTTGTGCAGGAATTCTCTGTGGAGTGGAGTCAGCCACTCAGTGTATGGAGACTTGCAAAGAAGGAGCAGTACAGAACAGTATTTACTAAAAGTCTTAATAGACTGCCACAACTGAGGAAGAAACTAGACATAACCCCGCTGAGCTGTTTTCAGGACAGTAATCAAGGACATCATTTGATCATTGATTTTCCATGTGTCAGTCAGGGGGGTTTTGATTCCCTCCTAGAAGCCATGTTCCTGAAAACTCCCCTGAAAGCTGTGTTGTGAGTGTCTCTGGCCTGTCAGGGGCAAAGGGAGAAGTGAAGTGTTTGTTTCTTTACATGGAAAAGCTGAAGTCCCTCTTGGCTCACGTGTACCATTGTTGGCTGCAAGGTGGTACTGAAAGTTCCCTTTGGATTGGGTTCAAGGGCTAAAGAAAAGCTGCTGCCCAGGGTGGAGCTCCAAAGTATGGTGCCACCTTTCTGCACAAGCATGTGGTTATAAACATTTCTTGGCAGGAAATATTACAAAACATTCACTAGGGAAACGAAAATGATGTGAGCTTTTATTCCAGACTGGGCTCCCATTCTCTTCCAGCATCTGAGGTTTGAGTTTTGTCAGGGAGCAAGACAAAGGTCAAACACATTCTAAGCAGGCAAGAGATAGCTCTTTTACTCACTTGTAGGTAACTCCATGACAGCCCTGGGTCTGACAGTGCTGGGAGCGTGGGTTTCCCAGCACGGCTGGTGTGTGACAGCCAGTTTTATTTCCTCCAGGCGGTTGTTCCTGCTGGGTGCCTGCCCAGTCATACTTTGACTTGCTCCCTCTTACTGAGTTGTGTGCCTGGGCAATAGATTAAGATCTCAATAATGAGAGGTGAAGATAAAGAATTGTCTAGTGATTTGATATCCCAAGCAAGCCTTTAGCAGAGCCTCTGCCGTGTGCTCTTCTGAGTGAGCTGGGGGCTCAGAAGCCATCCCTCGATGAGAGTTAAAAGCAGGCTCTCTGTAGGGAGCTTCCATGTAGGAACTTGGGGGCAAGCCTCAGGAACTTCATGAGGTGAAACGTACCCGTGAGCTGGGTAACAGCACAGCTCCTTTCGGGGCTGGATCTCGGTTTGGTGTAAGACATCCTGGGGGGGTTTGTATTCCCCAGGTCAACAACATTCCTCTGTGAAGTCTTTGCTGAGTATTTAGGATGATTTCTCTGGATCTGCCTTGACATTAACTAGGCTACCAGTGTTGGATTCAGAGTCCTTTGCTTTCTTTTCGAAACCAGCTCTCGTTGAGAGGATGCCTTCCTGGCCCCTGCAAAAAGGTAACGGATCTGTTCCATGATAATGCTCCCTTAGGAAAAGAGCTGCTGTCTTTTTAACTGGGTAGAGTGCTTAGAGGCACCTCTTCTCACTGATATAGCTGTCTGCTTTTCCAGCCCCTGTGGTGTTGGTGTCTTTTTCCACTGTTTAGCTCAGTGGAATTTACTTTCATTTAATCATTCATTTGCAGCATGGCAGTGGAAAATCAGAGGCACCTGCCATTGAATTGGAAAGAATTCACAGGGACATTCAGCTCTTGGTATGTTTTTATTTGCTGAAAGAAGTCACCAAGGGGCTCCCAAAATAAGTATGCCATTAATAATGATCTCCTGTCTGATCTGAAAGTCCAGCCCCATCAACAGCCTACAAGGAACGGGGCAAGTGAAGTGGTGTCTCCTTTAAGCACCCTTGTGCTCACTGCAGTAACACAAACACCAGGGCTCTAGAGGCCAGGCCAGATTCTTGGGCTGACTTATGGCCACTGTTTGCTGCTGGCAACCTGCCTCAATGTTTGCTCCTTTTAAGGGACTGTTGTGTGCCTAAATACTTGTATATTTAGACTCTCTTATGGGGCCTTGGAAAAGCCCCTCTGAGGCGAGTGGATTGTTCTAATGCACCTGGACAGAAATGGGGAGGAGGGAGAGTCAGTGCAGGTGGGGGCTTGTTGTGAGTGCCCAAACCCTTCTCCAGAGGTAGGTACTGGCACACAGTGGGCACAGGGTGATGGTCTCTCAGGTGGCTCGGTTGCAAGGAATGGTTATAATAAAGCATTTCAGAGAGTGGGGAATGAAAAGGACTTTACGTTTAAAGATGCAAAATTCTTGCTTTAGTAATTTCTCCAAGAGGCTGGTCTGTGTTTTTAGAACACGGCCTAACCAGGGCTCACCAGCACTGCGTTTTTAATAGTGGAGATAGGGATTTACCTTAGAGTGTTTCCTTCCTTTATTGATATTTTCAGTTTTTCTGCTTCAAAGGATGATGGTGGGAAACCGTCGGTGCCTTTAGGATACTGTTGGTTTGTACCTGCTGTTTTCAGCACTAGGGCACCTGTGAAGAGCCAGGGCAGTGTGCAGGGCCGTGCTCTGGAGAGATGGGGAAGGATCTGCCTGTACAAAGTACGTGCTGCTTCATCTTGGCAAGGGTGTGTGGGTGATGCCCACAGAGCTGAGTGGTGTGACTGGGGCTGGATCCACCCTGAGTCTGAAATTACCTTCTGGGCCCCCTGCTGCCTTCCCCTCTGCAGACACATGCACTGGCCAGTTTCCCCTCTGGCTGTATGGGGTGACAATTGGCCTGAACAGAAAACAAAGAAAGAGCATTATACATTTTGACCCACAGCTGCTGTGTTTCCTTCAGGAAAGTCTGATTTAACTGGAAGTGTCCTTGTTATGTTATATGGAAGCTGTTTAGGGGGGAAGGAAAAAAAAAGGTCTCCAAGCAGGTTTTTTTCTGGGTTTTTCTGGTAGTAACTGTCCAACCCGAAGAAACTCCAATCTGGGTTTGGCTGCTTCTCACTGGGCAGTACTGGTCATTTCTAGCTTTACTTTCTGGCATCGAAATCTTCATGGCTGAAAAGATTTCCGACTTTTACAACCGCGATACCGTAGGTTCTTCCCTATGTACGGGCGTTGCCAGGAGAAGGCGCTGCCCCTCAGGGCGGGTGTCTGCTGTCGGAGCTGCGCCCCCTCTGCGCTGCGGAGGAGTTCCGTGCTGACAAAACCAGCGCAGTCGCTTGGAGGCCCCTGGGCTCCTGTTGTAAAGGTGGGATTCCCCAGACGTGGTCTGTTGTAGGGAGGGAAATATTAACCCTCTATAAGAGTCTGAGGGAGAAAAAAGCCGGACCATCCTGCCGTTCTCCCCTGCCCCTCTGGTCTCTCTCTCCCTGGGCGCCTTTTCCACCGATGCACTGCCCATCTCCAGCGCTGAGCCAAACCGCCTCCCACCCTCCCCACCAGAGGTGCGGGGCTCCCGCAGGGGTTTAGGTGTCTGGTGCAGTGTGCTGGAGCACTGGTGTCTGGTTTAGGTGTCTGGTGCACTGCACTGTCTGTGCAGTGCTCACGCTGCTGCTGGGATATGGAGTGTGTTACCTGTTTTGCAAACCCCGCTCCGTGCAGATGAAGAATGGGAAGAGTGTTGTTGTTTCAGCTGGTTCCGCCCGCGGCGTGGCCGTGTAAGTCGATTAGCTGCTATCGGCGCTAAGGTCAGAGTAGTGAGAACAATAACTTAACGAACATATCCTCTATATGGGGCTTTTTCCTTGCTCAAAGCTACTGAATTCTGACTCAGTCTTGCTGGTTCCCGGTGTACAACATCCCCTCAGCAAACTCCCCGAGTGGAGCACGCTGAGCCCGAGGGAAGCTTTCCAACTGCTGCCTGTAAAGCTGAGAGGGGAGCCTGAAAAGGACTGAAAATGACAGGGTGAAGCACAAAAATAGCAAATAAAGAACTAACAGGAAAAGAGAGACTGAGTAACAATAGAGGGTGAGCAGTAAATCCGGTTTGCCTTTCTAGCTCAGGAAGGTGTCTTGGAATCTGTGTTTCGGGGCACCCACTGGGTGGTCACCAGCGCTCTTTTGAGTGTGTGAAATGAAATGGAAAACAATAGCTCAGCAGCAATTGCTTTCTTTCCTCTGATGAGGTGTTCCTTGAACTGCCAGCACGACTCCTGCTTGATTTAGCCCTGAATACAGCCAGGCATTTCCTGAGACGACAGCCCTACATGGTGCTATTAGAAATGCTAAGTGAAGGCTTCTGCTGTGAATGAGGACGGAAAGGGAATAGGATATGGGAGTGTGTCCCACTGACCTGTCTCTGCCACAAAGGGGGGTGAAATGTGCTGCAGCTGCACAGGGGCCATCGACCCGCTCCAAAACTCCTCAGCTCTCCACAACAGGAGCCCACAAAACCTGTTTGGAAGAGATGTTTCTTTTGGGAATGGTCAAAGGCTGTGCCAGCATTGTTTGTCTTTGTAACTTGGCTTTTTGGGTTTGTTTACTTCTTTCGCCCCTCATATTATCTACTGAACTCTCAACTGTATGCTCCCTTGTGGAGGCTTTATGCCAGTAAATGTAGATATTGGTTGTGTTCTTGGCCAGTGTCTCCTTCTCCTGGTCTCCACGTGTGTCTGTATGTGCTTACTCAGCTCTTGCACTATCTCCCAATAACCAATAGTGGTTCCCTTTTTAGAAAGGGTGTCTCCTCTGAGCCTTTCCCAGGCAGCAGCACTGCACGTGGCTCCACGAGTTCTGTGTTGGCTTGGCAGATGCTCCTTAAGAATCGCTCCTCCTCCTCCTCCCCCTCCCTGATTACAGCCCTCAGGAAAAAAATGTGATGACCCCCTCATTTTTTTGTTCTTCAGCACATTTTTGTGCACTTTTATTTCATTAAGCCTCTAACTGTTTTTATTTCCGCCTTGCCTCACCTTCTCCCTTCGGCAGGGTGGGTGTTAGAGAGTGCCCCTGGCTCAAATGGACAGGGAGACCCAAGAGGTCATTACCGTGACAGATTAATTAGTTATTAGGTGAGCAGTATAATGTTGCACCGGATGCAATCTATATTTAGTAACTTGTCTGGTTTTTATCCAGTGTCCAATCAGGCAGGTTAATTCTGGCCTCCTGTGGTGAAGAAAAAGCTGGTTTGCTGCTGAGGCCAGCGCTGGAGCCCCGCAGCCGGGCAGGACACGCGCCGCCTCACCCACACGGGGGTTCTCTGCGCTCTTCTCCCACCTGTTTGTTCCAAACACCCGCCTTTCCATTCTGCCTTTCCCTTAGGGAATCCTGCACTTTCTAAACCAGACTCATTTCAGTCCTACACCTTGAGGTGATCGAGCTCCTTAGCTTTCTCTTCTGCCCCGGGTATGTCCCTTTGTGATCCAGATGTACTTCTGTTAACCAGTTCTCTATGCACACTGTCTGGGCTTTCACTGACACTGCTGGGCAAGGTTTTGCTCAGTTTGGTGCCTGCAGCACGGTGGTGACTTATCCCACCTTTGCTCATTTAAAGCACTTTCATTGTGTCTGTCCTCTTCCTCTCCATTCATCTGTGTTGAGACCTTTCTGTTTGATCCAGACTCGCTCTCAAGGTCAAAAAGTGATGTTTCTCAGCAGTTTGGATGCACTGCGTCCTGCTTGCCCGTGTGGAGCAGCGAGATGGAGCTGGACAAAGAAAGCCAGGGCTGATTGCTCTGCTGGGTTTGTTCTCAGCTGGCTCAGGCTCCTTAACCAGGCTCCTCCTCACACCATGTGCCCGAGCCAGGGAGGGGACAGGACTGTGCGGCTGATGCACCACTGATCTAAAATACCTGCCCCACGGGTCTCAGCCGGTGTGTGCTTCTCTTGCTGACAGGTCATTGCCAAGAAGATTGTGCTTTGGTTCTGCCTGCAGCCTCCTCTGCAGCTTCGGTCATTCTCCTGGTTCTAGGGTTGCCCGGGGTTGTTGGGGTGCCCATCTCCATCCTTTCCTGCTGGAGGGCCAAAACGCAGTATCAGGCCAGGATGGGTCTGGGACATTTTGGTTGAGGAGAAGGATTGCAGTTTGCCTTCTTCCTCATAATACAAATTGCTGTGTAGCAACAGACAGTGAAACTGAAATTCTCTGTTCCATAGTGCGACGTGGCTCAGCCTGTCTGCTTTAACGCTATAAGGGGAAAAAACTTTGTCTTAGAGTTTACTGCCCCCTCCCAGCCTGCCTTTGCTGTGGGCTTGTTTGGTGCTCACCAGAGGAGCTCGGGGCCAGCACTGGACTCTGCCAGAGAGCCCTTCCTGTGGGGCTGTGAGTGCCTTCTGCAGGCAGCCAGTACAATCCACAGTCTTGTGAGGGAGGTGGAAGGCAAAGGGATTGTTCTTCCCACAGCTACTAATCAGCCTTTGGGACTGTCGTGGTTTTGACCAATTGGACAGATGATGACCCCTCCTCCCCCCCCTAAGGAAAAGAGAGGAGAGGAAAGGATTAAGAGATTCAGGAGTTTAGATAAAAACTAAACTACTTTAATGAAATATCAATAACAATAATATAATAAACAATAAAAAGAAACATTANGGGACAGAGAGCAGAAGCTGCTGAGGAGAGTGAGAGGAGCCCAAGCAGCCTTGCAGGGATGAAGGTTGCTGTGCTCAACTGAAGGTGCAGGTCAGAAAGAATGTAATCGGCTCGGGAGGAATCTGGGCAGGAGGCCATGGATAACAGCTCACTTCTGAGGAGGGACACGAACGGTGATACGGATGTCTTGGGGAGCTGTGGTCTTCAATAACCCCGAGGAGACAAGTGGTCTCTCTTCCATATTTCCAAGCAACAGCATTTTGCCCTCACACTCTCGGTAGGACGTTAGAGACTGGATTTTCCCAGAAGCCATTGCTGCAAGAACAGCTCTTTTAAGAGCCCTTTGTTTAGTCTCTTGCCGTGCCGCCTGGGGGAACCTGCTAGTTCTCTGAAGGGGTGCTCAGTCCACAGTGCTACAGTAGACTAAGGTTACAGGGAAACTGTTTCTGTAGTTCTGAAAAGCTACTCCAACTACGTGTCTGACACCTTCTCCGAATAATAGAAACTGCTCTTCCACGGCACGGGCTGCATATAGAGGCCCTAGGAGTTAAGCCTGCTCTGAAAGTGGCAGGTAGTGGGGCACACAGGCACTCTCAGCTGGAAAGGACAAGATCAGGGGAGAACAGGAGACCTGAAAAATAATTTGTGAGTCCCAGAGCAGAATGGGATTCAGAGTAGATGTTCGGTTTTTAAAACTTCAGTCTTGCATGTCAACATTTTTAAATGTCAACAGAATAACAAAAATAAAGTAGATGTAAACAGAGAAATGTATTATGGTGCTTAGATCTTGGCAGCCACCTCCCATGGAATAATAGCAGGAAATTATAGAGAAAAAAATGGTGAAATCATTCTGCAGTCATTGGGTATTCATGTGAGTCTTCTGTGCTGAGATAACACTTGGGTTTATTTGTATTATAGAATGAAAGATTGCTGTTATAATTGGAAACTGTTAAAGGTTTTGTAGCTCAGGCTAAAGGTTATCCAGGCTGCTGCAGCAGATATCCTAATTCTAACAAAAGATATGCAGCAAGGACAGAACATTTGCACTGGAAGAGTAACCTAAAAATATACCTAGAGCAAGAATTCTGCCGTGCTAGGCACTCGGTAGAGCTGATAAGAATTGTTGGGTTTCACCCCAATCCTTCAAATATGCAAAGCTCTATTGAAACAGAATCCCACCATTGGGAGATTCCACATAGGCTCTTGTCAAGGAGTGCCTGTTTCTCTTTCCTGAGTGATCTCTGTTGTGCCTGAGCCTAAATTCTCTGATGGTTCCACCTGCTGTGGGAGGGTTCTGATTACGAGCACCGTTAGCGCTAATGAGTTATGGGTGTGTGGCAGGGGACTCGGTGGGGGCACGGAGCGAGAGGGGGACCAGAGCCGCAGGTACCCACATACAGTTGGACTGGTTGTGGCACGGGGGTGGATGTCACTCAGACCTGTCACTGTCAGCAAACCTGGTTGGTTGAAACTTCAGGAAAATACCAACTGAAATCCAAAATGCATTTAACACTGACAGCAGTTTTTGCTACCAGGTGACAAATGTCATTGTAGGACCTGGTTTGGTGCATCTCCTACCTTTTTGGTGCATTTGTTTAACCCCTGAAAAAATAAATCCCACAGCCAGCAGAGCTGGTGCTATGGGATGCCAAGATGGGTAATTTGCAGAGGTGCAGCTTTCCTCCTCGGGGACTCCAGGGAGGAGGGCTGCACAGCGCTCTTACAGCTGGCACTGCCTTCACAGCTTGCTCACCGCATCAGAGTCACTTTCCAGAGGGTTATCTGTTGTTTGACTGTAAAAACCAGCTATTTTAAACATTTACTCTTGTTCTCCACTGTAAATAAACATCAGCTGGCCTCATCTCATCTGGTTCATTTGTGCACACCAGAGCACTCCGGTGCAGCCCAGTGGATCCCCCCGAAGGGGGTCCCCCTGTTCTTGGAACTGCTGGGTGGGGAGGAATGGATCTGCTGCTGTTGCTGTATGCCATAGCACTGGGACACTTGCACCTCTTTAAACTCAGTGTTCTTTCTAGAAGCTGTAGGAACCTGTGTGATGGACACCTCAGTAGGAGCATCCCTCACCTGCTGGGAGAGCTCCACCAGCTGCTGCCAGGGCTTTAGTCAATGGGAACGGCTTCTGCCATTGAGGCTGCTCTGAGGAGGCTCGTGCTACAATATGAAGCTTATTTTATTTTCTGCCTGGTTTTCTAGTTGGTCAATGTCCTTTTGTCCTGGTCTGTCCTGGGTGTTGGAGGTCTTCTCTTAATTTCCTCTCCTGTATTAAGATCAGGAGATTGCTGTGCCTTGTGTGTGACTGTTGGTAGTGGAGTGAGGTGGGTTTGGCTTGGTTTCCTTTTGCAGATTGAACCTGAAGCAGCTGGGTAGTCGTTTCAAGGCTTACTCTTCCTTTGGTTTAAGAACATCAGTGCTGTCCATACAGTTCCCCACGTTGTGGGATCCCATTGCTCTCCAAACACAAAGCTAAAGCTGGTAATTCAGTAAATGCATTGGTTGATTTTATTCAGGCTGCTTAATGTCCAAGCTCATTGACAGTCTCATTCTTCTAGAGGACTTTTAAACCAGACTCTTACAGATGATCACACGAGCAGTGGTAAAGCTTGTGTGACATGCTCCCCCGATTCCCGTGCTTATTTAAGTGGGACTGGACCCAGCGGGAGGACAAGACTGGCACAAGCCCTGGGCAGATGCCATTGGCATAACACATGTGCTTCCCCTCTAAGGCCACTGCTGGCCACCTTCCCGTGCCAGATCCCGGGCTGAGCAGCAGGGTGAGCTTTGGAAGGAGGGGGCAGCTCTGTGGTGTGTGCAAAATCCCCAAATGCCACAGACAAAAACTGCTGCTCGGTTGATTCATGGCAGGACGTCTCAAACTGTGTTTAAGAAAAGGTGAAGCAAGGCCTGTGTAGCCAAGCAACTGGGAAGGCTTCAGTGTTGCCACGGGAGGCTTTATCAGTGACGCGGGGGGAGAAATCACCCTTTTCTTGTGACTGAAGGTTGTGGTAGGAAGGGGAAGGGCTTTTAGTGACAGAGAGCAAGGACTGGGCTGGGGCAGTCACACACACACACAGAGCCACGCACAAAGGCCTGATCAAAACAAGAGTGATGCAAATATAAGTACGAGCCCCCCTCGAGGCTCTGCTTTTGGGGTGGTTTATCCTATCCCAGTCAGTCTGTGGGAGAAACAAAAGCAATAGCTGAGCTGCAAAGGGGATTCACCCGCTACCTCCCATCAGCCTGGCACAGCACAGGTCCTTGCTGTGGCTGCCCGAGCAGACTTACAGCAGCAAGTCCTCAGCGTGTGGACTTAATTATTTTCTTCTTTAGTATCCAAAACAAAAAAAGGATGCTCTGTGAGCATCATGTACCGGTGAACATGGCCTGGATGGGTCACTGACACATGCAGAATACGGCGCTTCTGAGAGGCAGGATTCTCCCCCAGCAGCACAGAGGTGTGGGCTGGGCTCGGTTCCAGCAAAGTAGGTCCAGGAGAGTATTTACCTGCATCTGGGGTTTGAGAGGTGGGCATGGAAAATGAACAGATTCCTTACCTAATGTTTGATCAGGGAATAGACTTGTAAATAAAAATCTGGAGATACACAGGTTCCTGACTCCGAGAGTAAAACCCTTCAGCCTGTTCCAAAGAGCAGATGCCCAACAAACATCTTTGTGCAGGAAAAGGAAATACTTCCTTAAACATCCTGCAGCAAACGTGACTGATTGAGCTTCCTTTTCCCTCTGCCTGGTGCGTTTCCCTTCTTTGCACAGACAGGATCTAGCCAGATTTGCAGGCTCTGAACTGCAGGTTACTTTCAAATTCATAACTCTGCCTTGGTTGGGTTAGCAGGACAAAGGCCAAGCCGGCAGACACCCTTTTTCCAGCTCAGCATGTGCATAGCAATGGGAGGGTGGCAAGGAGCTTTTGTTAATCGCAACCCAGCTGGCAAGAATGCTGGAAAGTGAAGTCTTTGAAGATGGTTTTTCTTCATTTTTAAAGCAATAGTTTATTCAGAAAAGCTTGAAAATCTTGGGAGAAAATAAAAACATAAAAAAAATCTGCAAAATATTGAAAGACCTCCCTGGCAGCACTGTTCCTCGGGCCAGCTTCCCCCACCAATCAGCCTCTGCACTTTCATTAACAGCCATCTTTTCACAGGTTCTGCTCTGAGGCAACTGTGAAAATGTTTTTCCCCAGCTTGAATGCACTTTGTAAAAAACCTGAGTGGCAGAAAGGATTAGGGTATCGGGTCGGGTTGTGGCTGATCCAAGCTGTGGTGGGATTTTTCTCCCTTTCAGTTTAAACGTGTAGGAATTGAAAGCTCAAAGAGCCCCAAAGAGCCGTTCTCAAAACAGTGGGGACAAGCAGCCTGCTCCCCAGCCTGCTCACATCACAAGACCGACTGCTGCTGCTTTGCTGCTTGCTCTTTTGTCTGGGCTCCAGCACAGAGAGGAGGTGCTGCTGCCCACACCGCTCCTTCCCTCTCCCCAGGGGCCACCCGGCTCCTCCCAAGGTAGTCCAGGCAGAGGTTGCCCTTCAGACACCTTGTCATGCCCCATCCTCCCAGCCCGGGAACACAAGAAACAGTAACCCCTTCAGGGATCAGTTTAGATGATTTTATTTTTATGTGAAATCTTAAATACAAAATAAAAATAGTAAACAAGTGCTATAGATTTCTCTGTTTGTCAGGACGAGGTTCAGGCCTGACCCGCAGCACTTAGGGTTCAGGAGTAGCTCTCTGCTCTTGGAACAAGAAACATAGCAAAATCCAGCTTAGACTTGTACCCTGAAGCCAGTGGTGTCAGCAACAGCCTTCTCTCGGGTTATTCTGTAAAGCACAGCAACAAGTAAGGATACTGAAGGATGAGATTAACTATAAAAAAACTGTTATAAATGGGCCCCACTTCCTTCTAGTGCGTCTGGGCGCTGCCCTGCTGGCCTCGGGGAGAGCTCCTTCCACCAGCAGCCAGTTCTGCGTTGGCAGCCTGCCGTCCAACGTCTCATCCTCCCGAGGGGTCTCCTCGTGTCAGTGGTTCACAGTTTGGCCATCACCTGGACCCAGCCCCGCCGTGGCACACAGCTACCGACCGAGAGGTTTGGCTTGTTAAAAGAAATTCCCTTCTAAGGCGTGGGTTTCCCTCCCTTGCCCCAAGACACCGTTCTGAGTTGATTTTAAGCACCAGTGCTGGACTGCCCATCTTTTGCTCAGAGCCCAGATCCTGCTGTGCTGCTGAAGGCTCCGCAGCAGGGGCTGGCTGGCAGGGGCGGCTCTGCCGGGGGGACTGTGCTTAGTTCTTGACTGTGAGACAGAGGAGAGCGAGGGCCAGACCCGGGCTGATACCTGCAGACTCCTTGGCTGGACACGAGAGGGCTGAGGGCTGTCTCTGCGCTGGGTGACATGTACAGCTGGGTGTTATCATTTAAATAAAATAACCCTGAAACAAGTAAAGGCACCAAACCACATGACAAGCCAACTTTGGTAGATTTCTTACAAAATGTAGGCATTTAAATACACTTACAGTGTACGAGGTTACACTGTCTAAAAAAAACCAAAAGTCGCAATGATGAAATACAGAATATTTCATTCCTGTACCAAAACCACATCTCACATCATAACATGATTCCTTTATTGAAATGCAGACGGTATAAGAACTGCAGCTCCCTGCAGAACAGAACTCCTAGATGTCTTGCTCTGCCTTTGTGCTGCCTGACAGGCCCAGACCCCGCACCTTGCCAGCGAGGGCAAACCAAACCGCCTGCTCAGCGCTTGGCACCCGCATCCGCAGGGCGAGGGCTCGGTCTCGCACTGGGGTCTGTGTGATTTAGGACTGCTGGGCTGTAAATGTGCTAAACAAAGCGAGGACGTGCTGGCTGTAAACCTGTCCCGGCCCCACGGTTACGATCCGTCTGTCCGTCCGTCGGGCGCTGGAAGTCCCCATGGGGGCCGGGTGTGCTGTGCTGCTGACCACCGAGGCAGACACACAGCAAGGCTCCTCACCAGCTGTTGGCAGAAGTCTCCTCATGGCGATGCTGCCGCGGGCTGTAGCACGATGCTGTGCTGATTTAGGAGTACAAGCAACTCGCCTGGAAGCGGGTCACGTCAGCCCCCAGCCCCTCCTGTAAAACCGGGTTGTCTCTGCGGTGGGAAACGCAGAGGTGTATGCTGATATTCCTGGCTGGGGCCAAGTTTAGCAGGTGTTGAGCCCAGAAAATGAGAGTCAAGTTGCCCAGAGCATCTTCCTTCCAGTCTGCACAGTGCTAGCAGGGCCGTACGGAGGAGCTGACACAACTTCGCATCTCCCGAGTAGCCTGCATAAAGTCTCAGGATATCTGGTAAAGTTCTGTTCACAATTTCTCTGGCTGATTTGGTAAATGAAGGAGAGCACGTGTTAAAATCACAGTGGGGAGCCAAGTGCAGGCCCCACAGAACACCCAACTCAAAACGGGCAGCACGTGGGGCTCGGCAGGAAGGCCACAGAAGGTGTCCACAGCCCAGGCACCGGCAGCCGGTGCAGTCTGTGTTCCTGGGCTCTGCAGTGCAGATGAGAGGGTGCAGAGGGACACACTGCTGGAGCCAGGGTATGCACAGATCACCTGGGGCTCTGAATCCAGTCCTTCTGGCAACAAGTTCGTATTCAAGTAAAAACAGAACAGGAGCTGATGAAGGAGAAGGGATGAAGAACCTTAATGGGCAACCTAGTACAATCTGGCTTGTACTCCACGAAGTGACAGCGACTACCCGAAAGCTCTTCTGAAAGTCTCAGACAGACAGACCAACGCGCTCCTCTGAGGGACTGAAGCAACCAAAGAAAACCCAACACCCTCCCCCACAGAGTTAGCTGCCCGCGGGATGGAGGCCCAAGGTTAGTGCCATGCTTAGAGAGAGCCCCTGCTTTAGTTGCCCGAATGGAAGAAGAGCCAAAAAAGCCCCCTGACCAGCGAAAGTCCCGGCGGGAAGAGCCCGATGCAGGTTTAAGGAGAGACAACGGCGAAGGGAAGCTCCTCCTCGGGCTCTGGGCGCCGCCGGTCCTGGGGCCGGGCGCTGCCCGGGAGGCACCCGCGGCGGCAAAGGACC
>VZTM01037211.1:3016-17833 GCA_013400555.1 Jacana jacana | reverse complement strand
GCTCAATGGTGTTTTGTTTTTTTTGGTTTGGTTTGGTTTGGTTTTGTTGGTTGGGGTTTTTTGTTTGTTGTTTTGTTTTGTTTTGTTTTGTTTTTTTGTTTTTTTTTTTTTTCTTTTTTTAAGTAATACAGTTACAGAAAGTGCTACTTTTTAATTACATTCAAAATGCATATGTGAGACAGGGAATCCAGCAACATCGTTGGCACCAAAGTCATGTAAATTGTTTCCTCTGAGTCTTGTGACAGAAATCCTGTTCAGGATTAGGTATTAAACCTGAGGGGCTTTATTAACTTGTAACACATTTAATAACACAATTACAGCAATATAAATATTCTTTTTGTAACCTAAGCAAATTTTATTATCATACATTGTCATAATAGTTGTTGCCAAAAATTCTTTTCACATATCATAAACTTCTCTGAGGATTTAATCTTTTCCTTGAAAGCAACA
Organism: Jacana jacana; assembly: GCA_013400555.1. Lineage (NCBI taxonomy): Eukaryota > Metazoa > Chordata > Aves > Charadriiformes > Jacanidae > Jacana > Jacana jacana. The sequence continues at coordinate 17,383 of VZTM01037211.1, read as the reverse complement.
AATTGTCCTCTGAGCATAGAAAACTACTAGAAAACTGAATTAAACCAGACCTCTAAGTTCAGGCATTTGAAGCTAGGTGAAAGAAATATTATTGAAAATTACTTAGGAATATAGTGTAAATTTTTAGGGAAATGTAGAGATACTGAAAATAATCAAACAATTCTGACACATTATCATTCAGGTTACTGATCAGAATGATATCCCAGGTAAGATGAATAAATGTATACACTAGTTTACATACAGGTAGGGTCATGGGAAAAATAGTGTATTTTTAAAGGTAAACAATTATATATGTGTTTGATGTTTTCAGTGATTCTCCTAAAGTTTTTTAGAGGCTTATTAGCTTGTATATGTGGCACATAGGGACATAGTTTGTTGTTGGACTTGGTAGTGTCAGGTTTACGGTTGGACTCGATGATCTCAAGGGTCTTTCCAACATAAATGGTTCTATGATTCTTAAAAAAAAAAACAAGATTCATTCCATCATTCATCATCCATTATAATTATTCATCATCCATCATGGTTATTCATCAGGATAAGCTTTCCACAGCTTGGGAATGTTATGGCAACTTTGGGGAAGTAAATACGTATAGATATTTCCAAATCAGAAGGTGCTACCTTTCTGACTGATCTTTTCTAGCTGTGCTGTTTTTGTTCTTTCCTCCTTGTGTAAGGAGAATGAACTAAACCATAAACATGTAGTAGGAAACAGAAAAAGACATTTTACATGTGTAGCTATTAGGAAACAGCAAGTTTGATGTCAGTGCACTGATGAATGCTGAACCAATGAGCTGAATTACCATAACTGACCATGCACATATGTTAAATGCTCCTCCATAGTAAAGTTTAATTCAATAGTTTAAATCTTGATTAAGGTTGCTAAGCCAGTATAGATACCCATGCCCCTCACTATTGAGTAAATGGGGATAAGACGGTGAAATTACCTTCAACCTATTACAGTCTGTTTTGTGTTAAAGATGCACAAAACAATTGCATTAGGTAAATCATGAGGGACTTGTGAAGAGAAAATGTAAAAGGAGATACAATTTAAAAGTACAAAATAGACTGAAAAATCTCCACAAATGAGGGTGCCAAGATGACCGTTAGTATAGCCTTATCTTTTACTTGTATATTCTACTTCTGTGTTCCAGTGGAAATCTCCTAGAAACAGTAAATATACACAGGTTATTATAGTTATACTGTTTCCATGTAACATCCATCAATGCTTCTGGGCATTGGAAAACAGCAATAATAAAAATGCATGAGTTTCTGGGAAGACAAAGCTCCGTATGACAAGTTTCTGAAATTATTCTAGAGAAATTATAATTTTCTATTTTATTGCTCCTTGGCTGACCTGAATGTTGAAAGTTTCATACAAAATGTAACAGTAACCTCAAATTTGAAGTAGAGAGGGTATGTCTGTTATCAATCAAGAAAACAATCAAAAAGAACAAAAGAAGTCTAGGAAGTACATGTACCAGTAGTTCAGACATTATCATTTTATTTAATAAAGTGCAGGAAGAAATCCTACAGCATATAGCAGACAGGCATGATATATAGTGCACCCAAAGCCCTAGTAAGTCAACATGGACTATATGATTGCCATTTTTTCTGTATATAACAAAGAGAAAAACAAAACTACCATCCCTCTACTTATCAGTAGACATTGGTGTGATTTAAAGCTCTTCTTTACTTTTCTTTTTCTTCTTCTTCCTTGTATATGACTCTTTTTTAAAAAATAAATAGATTAGGTGCATCTTGGATCCTGAAAGATCACAAAGTACAAAAGAAGCTTTTTACTACTGACCTCTGGGCCATTATTACCTGAAAATGCATGCTAACAAGAAAAATGCAAATGCAATGTTGCATCACTATCCGCTCAAGTTTTCTCTCCTAAGATTCCCTTTAAAATGACATGTAGAGACTTCTATACACAGAACTACTTTCAGTATATATAAATTCAGTAAATTTTATTGAATCTTCAAATCTTAAAGAACCATGCCATATATCTGCAAGACCAAGTAACAATTTTTAAATATACTCTTATCTTTCATTTATACTTTAATTTAAAAAGAGCTGACTATTTCTCATTATGCTGAATGTATTCTCTTGCTACCAGAGAGGGCTGTGATTACAAGGTATATATCACCATATAGAAATCTTGACAGTTTGCCTTACTCTGCAAAATCCCACACTTCAAGACAATGCTTTATTTGAAACACTACATAATTTGCAATATTTCAGTAACAGCAAAGCTGTCTGCCTGCAACATTTTGTATTATTTGCTTCCATTCTTTAAGTAAGGAATCCTGGGTTTTAATTATTTTTTTTTCCTTTTTTTTTTGAAGGGGGGGGAATGAGACTGGTTTTTTTTTTCACTTTTTTTTCTTTTCCTGAAGCAGGCTAATTTATTCAATTCTTAAAAATTAAATCCTGTTTCAGAAGCTTGTCTTCACCAAAGTTTATGTCAAAGATCTTTCCCTGCAATTAAGGAGGACTAACATTTCTGAGCTGAACACAAATAGTTCATTAAAAATTAGTACAAGGAACCATAAAAACTTTTTTTGTGTGGTTTTTTTTTTTTTGTGTGTGGTTATAAAACATGTATTCCTGTGGTCAAGTAATTTATTTTTTTGTTTGTTTTTACTGTGAATTCAGTAGTAAAATCACAGAACCATGGAATAATAGAACAGTTCAGACTGGAAGGGACCTTAAAGAACATCTAGTTTCAATCCCCTGCCATGGTCAAGGGCACCTTCCACAGGTCCAAGTTGCTCAAAGTGCCATTCAGCTTGGCCTTGAACATTTCCAGGGATTAGGCATCCACAAGTTCGCTGGGAAACCTATTCCAGTGTCTTACCATTTATTTTTAATATCTAATCTAAATATTCACTGTTTCAATTTAAAACCATTACATCTTGCCCTATCACTACACTGCTTGATAAAAAGTCCCTCCTCATCCCTGGAGTTGCTCATTAGCTACATATCTCTGTAGCTAATGCCTAAGTGATCTCTGTAAGGGCAAGAAAGAGAGAGCATCTGCTCCTTTAAGGTTACCTGGTGTTGTGGTTTAGCCTTAGATGGCAACAAAGAACCACCTGGCAGCCACTCGCTCTAGAGCCCATCCACAGTCAGGAGGGCAAAATCAGAAGAAAAAAGCAAAATGCATTGTTTAGGATAAAGGCAGTTTAACACAACAACAAAACAGTAACAAATAACACGGGTAAAGAAGTATGAAAACAGGATTACAATGCCGACCGCTCACCAACCGCACCCAGGACCTACTCCGACCATGCGATGCGCACCCCCGACTTCCTGTCCCCCTCCCTTCCCGGCTAGCTCCTGTTCCTCACCCTAGGCATGGCTCACATGGGATGGAATACCCCGCTAGGAGAATTAACCTTGTCTGGAACCAGGAACCAGGGCCTGGAACCATGAACCAGGAACCAGGACACCTGGTCAATGATATTTTCAATGCAAAGAAGAGACTGGCCAGTTGGTAAGATTATGAGAACACAGTTAGAGCATGCAGGGATGAAATAAGGAAAGCCAAGGCCTCCTTGGAATTAAACCTGACAAGGGATGTCAAAGTCAAGAAGGGTTTTTTTAGGAAAAGGAAATATTGTAGGAAAAAGAAAAACTAAAGACAATGTGGGCCCACTCTTGAATGAGACAGGTGCCATGGTATCAGAGAATGCAGAGAAGGTGGAGCTACTGAATGCCTTCTTTGCTTAAATCTTTACTTCTCAGGCCAGCCCTCAGGAATCCCAGACTTTGGAGATAACAGAGAAAGTCTGGATGAAGGAAGACATACCCTAGGCTGAGGAAGATCAGTTTAGAGAACAGTTAAGTACACTGGATATCTACAAGTCTGTGAGTCCTGATGGGATTCATCCCCAAGTGCTGAGGGAGCTAACAAAAAGCACTGCTGGGCCACTCTGAGTGGGTGTCGAGAGGATGGGGCCAGTTTTTTCAGTCGTGTCCAGTGACAGGACAAGAGGAAATAGACACGAACCCGAACATAAGAAGTTCTATCTGAACATGAGTGAGAAACTTCTTTACTTTGAGGGTGGCAGAACCCTGGAACAGATTTCCCAATGGTGTGTCTGGATTCTCCATCTCTGGAGACATTCAAAACACATAAGTACATGTTCTTGTGCAGCCTGCTCAAGGTGGACCTGCTTTGGCAGGGAGGTTGCACTAGATGATCTACTGAGGTACCTTCCAACCCCATATCACTCTGTGATTTTGTGATAATATGAAAAGGGAATAATAAACAAGAACACACAAAGACTGTAACAGAAGATTGTCTAGGAGGACTGTAATCATGATCAGGTTACTCACATGAAGAATGCTGGAAAAAACATATATGACACTAGTTGTTATTTAGTTCTGTGCGCTTAACAATTAGAGCACTTCGATAATGCACTCAGTTAATGTAGGCCTGGGATGGACTCAGGGGCACCTTATCAAACACATGTGAGATTCTTGCCCTGCTGTTGAAGAGATCAAAGCAGAGCAGAAAACTCTGCCTGCCAGAATCCTTGAAATACGTACGAGAATAACAAGTGTAAGTGCTCTTGGCTCTCTCACTCCCTTGCTAATGAGGATTCTCTTGATAATATGGACTCTTTCTCGCTCTGCAGTGCCTGCATCTTTTGTTTCCCTGCCTCCACCCAGGTGCTGCTTCAGAGATTCCCTGATCCATGAGATACTGAGATTAAATTTGTGCTTTGCCTTTAATCCATGGGTTTGTGGCTGTTCCTGCATCCTGCCTTCATCAGCTCACACAGGGACAAAGACCTGAGTCACAAATATTAAGGAAGGTAGTAAGAGACACAGATCTGACAAAACAGAAATGGAGACAAGGCCCAAATCTCTCCAATCAGACTTATTGATGGACTATCGATAAACTACAGACACTAAGGTTGACCCAAGAAGATCAACCTGGACTTTGTAACTAGTAAGATTGTAAATCAGGGGAGGGATGTGGCTGTCAAAAGAGCTGTGAAGATCTATGGGCTAATCATAGAATCAGATAGGTTGGAAGAGACCCTTGGGATCATCAAGTCCAACCATCAGCCCTACTCTACAAGTTCTTCCCTACACCATATCCCTCAACACCACATCTAATCTACTCTTAAACACAGTCAGGGATGGTGACTCCACCACCTCCCTAGGCACCTGATTCCACTGACTGACCACTCTTTCTGTGAAAAACGTTTTCCTAATGTCAAGCCTAATGTTCAGGGGAAGGGGAGGCAGAGAGGAACAAAAGAGAATAAACAGAAAATAATGTAAATGAGGTTAGTGGCACGCAAAATGAGGCAGGTCAGTCTGCTTGTCTGGAGGGGCCCTATGCTTAATCACTGCAATTTGTCCCATTTGGTTAAATCTTCTTGTAACATTCTCATAGTGTAATCTCGCTCCCTGTCCCATGTGTGTGCAAGGGGTCAGTGCCCCCCCCACCAGTGTGAGGGGACTAGATGCCAGCTCCTGGGATCAGACTGGGGATAGCAGCCCACTGTGGCCTGTGGTATGAGCTACTAGAGCCAGTGGCATCTCAGCATCAGCTGCTGGAGTGAGTGGGGTCTTTAACCTCCAGCCACCAGGGTGGGAACTGTGTATGTCCCTGTGTCTTGTGTGAGTCCTGAACGTGGTGGCTGCTAGAGGCAGAGCCTCATCTGTTGCCATCTGTGTGATCAGCCATGTTGGCTATGTGTATATATGTGTGTGTGTGTGTGTGTGTGTATCTGCAAGCACAAGCATGTTTGTGTGTGTGTATTCACACACTAGGCTGGACTCTAGCAGCCAGGCAGAAGGAGTCCTGGATGGAGCAGTTGGAGAAGGTGGTTGCTCTTAACATCCCTCAAGTATCTCCTCATCTTAATTTCTGAATTTTCTAAGACAAAAGTTACAGTAAAAGAAAGTCAAATAGAATCAGAGCTATTTAAAACAATAAAGGTAAAGAGTTCTTTCACAGTAAGATCTGACATGCTTTACTTCAAACATTGTTTAAGCTCGAAGCTGAGCTTCAGTAAGCTGGTTCAAGGAAGTGCTGAGATTTAACACACCTTTTTTCAGCTGTTGAAAAACATGGTCCTGAAGTCTCATCACTATCATTCCCTCTACAATTCTTCAAGAAGCATTAGATTTTTTTAAAGTAGAAATAAGTTAAATCCTCATTTCAGTTGTCGGCACACAACTAATCAGCCTCAACTCTTTCTGCAGTCGCCACCAGTGAACAATTTACCCTATTTTAAGGTAAGTGTCAAATATAGGTAGAATGCAGTGCCTATTTTTCTCCAGACAATAGTGGGAGTTCAAAGAAGACAGCAAAATTTAGGCATTCATGCAGTCATCTGAGCTGTAGTATGAGGCTGTTCCATAAGAAAAGCAATTTGGCTCCTACCTTCAGGTTTTATTCCTTTTACATCTCTATGAGTAGAAGAGACACAAAGAATATTAATATATCCTGAAAGCCTCACCTATTTGCAGTATCTTTGGTTAGTTTCTGACCCAGCATTTAACTTACTGTTAGTTCTAGAAGAGCTGTGAGACTGTTAGACTATCAGAGCCTCAAAGGGAAATTGCCATACATTTTGAAGACATTGATTATCCCTTAAACTACCACCGGCTCTGGTCTATTTTTTGCTACATTTGCTCTTTAGTTTTCTAACAGTGATTAATTCCAGTTTAATTACACAAACAAACAAACAAGCAAGCAAATAAATCATCTTGGCATGGAAAGTAAAAAAAAAAAAAAGAAAAAAAAAAAAGAAAAGCCCACATATCAGTCAGGAATATATATTAAAAAAATAAATATTTAAGCATGGTTTGAATTTTAATTTAAAAAATAAAACAACATATTGTGAAAAGAATTCCATCAGGGAACAAAGAAATGTTGTCAACAGAATGAAATATGTCACAGGTCATATCACAGAATGTCATAGCTGTGTGGCTTCCTGTTTTTCTGCAAATGCTGTATAAGGCATTCACTTCCAAAGCATGAAATATGGATTGTATGGCAATGTGGCAATGTTCTGTTAAACTGCTTTTTTTCTCCATTACACAAAATGACTTGTAGTTGTTTTAAATCCCTGTATTCATATGAAAGTTACTCATCTCTGTAGTGGAATATGAGATTTACAGTTGCTTTATAAAATAAATCAGTTGTATGCCAGACTATTTTATTGTGAAAACTAAAGTTTCCTCATGACTGACTTAATTGGTATGCTTACTTTTGCTATAGTTCTCTCATTATAAGGAATAATTAATTGCAACTCTTTGCAATTAACATTGTTCATCTCTGGTAGAAAATGTAAGGAAGAGTTGAAAGCAGTTACTATCAAATCTTCCAATTTATTTATTTTCTCCAGTGTTTTTGTACTGACATATCAATGAATTTTGCAGTGTCCTAGGTAAGGAGCTAAGACACTGTAATGTAAATTTTTTAAAGTTTTACGTTTGGGTTTTTTTTCAAAAATCAGACAAACATAGTCGTCTTGGACAACTGAAAACCCCTTTTCTTTTAAAACAGTGCTCCTGGTGAAAACTTTTGACAAACTCTAGTTAATAACATTTAAAAAAATGGCATTAAATCCAGGGCAAAAAGACATATTAAAGCCAAAAAGAGATTTGTTCATTAAAGAAATAAATGTACAGAGCAGCTATATACAAAAAAGGCTGGATTATGTCTCATGTCATTGTCCTAGCAAAGCTAGGAATCAGGAGTGGTGGTCTGATCTGAGAAAGATCTAATATATAATATTTTCCTTAACAAATCAATGATAGAAGAGAGAAAGATCTGTATTTTTCTATCGGGAAGCCAGTCTCATTTCCTAAGGAGGTTAGTAATAATCATAGAATCAATTAGGTTGGAAAAGACCTTTAAGATCTAGTCCAACCATAAACTTAACACTGCCAAGTCCACCCCTAAACCATGTCCTTAAGAGCCACGTCTACATATCCTTTAAATACCTCCAGGTGAAAGGGGAACAGTAATTAAAGTAAAATTTTACCTTATAAGAAAATATAAGCCTTTAGAAGTAATTTAGAAATATATAGGCTTTTAAAACTTTTAGAAGTAACTTTGACTGTCTTTTAGAAATGGTTCTTTAGGTAAGAGTATGCAGCCATTAGAGGCTCGCCGCTTGAGCAAAAGTGGAAAACAACTGAAAGTCAGGATGAGGCTCAGCTTTGAGATAACAGGGAGCAAGGGCAACATCCCAGGATGCAAAACTGACTACCCAGCCTTGAGAGCAGACAGGGAGGTACGTCTGATAAAGAGGATCCAGCTGTACCTGCCATCCTGGCTGGGAAAGAGAACAAACAAGAACTGAGCCTGTGCCAGAGCTGTGAAGAAGACATACAGCCTTCCTCTTCATGACCCGCAGCGACCACTACCAAGAGGCACTACGCAGGTGCAGTTGGGAGGAGTCTTATTTTAATACAAAGCAGGGACAGGTTATGCATATGTATAGGCATAATGAATATATGAATCTTTGCTGTATAAATGAAGGGCAAGTTGCCGCACTCTGGGTAGCACATTTGTGGTGCGGCGACCCCCCCGTGCTGCCCAGCGCTGAATAAACATACCTACTTTACAACTTTCCAAGTTGTGGAGTCTATTTCCACACGTCACAGGGATGGTGACTCAACCACTTTCCTGGGCAGCTGGTCCCAATGCTTGGCAACCCTTTCAGCGAAGAAATACTACCTAAGCCTCCTTTTCTCCAGGCTAAACAACCCCAGCTCCCTCAGCTGCTTCTCAGAAGACCTGTCACTACACAAATTGTCCTTTTCTGGACACACACCAGCACATCAACCTCTTTCTTTTGTAGTGAGGGAACAAAAACTGGACACAGTACCAAAACTCCTACCCAACTTGGTGTCATCTGCAAACTTACTGAGTTAACCTCATATAATTGAACTTAAGTACAGATAATTTAAATTGTGGATTCAGTCAGCCTACAGAGAAGGGAGTGCTTCAGGAAAAGCCATCTTTTTTACACTTTCCTTCCCAATATTTGCTAGTCTTCAACTCAGAAGCACAGAAATATCAAAGTATGTTTCATCTTTGTGATAATACTATTTGTACAACCATCAGCAAGTATTTTTTGACACAGTTAAACATAAATGTATAAACACTATGTAACTGAAAAGGAAGAAAGGGAAATATCACAGAGGTGAACAAGGAGCATGTGGGAAACCAAGATATCAAAAGATTGTTATCTGCAAGATATCAAAAGGAAAATTTACAAGATATCAAAAGATTGTTATAATAAACAGGAGGGTTACTTCACAGAACCCCCAAAATCCTGATGAATAAAAAGAACACCAAGTGATACTTAGTGGACATTCAATAGCAAAAATAAGACAAACTGTGTCAGGAGCAGATGAGATCACCCTCTTTCCTTTTGGGGACTGCAAAGGTCATAAGTAATAAAGATGAGAGAGGAAAGATGGTGAAGACATAAGACCAGTTCAGTTCCAGCCTCGTTCCTCAAAGAGGTCTTGAGCTTACCCCTCTGGGGGTAAGAACAATCCGGTACCATAGAGTTAATGATAACTGTTTGATCTCTGCTTCATGGTATTGTACCTCGACATTATTCTGAAGTGACAACTTCTTCCACCTTTTTGCTTGCAGTAAATATTCTGGTATTTTCCTAGCTTTTGTGGTTGTATTAATCATCAAAAAGATCTTGAGACCTAGCTATGGCCTCTCTTCTGTCTGATCTTTCATACCTTAACAATCAATTTCCTTACCATTTTTGAAATTTTCTGTTAATTTTTGTCTCCTTTACTTTATCAAATGCATTCAATGGGTGACTCTGACACATTGGGTCAAGGTGTCAGAACTTGCATGCATTTGACTAAGTCCTGAATACCTCAGAAAAGGGGAAGCTAGTCTGCTTCTGATGTTTCTTTTTTTCTCTGTACTTTCTGGTCCACAGTTAATTTCTCTCTATTTCCTCTTCTCTTGCCTTCTGTACTGAGCAGGGGATTATAGACTTACAAATAGACAAAATTTATTACTTATGTTTTAGATGCAGAGAAGGCATAATAGAATGCAAAAGGTAGATAAAATTAGACTCAGTGAAATTTCCCAAAGTATTCATGCTGAATTCACAAATTGGTACTCAATAAGATATACTTATTTCCCCATTCCTCCTTGCTCCTAGCTACATGGTAAAGTATACAGTGCTCTCTCCTTTGTGCTCTCTCAAAAATCTATCTATGATTTTAGGCTATATTTTTACCCATGTTGCACTTTTTTTTTTTGTGGAAGAATGAGCTGAAACAGTTCATTGAGGAATGAGGTGATCACTTGACTAGCTCAAGAGCAGAATCACAAATAATTTCAACATAGAGGGAGAAAAGCTGGAGGGAGAAATGGGATAAATTCTTGCTTTAGATACATACTAGACTCATAACTGGGCTGATGAATCTGCTTTGTGAAGTATTTTGAAGCAGGAGAAGGTTTAAAAAATAGCAAGTGTAGGATAGTAGATTTCCTGTCCTTCCTCCTCTTCTTCAAACATATTGTTAAGATGAAGCATATGACCATATTTAGTATAGCTGAAAGTCTCTCAGAAAAGTTCAGGAAAAGATTTCTTGTCAAAGGACAGCTAGAAACATGAGGATACAGATAGCTTTAAAGTGAAACTTCCAAAACCTTGGTTGTTCTTGTTTTGTTCAGTGAGACTTCAGTCAGAGTTTGGTCATAAAGGACCAGGAATATAGATCTTTATAAAGCTAATACTAACAACTAACAAGTTAGTTGACCTAAGTAGTGACCTCATAAAAACTATAAGACTCTCTGTAAATATTTCAGCAGGTTTAATATGTATGCAAAGAAATGTGGTTAAGTTGCAGAGCCTTCTACTTTTGTAAGTAGGTAGAAATCCATAAAATCGAATGTAAGAAGCTATAAGATAAAGGGTTTCCTACACTTGAGGGTGTCAACAGTTGTTAACATGAAGTTTTTATACATAGTTGTTTTAGGTATTTTTTTTTTTTTTTATGAAACATTTTTTCCTTTTTTTTTTTTTTTTTTTAAGGCAAAAACATCAAAGTCCTAGATGACTGCTGGACTGCTGACAGGTCAGGTCTTTTGCTTGTGCTTCCATATCACTACTTTTCATTTGCTTATACAATGCTCAGGGAAAAGAAGAACAAGTAACTTCAAAGAACAGTGACAGAAAAACAAAAAAAAAAGTCATAAGCTTCTCAAAAATAGGTCAATATTGATCTCTCTCTCAGATGTACTTTGCCTTATTGTTGATTTTATTTGCTGTGTTTAGACAAGATTGGTTATTTATTTTCCTTTTAGTCCCCTGACTTCAATGAGAATACACAGACTCACAGTTTTTGAAAATGAAGTTACTCAGGCTTCTCAGTCCCTGACCCAAAAGCTATTGTTGCCAATGGTAAGATTTCCAGTAATTTCGAGAGATTTCCAGCCATTTCAACATATTTTAGATCAAACACTCTTTTAGGGTTTAGGAAACTAATTTTAGGCATCTTTTATTCACAGATAAAATGTATTATTAAGACTGGAAAAAGATTAGTCATTTTTGTGTCTGTTGACCTTCAGCCTGTAATAGAAAACCCCCAAACCTTCAGAAGTGACTGTGAAAACCCAAGTACAAGGATCCAATTTTTTTCTTATATAAAAGTTGAGAGATTAGAAATGGCTTACAAAATCTTTATTTGGACCACACACCCATCATAGCTGTAAGTTTTATTGAACCACAAAGTTTTTGAAGGGAGTGAGTGTAACTCAGATATGATTTGTAACTTTTCCATTAATTCAAGGTCATAAAAATAATAATAATAAAAATAATTACAACCTCGGCATGTAGGTGGACAGAGAAATATCTGCCTATTTGTACACAAATAGTAAACAGTTCATCAGAATATCCATCTTTGTGCATGCTTAGATTGTTTAATAAATGATAAGGATAACAGAACAGGAGCTTATTTCAATAAGTTGTTCCTGATATATATAAATATCAGAAGATAATACTTTTAAAGTGTCAGTATTAAAAGAAATTGTTCACTCATACAAAATCTCATCATAGACTTTGATAAATTATTCCAGTTTTAAATCACAGTCTTCATATAATCTCACAAAGAAAACCAAACAAGCAAACCCAGCATTTTCTTCTATGCATAGTGCACTTTATTTCCAGTTTAAATTTAATGCATTCATATCTGCTTGATTTATCCTAGATATCCAAGTGTAGGAGAGTGACTGTATTCAGTAACTCAGTTGCAGTCTTTTTAAGCAAACAGAAAAAAAAATAAAATCTTTAGAGTAAATTATTTTATTCTTCAGTAATTCTTTCACATTCCAATGAATTTCCCACTGAACATAGGTGGCTTTTAGCATATATTGTATAGGTATATGAGAGTGACTAAGATATAGAGGTTTTAATTATATATTTCTAAATTTAAGAAAAATGAACTAAACTTTGAGTTTTGTTATTCTGTTATACAGATGAAGAGATATCTATTGTAATTTTTTTTTTCCATACTTGGACTTTATGCTACATGCCAGCTAAGGGAAATCTACTGACATAATAGATCAAATGCATAGTTTCACTTTGGTAAGTATTTGGTCTGCTTACCAACCAAAGGCTGTGAATAAAGGAATATCTGTACTATCCCAGGCTCATAGGAACACCTGAAACTACGTATAGAGCAATACTCTATGACAATTGTCGTGCAGTGCTTGACCTTAATATTAGCAACCACAGGAAATGTTAAATACCTCATTATTTACTACTACTAAGAAAAGTGGCTTTGTTCAACCCTTGAAACAGAAGGTTGAGGGGAGATCTTGTGGCTGTCTATAACTGTTTTTTGGGAGAAGACTAGAAGAATAGTGAAGACTCAACCAAAATCTTCTCAAAAGTACACAGTGATAACAGCAGTGATAGAACAAAAGGCTACAAACACAGATGTTTCTGAGTGGAGGATTTTTATTTTCTATTTTTTAATTTTTCTTTTATGCTTTTACCATGAGGGAGGTGATATAGCTGAATAATGGCTCTCAGAGATTGTGGAATCTTATTCCTGGAGCTTTCCAGGATTCAGCTGGCCAAGTCCCTGAGCAACCTGGTCGGACTGGATGCTTTCCCACCTAAATTATTTCGTGATTCTGTATACAAAAAGCCAAACACCCCCCTACTTATATTGATCCATATATCAATATATATATTACATGTACATAAAAGAGATTTTAAAAGAGCTGATGTGTTGCTCTAAGGATGTCTGAGTCCCTTGAATTGTTTCTTGGACTCCCATCAATCTCCCAGGACCACGAGGAAGCATGCATAACATATCCCTTTTATTTAGTTAAAGGTTTTAACATATCCACTATAAACAGTTGACCATCACTTTCCATTTCTGGCTCAGTTCATCCACCTAAACATAGGGCATGTACTGCCATTTAGGATACCTTGGGGTATTCAAAATATACACACAGACTTACCAGCTAGGACACAGGGTTTATGGAAGTTCTGCATTATTCTGGGACACCAGCTAGATGTCAAATATGACATTCATAAAGGTATTTGACAGCTGTACCTGGACAATTTAATTGAGGATTTTAAGGTGAAATTAAGTTCATCTAGGCTTAAAAAGTCTACATTTATACCTAGTCACCTTAGGCTCCTTTAATAAACTGCAGAGAGAAATCAGGATTTTTACAGTGAGTTTCATCTGTGTAAAAGTAGTTGGAAGATGATAATAAGATAGTCAAGTTTTCATGATTAGGTAAAATGTAGAAATACATATTGGTGTGTGATCAGACAGATGCATTTCAGGGCTATTAATAACTCACTTTTTAGCCTCTGATATTTAAATGTGTTAATTTCCTCATTCAGGTAAACATACAGCTGTTTTCTAAAGCCTTTGCTTCGTTCTGTAATTGTTTTGTGAATGTCATCGATTTTCTGCTCTTCCCTTACCACTAGTATGGACAAGGTTCACCTAAGCAGACTGAAAGGGTCCATAGCACAGAGAGAGAGATAAGGAGAAGGAGGGTCCTAGGGCCTCTGGTGATGTTCTCCTTCCAGTTAGGTGTGGGTGACCGTCTTGAAGAGAATGAAGATGTGAGCGATCCAGGCCTAGTAATACTCACCAAAGTCAGACTTTACTGCAAAGTTACTAAAGGACTGATGCAGCTGAGAAAGCAGGGAGCTGGAAGAGATAACAACAAGTCTTGGATGTGGAATGCAATATAAAAGGACTGTGTAGGGCTGTGTGACCTTCGTGTGGGCATAGTTCCTGTGCCCAACACAGGAATGCTCGGAGCAGGTGGACAAGGGGTCTCAGCCAATAATAGTGCTTTTGCTG
>VZTM01037209.1:50102-62314 GCA_013400555.1 Jacana jacana | reverse complement strand
TTACAAAACTTTGTGTGACTGTCTGTCTTTGGAGTATGAGGATTCATTCTTTAAATCTAGCTTTAAGATTGTCTTTAGTATGCTTAGCCTCCCAAAGTTACAGACCAGAACAGAGTATTTGAAGTTGGAAAGTACATGCAGCGATCATCTTGCCCAGCTGCTTGACCACTTCAGGGCTGACCAAAAGTTAAAGTATATTATCAAGAGCATTGTCCAAATGCCTGTTAAACACTGAGGCATCTGGGGCATCGACCACCCCTGTAGGAAGCCTGTTTTAAGAGATAACAGTGCATGTTCAAATAGAAATAGAATAGGTTGAAGGGACCCACAATGCTCACCTAGTCCAGCGTTGCTCAAAGGTGAATGTCACATCCATACAAAGGAATACTTTGGTCAAGGTTGTCTAACTTTATGTGAGTTTTGTGTTTACATTAAAACTAGGCTGTTGCTTAGCACGATAGCCTGTTGATTCTACTTGTAGACAAAATTTGCCATTGATTTTCCTCCAGTTTTCTATTACCCTTTTGTGTCCAGTTTGTCGTCATGTTACACAACTGGTGTGATTGTTCTGCATTCAGTGAGATGTAGAGTTTAACTTTTGTGTCAAAGGCTAATTAAAATGAGCTTAGGATATGTTGACAGAGCACAGAAACTCTTGCTTTGATCAAGTTCTGGGTTTGTTTTTTTTTGCTATCATTATTGGTAGAATTTTTCAACTCTATGTAGTGATCTGTACTCCAGCTCTCTCACTTCTGACATCACAAGTGTCTGTGCCCTTTGCTGTCTGTGTGTGCTGGAAGCCATGTTAATATTTGCATTATTTCAGCTATGTTGCCTGTTCTAATGTCCTTTTAAAATAAACTCTCAGATCAGAGTATAAACTTAAATTAACTGTTCTTGACCTGGTAGCTCATTAGAGCTCCTAAATCTTACCTTGATCTGTTTTGCTACAAAACACACTGACAGATTTTTCAAAGTAAATTGCTTATCCTTGTCCTTCTTTAAAAAGAAAACAGCCTGTTTTGCAGCCTGTTTCTCTGGCCAAAGCAAACCAATCAAGCAAAGTAAGTCATTCTTGAGCAGCAAATAACAGAGGCTTCCAGCTGTTGGTGACTAGTGCAGCTGGAATGTCTGTAGCCCAAAGCTTCCTGCCTCACTGCCAGCTGTGAAGGTACTGGGAGCTGGTTTTGTCCTGAAGGGATAATTCTTCCCTGGGAGAAAGGGAAAAATCTGGGAAAAATCTTTAGCCATCTACCGATTACTGTTCTATCCCAGGAAAACTTTTCACTTTGGGCTTGACCATATCACAGAATCACAGAATATTAGGGATTGGAAGGGACCTTGAAAGATCATCTAGGGAACAAATTTGGGTCAACTTTTCAAATTGTGAATATCTAGATGAAAGTTGTGTGTATGTTTCTTCTTGTTATCATTATTACAGTTGAAGAAAATGCGATTACATTGAGTAGCTCAAAGCTTTCTGAGGAGTGGACAAGAAGAATATGGTCTATGCCTGGGATTGTTTGTCACACCTGTGTCACTGTACCAGCTCAGAAAACATGTTCTTTAACATCTGAGCTCTTGGAGTTGAATTGTTATCCAAATCAATTTTCATTGTTAAGATGGGTGAACCTTCTAAATGTGAACACAGAAGTCTAAAGTTGAAAAGGCAAGCAAATAATGAAATGATAGATGTATTTTTATTTGTAATTCATGTAATTCCATGAGGATCTTTTCCTAATTCAAAAAGAAAATATCTAAATACATCAAAATTCTTGGTGGTCAAAGTTGTTGACCAAATCCCTGATTTAGAGGTTGTCACCAATATCATTGGCAGCTAAAAGCTGCTAAACTCGTTAATTTATCTAAGGGGGTTACAAAGCTATCTTGCTTTCTAGTTTTCAGTAATTTCTGTGTTAATGAATTGAAGGGCATTATTAGAGAGTCTGTGAAATAGCAGTTCTTCTGCTTTGTCCATCAACCAGATGCTGCTCATTTCATTGGGTACCATCTTACTCTAGAGTTCTGGGAAATGGGGAGTAATGATTCTCTATAACCTCTTGCATGGGATTAATAATTGAGAAATCGTCATGTTTGTGTCTAAGATTATTCTTGATCCCCTTTGAGTATTAGGTGACAGATGAACTAGACCATGTGGAAATTGCTAAAGCATCTGGTCAGTCTTACTCTTCTCAGCAGCTCTGCTCTAACTGTTTTGAGATGGAGGACCAGAGTGACAAGTGGTGTTCAAGATGCAAGAGCATCCCTTGTTTATACCATGGCATGACTTTATTTAATTTTTGTTTTCTTCTACTCTTTTTTTTTTAATGATTTCTCCAATTCTGTTTGATGTTCTGACTCCTGCTGAGTATTGAAGTAGTTAGAAAGACAGCCAGATCTTTTCTGTCTTACAGGAGTCGATTTAGAGCCTGTTGTTTGATCAGTAGTTTTTTCTGCATGTGCATTGCTTTGTATTAATTCTCACTGGAGGTGGGAGTCTGTTCTAAACTGTCACCTGTCTGCATGTATGTGTTTATGCACTAGGTTTTCTAAGCTTTAATTATCCTCAGCAGAGATCAAATCAGTACTTTCAGGGAGCCTGCAGAGCGACATAGCGTTAGCTGAATTGCTTGCAGCCTCCACTGTCTGTGTTAACTAGAGCTCTGTCAATAATGGAAATTTAGAAATGTAACTTGTGGGTGCCTTAATCTGCTTTAATTCTAGATTATTCTGTCACATGGGACTGTTTATTGTGAAATCGTTCTGTAGTTTCATTGTCACCAAATGGTATTGAGTCCAAATACGTCATACACAGTGTTGTAGCATTCTGGGTCAGCACATAGTACTACAGGTGTTTATTTTATATACCAGGTATATATATACTATTTATTTATACTACCAGGTATTTATTTTGGTTATGTGGTTTTGTGTTTGTATAATGTTCAATGGGTGTTTCTGTTACTTGAGCAGATGTGGTGGATACTGACATTTTCTACAACAAACTATCCCCAAGGCAAAAACTTGGTGTGTATGAGAAAAGGAGTATTGGAACTTCTAATTGGATGAGATTTTTCTGTTGCTGAAATTTTTAGAGCTAGATGGAGAATTTTATTAAGGAACTTTGAACCTTCAAGAGTAACGAGATCTTCTTTCTCATTTCACACATAGTAGTTCAGAGCAGATGGCTAAAAATCATGCTTTGACAGCAGTTCTCTCTTAGCCTTGCACCTCTCACCTAGTGCAAAGGAGTTATTTTCCCCACCCTTGTTTTGTTTTGTTTTTTTTTTTCCCCAATGCTTCTGGGATTTTTTTTGGTAGTATTTTTTTACTACTTTCTCAAGTTTTTAATTTCTTGCAGAATTTAGCGCTTTGCACTGGGGCTGGCTCGGATGCAGTTAATTTTCTTCATGGCATCTCGTATCACAGAATCACAGAATCTCAGGGATTGGAAGGGACCTTGAAAGCTCATCTAGTCCAATCCCCCTGCTGGAGCAGGAACACCTAGAGCNAAGCTCAAGAGACCCAGCTCCCCCAGACAAGCTCCCCAGCCTTTCCTCCTAGGGGAGATGCTCCACTCTCTTCTTCATCATCTTGGTAGCTCTGTGCTGGACTCTCTCCAGCAGTTCCCTGTCCTTCTTGAACTGAGGGGCCCAGAACTGGACACAATATTCCAGATGGGGTCTCACCAGGGTAGAGCTGAGGGGGAGGAGAACCTCTCGTGACCTACTGACCACCCCCCTTCTAATACAGCCCAGGATGCCATTGGCCTTCTCGGCCATGAGGGCACAGTGCTGGCTCATGGGCATCCTGCTGCCCACCAGGACCCCCAGGTCCCGTTCCCCTGAGCTGCTCTCCAACAGGTGATGGGGTGTTTTAGATTTGTGACCAAAATGATGCTGATAATACACTAACGTTTTAGCTATTGCTAAAGCATGCTAAACATGTAAATATTAAAAGGTATATATTGATATTCTGCGTGATATTCTTTATGGAGAGAAACTTAATGCGTGTATTGAGCTGCAGTTGAAATATTAGGGAAGATTTCCAAGTAATATAATGTTTTGCTGTCTTCTATAGATCCATAAGGAAACTGTTGAATTCCTTATCATACTGGACGCTTAAAATCAGTGTGAATGAATCACAGTAAAACCTGTATTGACACTGCAGCGTGCACTGGTGAGAGGAGCAACCGGTGGATGTCATAGGCCTCTGCTGGTGTTCGCTGCTGTGGTCAGTGATCCACGCTGACCTCTCGGAGACGAGCGTCTCATCGACAGTTCTCCCACTCTTCCGGGTGTCACCAAGCCCTACCGGCTACTGGCATCTAATTTAATCCTTTCATGCACAATGATTACCTTCCCTTTGTGGGTCCATTCACTAAAACACCAAGAACAAAATGTGTGTGTGTGGTTTTTGGACAGAATTAAAAAAATGTCCATTGTGCTTACAAATCCCCCATATACATGCTTAGTAAGTTTTGTTGTTGTTTTTTTTTCTTTAATAGAGGGCTTATTTGCCTAAGAAGGTTGCTGTGATCTAAGCAGAGCTGTGTGTAGCCCTATTTCTGTTTTTATTTGGTTAAACCAAATTGAAGGGTTTGGCTAATGGATTGGATCTGGCTGGCTGGAGGTGCTAACATCCATGCTACTAGTGATAGGACAAGGGGTAATGGATGCAAGCTGGAACAGAGGAGATTCCAGTTAAATATGAGGAAAAACCTCTTCACAGTGAGGGTGAGGGAACACTGGAAGGGGCTGCCCAGGGAGGTTGTGGAGTCTCCTCTGGAGACAATCAAAACTTGCCTGGAGGCGTTCCTGAGTGATCTGATCTAGATGTTCCTGGCCTGGCAGGGGGATTGGACTGGATGAGCTTTCAAGGTCCCTTCCAATACCTGGTATTCTGTGATTCTGTGATTCTTTTTCTCCTAGAGGAATCTTCCTGAGCAGCCACATGTCTTCACTGTGTCTGCTCCCAGCCAAAAAGAGGAGCTGCTTCAGCCCCCACCGCTGGGATGGGCTGGCTTTGGGGATTTTGGCTGGTGCTGCATTGGATCAGTTCCCCAGTGGCTGCCTCTAAACTCACTGGTTTTGAGAGCTGGACAACAGGTAATTATTTTAACCAGGATCCCCCTCCCACACTGCTGCCAACCTGAGCTGCTGGCAGATAGCAAAGAGGACACTTGATGGCTGGGGAATGGGATTTGAGGGGATGACAGATTACAGCATTGGACAGCCCAGGTTCTCTTCTCTGGAATAAACCATTAATTCCTAATGAATTAGGAGCCTGCATAATTCTTAAAGATGGCACTTTCAGCATTAGCTTTGCATGTTTTTGCCATCAACTGGATTCTAATTTCTCTGAATGCTTTCTGTGAGCAGTAAGTCAATCTCTGCAGGAGAAGCAATTGCATGTTTTCAGTTTGAATGGCCAGTTTACTCTGTTCCTTTCCCAGCTTCTGTCTTGCTCCTATGAAATACCAACATCTTTTAGGGGATAAGAAGCAGTTTGTAAGAAGAGTAGTTTAAAAACATGGCAATTTGGGATGTGTAGCTGTGCCTGCAAAATGTCCTGCATCCAATTAGGAATGCAGAGAGCAGTACCTTCAATTAATGACTGAAACAGAGCTATGGGACAGATGAACAGGCTGGTTCGACGGGACTCTGAAAGCAGTGAGTCCTTCAGAGCTGACAGGAGCGGTGCTCATCCACACAGACACACACAGCGTGGTCTTTCTTGCACAGAGAGAAGCAGAGAAGCAGGCATTTAAAATGCCAGTCAGCAGACAGGAGAGGTGGGTTTATTTGTGCCTTGAATGGAAGTGCCAGCTGAGAAGGTGCTCAGCGAGGGACACGCAGGGTGGGGCAGTTTGTCTAAATAAATCCATTTAAGAGTGAGCAAAGACTCTTAGCTTTTGGAGAAACTGTGCTTAGCTGTTCTAAGTTACATATACTCTATTTTCTCATAAATCACCTTCAAATCACTTAGGAGTGTTCCTTTATAATACAGTAAGAATTGTTTTATTTTACAGGTGAATTGGCCTAAGTCAAAACACTTATTTTGACTTTAATCCACAATGGTAACACTTGAGTAATTTTTTCCAGCAAGACAACCAAATCACTGCTGAGATGGTACCATATTACAGAGAGGCAGCTTGAGCCTTGTGGTCAACCCTGAAGCTCTTGGTTTTGCTTTTGTCTCACTCTTAGTCCTTTCCTAAAGCACACCTTGTTCAGCGTGTTTTGGTGTTTAGGAAGAGTTTAGGAAGAAAGCAGCTGTAACTGGGAGTTAAGAGGGTTTTTCTCTTTGGTGATTGATGGGGACTGTTGGATCTGGAGGGTTTTTTAAGTGTCTTTCAGGTTATACACAGACTATGAAATAGTTCCATCTGCATCAAAATGTATTGGCAGCGTGTGGGCACTCAGCTCCTTGTCAGCAAATCGCTTCTGGAAGAAGCTTGTTCCTCTCAGAAAGGGGAAGAAGGATGAGGCCACTGCCATTGACGTGTCAGATTAGTGAATGAAGTTTAATGTTTAAGCATGGCATGAAATATTTGTTACCTTGTTTTTGTGGTGATAGCGGTTACTCATTATTTAGAACACTAGCAACCTCAATTCTGTGGTTCATTCTTTTCTTCCTTATCTATTTTTAGCAGAATTCTAACACTCAAAAGTTAGTAGAGTTACAGGGTGGCATGAAAAGCATGAAAGGCAACAGGAAGTTTTTTGTCTCTTGGTTTCAACCACTTCATGCCCTCTAAACTGCCTAACTCTTACTTTGCAAAGGTTAGAAAAGAGGATTCAGCACTGTGGTGCTTAGATTCCACTCATACGCCTGCTAGAAGTCCATTATGTGATCCCAAGCAAAATGAGGAAAGTTCTGTTGTCCTAATCACAGCTTTCCCTTCCATCTATGGTTCTGCATGTTGGGTTTTTTTTAGCTAAAACATGCTAAAAAGTTACTTTGAGGTTTATTCCCAGGTGTATCATATCTATATATCTATTCACACACACCCCCCCCCCAAATTATCACTCATTCTTACCACCCACTGAACAAAAGCAGTGTATTTAACCCAACTAATTTCTGTATTTGTTGTATAACAGTATGTGAAATAGCCTCAGGAAAACACAATTTAATCACCACTTTACATTCTTTGTGTATTGTGATCCTTTCTGAAAAGATTTTCTTCTGTTGCTTCCCTGGTCCTATTGTGAAATTCATGATGGTTCATTTTATTATTGATAATAGACTAATGGAGGCTGTTTTGCAGAGGAAATGTAGAAAAATGTGTTGTTTCATTCCCCCAAAAGAAAACACTGCACAGGCAGTTTCTGGTCGACGGGGATATTTCTTTATATTCCAATAACTCTTTCAAGTATTGCTGTGAAATGTTGGTGTTAGAATTACTTGGTTTCATTGTCAATCAATAATCACTTATAAAAAGGAGCTAAATGGGGACATAATGAGACCCTTTCTACCTATAAAGCAGCATTATTTCCCCAAATCATAGAAATCTACAGAGAAAAAAGGTAGTTGAGAAGAGGCATATGTCAAGAATTTTTAGCTAATGAAATGGGAAGAATCATTAGCCTGCACTGAAAAGCAGGGGGCTCTCAAGGCAGAACATAATTTTCTGTGATCTAGAAACTGGAAGCTGGGTACAAACACCTCTAGCGTGACTCCACAGAAGGATGGTTTGCAAACCGTGTTTCGGTTCAGCTTTGTGATTATTGCTCGTTCTAGGCACTGTAAATATGATTTTCAGAATTACTCTGAAATGTACAGTTGTCACTGTACACATTTCTGCCCCAATATGCGTGAGAAATCTAACCTAATTCCTACGTACCTCCTTTCCTCCTGGATTTTCTCTTCCTTTCCTCCTAGACCTTTACTGGTCCAGTAAAGAGCGGGCAGTTTGTGTGGGTGCTGATTATGGGATTGGTGCTAACTGTCACAGAATCACAGAACATCAGGGATTGGAAAGGACCTTGAAAAATGGTTCTTCAGTTCATGCTTCTGCCCCTCATTTCTTTTAAGGATTGTCCAGCACTCTTTAACCCCTTGTTCCGTTAAGGTAAGACCATGGGGAGACAGATTTGTTTGAATCTGAGCTGAATATTAACAAAATATTCCTGAAATTAAAACACACCCAACCCATAGAGCACGTTTTGGTCTCTTCTCCCAAGCAACAGGCGATAGGACAAGAGGAGAACAGTTGAAGATGAGGTGTTAGGAGGTATTTTAACACTGAATGAGTTATTTGGCATTGGAACAGGCTGCCTAGGGAAGAGGTCGAGTTGCCATCCCTGAAGACACTGAAAAAGCAGATGAACGTGGTGCTGAGGGACATGGTTTAGTGGTGGGTTTTGTCAGCGTTAGGTTTGTGGTTGGCCTAAACCATCTGCAAGGTACTGTCCAACCTAGACAATTCCAGGATTCTGTGATTCCGTACCTTTCCACTACTTCTGCTGTTTGCACATCAGGAACACACCACAGCTTCTCTGTTACTGGTTTTTGTTTATATGTATTGTTTCCCTCTCTCAGTAGAGCAGCCCCATCATGTTATGGATATACATTGAACGGAATGACTTGCTCTGCAGATCGTGTCAGCTGCTTTCTATTCAGAAATAAAATAAAAAAACAACCACCAAAATTAACTGGATTTATTTATAATTTTTTTACTTCAATCAGTTTTTGCTTTCCTTCCTCATTACCTCTGGAGTGTTTGCATAATGCCTTAATTTGTCAAGAATGTTTTCTCTGGCCTGCATTTTCTAATACTTCTTCTAATATAAAGAAATTCTGTGGGTATAAATTTACAACCCTCTGTTTTTATTCTGCATGCTGCTAATTCTTTATGTGTGAGCATTATTTATTATTTATTTATTTACTTTTTAGAATTTTGGGAAGGAATTCCTCATTTGCTTTAAGTAAGAAATAGCTTTGTGGGACAACTTAGCTGATTACTGCTTATCCATTCTCATTTCAGATGAGTGCTTTGAGTGCAGCTATTGTGTTGCTTTCTAGTTAAGAAGTCCAAAATTTACCCAATTTAAGATGCTGAAGACATTCTAAACAGCAGCAGTAGGGGATGATTTATAAGTGCAGGTCTTCAAAATGAAGAGTTACATCTCAGGAGTCGGGTTGAAACAAAGAACTGGTTTGCACCTTAATTCTTCTTGAATCTGCACTGAATGAAGGAAATATGTTTCTGGCTATTGATTCACATTAGCAGTGGGGAAAAACCACCTTTTCCAGAGAGGCTGTTGGAGGACTTTCCATTAAGAGGGATCATGAGTATGTCTTTCTACAATAGCATTTGCTTTCTCCTGATTATTTCTTGTGGAGTTAGTGACTCTGTTACCTGCATTTCTTTTGTACATAGTTACATTTTTTTGATGTTTGCTCTTTAGGTAATGATTCTGACGTTGACCTTGACAGGAAGGAAGATGAGCAAGAAAAGACTCCAAAGAGGCCCAGAGCTCAGAAAACAGAGAAAACTCCATCAACTAAGGAGACTGAACAGGTTTCAGGAGCTAAACATCCTATTATAAGTGTGGTTTTGACAGCCCACGAAGCTATTCCAGGTAATGAGAATCACCAATTATTTAATCAAATGTGGTTTTGTCCCTGCTGACACTGGATGAAGTAGTCTGGGACTGAACTGCTTAGGATCTTTATTATGTGGAAAAAATCTGGTTATTGGTTATCTTGATACAGAATCTCTGTATCTGACAGCTACATCATTTTAGACCTACCATCCCATATTTCATAGGTATGACAGATGCTGGCCCTGGGTGCAGTTATCTACATTAGTATCAGCTATTTTTAGTCTCTGAATGATTTTAAAGAAGAAACTGAAAAAAACAGCGATCAAGGAAAAGGAAAGTATTTTTTACCTGCAATATCTTTATTTCAGCTTTTGCTTTATGTGTATATTTATGATAAATACAAATTTGATTATGAAAACACAACCAGCTTAGCATATACAATTTAATATTTATGCAAAGAAGTAGCTTGACAGAAAACGTGTAAACGGATTTGAAAACCAAGTAAAATTCTTCACCCGTAAATTTCTACAGTGCCATTTTATCAAAGGATTTTGGAATAAATTCAGACTATTTATCTTGCACCCAGACTTGCATTTGCCTGTTTCTATAAACCTCACCTGGCTGACAGAATCCCTTTTGAATAGCTGTGTGCGTCATTTTCAGCTCTATAGCTTTATCGTTCTCCTTTTCATTATTGCTGACATTTACAAATATTTGCTTTGCTTATAGCTCTCAGAACAAGGGAATGCATTTATTCATTTTACTGGTGTGGGTTGGAAGCCAGCTGAATTTTCTGTGTTGTTCTTTAATGTCTTTCGATAGTGTGCTCTGCGATGTGCTCGGACTGTGTTTGCTAAAAGGCATTTCTAATGGTGAAGGTAGAGGAGCTGAGCTCACCTGCAGGTATCCTGTGTGCTTCACCTTCAGTGTTTGAGAAACATCACACAGGGTTTGGGACTTAGACTGAGCTGTTAAAAATGTGGTCTTGGAAATATGGGGGAAAGTGGAAGAGGACTGGGAAGCACTGGAAATGTAGAAACCTGGCCTCAGGGTGGTTTGAAGTCTGCGATGTTTGGTTTCACAAACCCCAGGCCCCTTTCCCTTCGTGTGATGGAACCCTGATCTCTTCCCAAGCTGTTCCTAATGACTCAATGACTCTTTTCCCCACTGTGTCTTGCACCCTTTGTGCCTCTCTCCCACTGCACGTAGCTTCTCCCCCATCCTGGTGTTGGTTCCCCTCACCGCCACACAGGAGGTTCCCCTCGTGTCCTCTGCTCCTTCATCTGGGTGAAGGACAAGATGTGATGTCCAGTTACAGGGCTCATGTTGGAGTTACTGAATGGGTTCCTGCATATGTTTGCTCATGGATCTCTCCACATTCCTCAGGGCTTTTGGGATGAGCTGTAATTGGGGTCTCCAACTGCTAAATTTTATGAAACTTGTAACAATTTTTATCTTTGACATCTTTACATTTCTGGCAAGGACTAGAACAGTTTTCAGGAGAGGAGGAGAAGACATGGTAGGCAGTGCAATTGCAGACCCATTTTCTTAAGATATTAAAGAGATGAACAGAATAATAATAAGAAAATGTAGTGAGCAAGTGTTGTGGGAGAGGAAACAACCATCTAGGGGAGATCATGGCCTTCATTACTGCCTAGTAAATTTTTTCTTCAGACGACAAAAAGTGTGGGTTTTCTTTACACTTGCTTTTTGAGTGACTCAAAGTGTTAAAACAACTTCAGCTTGGGAACTAATTGTGGGTAGTACGTGTTGCATTTAAAAGGCTTTAATGAACCAAAGGGATTTACAGTCAATTGTGGACCTGCAACCATTTTTGAAGGTCCTCTCGTGTATTTGGTTGACAATTAGTAATCTTACTACAGTCAGGTTCCCAGAGAAAATGTATGTAACAGAAAATTAATTGCTGTTAAGAAAGTTACGAATTATCATCCTACTTTTCAGAATTTGGAAACTATAGAAAGTGTTGTAGAAGTGGTTAACTCTTGGAAGATTCAAGGGAAAAATATTTCATTTAATACAATTACGTTTGAATTTATTTTCCATTGTTTTCCTTTCTATTTTTTTTCATTAATTTCCATAGTCTAACTAAATTTTAGTGTCACTAACCATTCTTAAGCTGTTCCCCTTCCTCAGTAATACTTTAATGTCTGGAGTTTTTATAAAGATCTTCCATTTTTTCTGGCGAGGTGGATTATTTCTATAAACTGCTGTTGAAGAGTATGAATAGATAAAACATTTCTCCCCAACTTCCTTTGTGCTAGATCATCTGTAAAATGAAGTTGAAATAAAGCTCAGAAGTGCTTAAGCACTATCAAAACTTAGGCATCTTTCTGCAAGCATTAGTGTTCTGTAGCCAGCTGTTATCTTGCACTAAAGATGCATGGAAATATCCCATTTTGGGTCCTGTGCAGTAAAATCCTCTTGAAGACGCCAGATAAACATTCTATCCATTAGAAAAATGGAGAAGCCTATAAGATTTAGTTGTATTTTATCCCCAGTATAATGGAAATACTCGAATTGTATGTCTCCCTTCTTAAATGAAAGCTGCTTTTAGGACTATCCCATAAACAGTTTGCTGTAATTTTACCATTCACTGTTTAAGTTTGGGACGGTGCCTTCCATCGTGTGTTCAGTAGATTATGA
>VZTM01037209.1:0-49984 GCA_013400555.1 Jacana jacana | reverse complement strand
TGGAGTCACCCTCCCTGACTGTGTTTAAGAGCAGATTAGATGTGGTGTTGAGAGATCTAGTGTAGGGGGGAACTTGTAGAGTAGGGCTGATGGTTGGACTTGATGATCCCAGGGGTCTCTTCCAACCTAAATGAT
Source organism: Jacana jacana (assembly GCA_013400555.1). Classification (NCBI taxonomy): domain Eukaryota; kingdom Metazoa; phylum Chordata; class Aves; order Charadriiformes; family Jacanidae; genus Jacana; species Jacana jacana. Next base: position 49,849 of record VZTM01037209.1, on the reverse strand, counting down.
TCTATGATTCTATGATTCTATGACTAAATTGATCTCTTCAAAATCCCTTCAAACAAACGGATCAGTTAGTTTTTAACTTACCAGAAAGGACAGTCGGAGAACATGGATTTTTTTTCCCTGTGTTGGTTTCCAATAATGTTTACTTGTGAGACAGATGAAAGGTAATGGATTTACAGCTTTAGAAATCTGAAAGCTTGCATTAATCCACAGTCAGCAGTTTGAATAAATGGTGGATTTATTATTTTTCTGTGCAGAAGTTGAAGTCCCTCGACAGGCTTGAGAGGTGGGCGCATACAAACCTCGTGGAGTTCAACAAGGCCAACTTCAAGGTCTTGCACCTGGGTTGGGGCAATCCCAGGCACAAATACAGGCTGGGTGATGTGTGGATCGGGAGCAGCCCTGCAAAAAAGGACTCGGTGGGTGAAAAGCTGGGCAGGAGCTGACAATGTGCACTCACAGCCCAGGAATCCAACCATATCATAGAATCATAGAATCAGATAGGTTGGAAGAGACCCTTGGGATCATCAAGTCCAACCACCAGCCCCACTCTACANACTCTGCTCTTGCGTGACCCCACCTGGACTGCTGTGTCCATCTCTGAAGCCCTTGGCACAGAAAAGACATGGACCTGTTGGAGCGGGTCCAGAGGAGGGCCACAAAGATGATCAGAGGGATGGAGCACCTCTGGTACAAGGACAGGTTGAGAGAGGTGGGGTTGTTCAGCCTGGAGAAGAGAAGGCTCTGGGGAGACCATTAGACCCTTCCAGTACCTAAAGGGGGCCTACAGGACAGTTCGGGAGGGACTCTATGGAGGGAGGGTAGCAATAAGAGTAATGATTTTAAACTGAAAGAGGGGAGCTTTAGATCTTAGGAGGAAATTTTTCACTATGAGGGTGGTGAGATACTGGCACAGGTTGCCCAGGGTGGCTGTGGAAGCCCTGTTCCTGGAGGGGTTCAGGGCCAGGCTGGATGGGGCTTTGAGCAACCTGGTCTGGTGGGAGGTGTCCCTGCCCAGGGCAGGGGTGTTGGAACTCAATGATCTTTAAGGCCCTCTCCAAACCCAAACCATTCTGTGATTCTAAAACTGGAGGGACCCAGAGACCGTGAAGAGAGAGCGTGCTGTGTTCATGAACACGTGCCTTGTATCAGATTAAACAGAGTGCAGTTTTTCATAAGCATCGTAATTAAGAGTGAGAGCAAATAACTACAATTATATGCACATCCAAAAATACTTTGTTGTGAATGGCAGATACTTCTATTCCCAGTCTGGTTTTAAGAACCATTGCATAAACTCTGCCAAATATTCAGTCTACTGGGGGCTTATGTATTTTATTTCCCATGTTTAAGTTCTGTAATACTATCAAAGCTTCTATAACCAATTTGTTATTCATGCTCAATTAGTTTGATTCAGGAGAGAGTCTACTTTGAACATTTATACTGCTGTTTTATGTGAGTCCTGTAATATTTTAAAGACTCAGCTTATGAGTAGTTGAGTTGTTTAAGTTCCTGTAAAGATGGTCAATGGCAGGATTCTTGGTTCTTTTTGTTAGAGCTCAAAATGCACAAAAATAGCTTAAAGTATTTATATTCTTGATGCTAATTATTATTTTTCTCATTTCTCAAGGGGCTGTGTTTTTTTTCTCCTACAAATTGGTAATGCAACACTGTGCAGGTTTTTTTCTCCCCAGTTTCCACCGAGAAACCACTATCCATAAAAAGCCAGTCGTGGTCTCCTGCTGGTGTACCTTGAGCTGGGATTTATGAACACTTGGTTCTGTCTCCCATCGAGCTTTTGGGAATTGGGAAGAAGTGGAAGGATGTTGTTTTGCTTACTGGTTTGGGCCTCACTTAGCTTAATTGATGACAGTCTTTTCTGTTGAAGGTGATGTTTTTTGGGAGTTTTTTTGGAGCTCATGCAATGATTATTGTGGGCTTATGACACATCTGAATGGATTTAATATCAGACTGTTGCCAAGGAAGCTTTCCTGCTTGTCTCTTATTTCCCAGTTTGCTTCCCCTTTTTCCTCACCAGCAGTTGTGCTTGTGTCAGCCTGTGGTAAACTGGATCAAAAAAAGTGACAAGATAAATACACACACATGTGCACATGCACATACACATGCCCATTTTCTCTGTCAGAGGATTTATTTATCTACCAGTTTCTGTAGATGTCTTACACTGGGGCCACTCAAGTTTGTAAAGTTGGGAAGTGGTGACAAAGGATTCTTTCAGGGGAAAGGAGGAAGACCAAGACTACCCCTTTTAGAAGTAGCTTAAGTCCTTAAGCCCAGTGGGTACCAACTGCTGTCCCAGGGCAGTCTGTCCTCTCACCCCTGGCCATAAATTCCTGTCCTTTGGGGCATTGTACATGTTTATGAAGTTGTTATGTGTTATGAAGATTTAAAACACATTAGAAGTCTAATTTAAAACACATTAGAAGTCTAATTGTGTATTTGCAGAAGGAGATACACAGTGTGGATTTTAAACAGATGCATTCTCCGATCCTCTTCATCAAGTCCTGTGTGGGCACTTTTAAGGCATCGTGAACATGTGGTTGAGTGGAGGGCTGGAGAAAAGTAGCTTGCCTGATGTTGATTAAGGGAAATGTGGAATTAAGCAAAGTTTGGCAAATTAAAGCCTCCCTCTCTGAATGTGAGCAGGTATCTGTATTACCATGGTGCTAGGAATTGATTTAGCTCAGCCAATCTAATGCCTGGCTCTGTTGAAAGCATTGGTGATCTTCATCTCGGTGAGGGGTAGGTTTTCTGAGATAGAGAATGATTACTCACACTTTTTTTTTTCACTAGTTTTCACTCACTTGCTGATTTTGGAGGTCTTTCTGATACTCCTCTTTCATTTATCTCTCTTCCAAGCTGAAAGTCTCCCAGATATGTATCCCTTATCCAAACAAAATACTTCTGGTTTTAATAATGTTTTCTTCTATGTCTTTTGTGTTCTCCATACTTGAAGTTGTAGGAGGTTCAAGGAACTTAGTTGGATTTGAGTAGGAATTTGGTTGATGATGTTCCCTTTTTTATTTCTGATCCATTCCTTGTAATTCCTTCCATTATTACCTTTTAGACTGTTGATAAATATTGGAGAGCTCTGGTGAAGGGGATTCTACTTTTCTAAGGGACAAATTGTACGAGATTAGTGGCCATCACTTGAGTTTGAGCCAGAGATAAGGTACTCTGGGGAATGCTTATCTGTAAAGTTGCTGCTGGAATGTCATGAGGAAATAAAATCTTCTTATCCTTAAAGCAGATTTGCTTAGAACAGATACTGACTAAAACGATGAAAGCAAAAGGCATAAATAAAGTCTAGTAAACTAAACCCCATTTTGAGTTTAAAACAGAGGTATAATAGTGCTGGAGGAAGGATTGTTGTGAAACAAACGATCAGTAGAGTTAACCTCTTTTTTTTTTTTCCACTGATATTTGTATGTTCTGACTTCCTGAAATGATTGTCCAGGGAAACAGGAAAACTTTCATCTGCTGTATTGGCACATGGTATTTTTAATGGAGAACCAGACCCTGTATCTGTTTGCTTTGTTCTTACACTGTTCCCCAGCCTGTGGCCTTACAGAGACACAAGTAGAGGGCATGTTTTTGGGATGGGGGATACGTGGGTTCACTATCTGTTAGATTGGGAAGAGTGTAGTTTGGGTTTTGTTGGTGTAAGTTGATATTTCTATGGATTTTCATTACCTTTAATACTAACTATGGGTGCCCAGCATTAAGTTCTTCCTGCCACTGTTCAGAAAATAAAGAACAACCAACTAAATAAAATCGCAGCTCAGTCCCATCTCAAAATGGGCTTGTTGTTGCCTAAACTGACTGTAAAGCTCTGAGGGATAAAATCTGATCTTACTACGTTCACTAGAACCTCTTTTCTCCTGCTTCTAATAGAGATTGAGAAGTGCATATGAAACATACTCTTTTATTCTGAGGGGGTGGCAGCACACCCCCAAAATATAAGCAGCAAAATACCTGCTTAAGGAAAAGGTGTTGCAGACTTTTAAATATAGACTAAGCAGTGTCTTTTCCACAGTCTCCATTGTAGAACTGAACAAACAGCTGGGCTGAAGTTAATTAAAATTGCATTTTGACAAGTTACAACTTTTTTAAGGGTGGAAGTATTTGGATGTAGGATCTCATACCAGTAGGCATCAAGCACTGTGAATGACCCTCAGAACTGAGCAGTCCTGGCCTGTTATTTAAGCAGATCTATGGTGATAATACTGATGTGTTCTGGAGGTGTGTCCTTTATTTTATAAACATGAATTTACCAACAGAAACTAAATATTTGAACCAATGATTACAGAGTTTAACGTTTTGTTTACACTTGTATCTCATAGACAAGGCATGTTTTAATATGGCATTTTTAATGAACCTTTTTTTTATTCTTGCTTTTAGGAGCCACAAAAATTGTTCCTGTTGAGGCTGATCCCCAAGAAAGTGAACCCACAACTCCAGAGGCGACTGCTCAAGACCCATCCCACCGGAGAGGTTATCAGGAATATGCCATTCAGCAAACCCCATACGAACAGGCAATGAAATCAAGCAGGTAATTTTAAAGTGCTTACATTTGTGTTCATGCAAAGTATGAATGAAAGGCTTCCCTATCCATTTTCATGAAACTGAAATGTTTTCTGAGCCTTTTAAACAAAGGAGCAGCTGAAAATAATCTGTGGAGAAGTTGTAGGGTTTAAAAATCCTGTAGAGAACACCTTCTTTAAGTAAAACACACATTTCTTTCCATTACAAATGAGCTAGGAAAACTTTGATGAGGTATGTCACCAACTTTGAACCTTGTAAATAAAACTGGCTTGGTTTCTTTTTAGGTTGGGTCCAACTCAGCTGAAGATTTTCACATGTGAATACTGTAACAAAGTGTTCAAGTTTAAACACTCCCTCCAAGCACACTTGAGGATTCACACAAATGAAAAGCCTTACAAGTGCTCCTACTGCAGTTACGCCAGTGCCATCAAAGCCAACCTTAACGTCCACATGCGGAAACACACAGGGGAGAAGTTCAGCTGCGATTACTGCACCTTCACGTGTCTCAGCAAAGGCCATCTCAAGGTCCACATTGAAAGAGTCCATAAGAAGATTAAGCAGCACTGCCGATTCTGCAAAAAGAAATACTCAGATGTTAAAAATCTGATCAAGCATATCAAGGAAACCCACGACCTTCAAGATAAAAAGGTGAAGGATGTCTTCGATGAGCTTCGCTTGATGACGCGGGAGGGCAAGCGGCAGCTCCTTTATGACTGCCATATTTGTGAACGCAAGTTCAAAAACGAACTCGATCGTGACCGTCACATGCTTGTCCACGGCGATGAAAGACCCTTTGCCTGTGAGCTCTGTGGTCATGGAGCCACTAAATACCAAGCCCTTGAGCTTCATGTTCGAAAGCATCCCTTTGTCTACGTGTGCTCTGTGTGCCTGAAGAAATTCGTCAGTTCTGTAAGACTCCGCGCTCACATCAAGGAAGCCCACACAGATTTGCAGGAGACTTCTGTTTTTAACAGTTCTATCAACCAGAGCTTCTGCCTCCTTGAGCCAGGAGGTGATATCCAACCAGAAGCTCTTGGTGAACAGACAGTCCCAAATGCAGCCGAATTGCCCGTCACAAGTACTGATGCTACGAACACACCACAGGCCTCTGCTTGTAAAGGGGAATCCACAGCTGTAGATGTGAACCCCAACAGGCAACATAATGGTGATATGGGCCCTTTGTTAGAGCTTGAAAATCCTCCAGTTGAGAATGTAACAGAGATGCTGTGTGAGACAACAAACACAGCGGTCCCAAACGTTCAATCCTGCGTAGCCTCAAATAACTTTCTCCTCCAAAACGGGACTCCTCGTTCTGATGAGTTAAAAGTTTCTCCTGCAAATGAAGAGGAAGTTCATCACTGCAGATCTGTGAATGAGCAGGGGGAAGAGATTCAGCTTTTGCTGTCTGAAGACAAAAGTTTAAATCCCAGTCAGCACAGTGCAATGACTGGGAACCTTTCGGTCTCTGAAGAGGGAAATCAATCTCTTCCTTCTAGAGAGTTGGAGAGCAATCCACCAAGTCAAAATTCGGGAGAAACCCCAAACCCTTTTCCAGCAGCAGAAGCTCATGCAGCTGCCAGTCCCCAGGCAGCCCCTTCCAACGCAGCTACACCAGAGGGTGGGAGCGGAGCTGTTGCCTTTATGCAGATCTTGGACAGCTTGCAGAAGAGACAAATGAACACCGAGTTGTGTGAGAGGATAAGGAAGGTTTATGGAGACTTAGAATGTGAATATTGTGGTAAGGAGCAGTAGAATTATGGTGGGTTGTTTTTAAGTGTTGTGTAGTGGGTCATCTTTTTCCTGCTCCTCAGATTTATAATGTTTGATGTATTTGCCTGTCTTTGTAGCAGTATTCATTTTGTATGGATTCTGGGTTCCAGCAAGATTTACTTTGTGCTGTAGAAATAGTATGAAATGACTCAGATCTCCTTCAGTATCTCAAAAGAGCCTACAGGAAAGCTGGATAAGGGACTCTTTGTCAGAGAGTGTAGCGATAGGACGAGGGGTAATGGTTTTAAATTGAAGGAGGGGAGATTTAGACTGGATATTAGGAAGAAATTCTTTATTGTTATGGTGGTGAAGCGCTGGAACAAGTTGCCCAAAGAAGCTGTAGAAGCCCCATGCCTGGAGGTGTTCAAGGCCAGGCTGGATGGGGCTTTGAGCAACCTGCTCTAGTGGGAGGTGTCCCTGCCCATGGCGGGGGGGTTGGACCTTGATGATCTCTAAGGTCCCTTCCAACTCTAACCATTCTATGATTCTAAAAAAACCCCAACACTAGTGGAATATAGCATAGCAATGCTTTGCTAGACTTGATTGTCTGTTGATTTGAAATTTGATAGATTATTTCTGTCCATGTGCCTCTCCCCACTTTGTACCTTTCACGGGGCCAATCAGCAGATTTAGGCATGTGATCAGCATGCATGAGCCCATGCTTTAATGCTTAAGCTCCATTATCAGCTTTGTATAAGATTCAGTGTCTTTTTCACACAGTATGGGAGGATGTGTGATAGTGTACACTCTGTACAATAGATCTGTGTACCAGCATGCTTTTGTGGACTTGCTTTGAAGGAGTGTTTGAAAAGGAAAATGTTCATTATCTAGTATTAGATCAAGATGGTTCTGATCAAGATCTAGAATCAAGATGATTGTGATTGGTTTTTGTAAATCTATGGAAGTGGGAAGCGTAGACTATTCCCATGCATTCTAAATGAAAAAAAAAACCCATGTTTACAGAACTGGAAACACTTTGGGATTTCTCTTGTCGCCTTCATTCTTGAGAAGGGAAAGGAATCAAAGTTTGGACAAAAAGTTTTGAAACACAGTAAGATTGTATCTTAGAGAATTGCTCTGCACTTTTTCTCTTTGTTGCCATTATGTCAGGAAAGCTTTTAGGAAGGAATAACATGAAAGGAGGTAACAAAAGAAAACTAAATGACAATCTCTTTTAGTGTACAGTTGCTTTCAGATCCTCTGAATAGAAGAACAGGTTTAATAGACCTTGTCATCACGAAAACGATTGTTGATATGTTTTAAAGGTGCCCTTGTTAGGCTGTTTGAGGACATAAGACATCTTTTTAGGCAAAAGTGGTTTTTGTAAACACACTTTCAGTACTGAAGCAACTTTGGGACAAGTTTTCATTAAAGACAAAAGGGACAGGATTCAAACAGAAAATTGGGGATGTACTGGAATTTTCACTAACAATTGTTTAGAAATTTCCTCGTGTCTGCTTTTATTTTCAGGCAAGTTGTTTTGGTACCAAGTGCATTATGACATGCATGTTCGTACTCATACTCGAGAACATCTGTATTACTGCTCCCAGTGCAATTATTCTTCCATCACCAAAAACTGCCTGAAGCGGCACGTCATTCAGAAGCACAGTAATATTTTGCTGAAGTGTCCCACAGAGCACTGTGACTACTCTACTCCCGATAAATACAAGCTCCAGGCGCATCTGAAAGTTCACATGGAAACGGTGAGTAACGGACAAAACCGTACCTTTCTCTAAATTCAGTTTTATCGTCGTCGTGTTGGGAATGGTGTGGTGCTATTTGAAGACGTAGGGGTAAGAGTTCTTACCCAGGCACTCTCTGCATAATTATGTGGAGGGAATACATGAGTTACTAGCTAGATATTTGGTCCATTTTGTAGTAGTTTCCAGTTGAGTATTTCTGTATCCATTTTTTTCCCCTTAGTTTTCCCAGTATTCTCAGAGTCTGTTTTTTTAGAGAGTAAAGTGAGGTCTGGTACTATTGTTACACTACTTCATTCTGTGGACCTGAATTTCCTTCCCTTTATAGACAGATGAATGCAGTAAAATGAAAATATGTTCCTTTCTTAATTACTACAAACAAAAATTTTGACTGTTGAGAAGAATTTTGAATTCCCATTAGCTCCAGCTGCAACTAGCAGCCAGTCTTTTTGAACATCTATCATTTTCTGTTGTTGTTACAAAGGAGAAGAGGTCACTTTTTAAAGGCTCCTATCTTCATAGAATCATAGAATCATTTAGGTTGGAAGAGACCCTTGGGATCATGGAGTCCAACCATCAGCCCTACTCTACAAGTTCTCCCCTACACCAGATCCCTCAACACCACATCCAATCCACTCATAAACACATTCAGGGATGGTGACTCCACCACCTCCCTGGGCAGCCCATTCCAGTGACTGACCACTCTTTCTGGGAAGAACTTATTTCCTAATGTCCAGCCTAACCCTACCCTGCTGCAGCTTGCAGCCATTCCCTCTTGTTCTATCGCTCATTGCCCGTGAGAAGAGACCAGCACCAACCTCTCTGCAATGCCCTTTCAAGCAGTACTTACTCAGTAAGTAAGCCTTCCAGCTCTGAATGCCACTGTATTAAAACCAGGTCTGGTTTCCTTCTTCAATGCTTTCCTTGAGGCTGCACGAGGGGCTGTGTGCCTGAGTGGAAGCCATCCTTCTGCCAGGCGCTGCTTTCTGACCTTGCTCTGATCTGGCACTGCAACATGAGTATCTTTGGAGAAAGAACGTTTTCTACATCAACCCTGCTTCCATTTGTTTCAAAAGGTGGTGTTATTGCAATATATATTATGGTATTCAGAGTAAGTAATGTTTTACAGCTAAGGAATGAAAATGTTATTTTTCAGTGTTGACTAAGATGCATTTTTAGAAGTGAAATTATTTACGTGCTTTTCTTGCAAGACTAAGAAAAAACAATTACTTTCACGCATCAGTGTTGGCTCGCTTTTTTGGTGCTGTTTTATTATTCCCTGTGAGTCACCCAAAGAGATGAAGCCATTGTAAGATAAGGTCTGTGTGCCGTGGGCTTCTGTTGCTCTCACATGGCAGGATCCTTTCTGGGACATTCTAGACTTGAGTGTACCCAAAGAGGTTCCAATGTGCCTACAGCCACAAGTAATAGGAGTACAGGTGAGCTCCTTCTCATTCCAAATTGACTTCTAGAAGAGGGTGTTTGGCAAGAGGTTGCTCTCCCAGAATATTGAATCTATTTGACTTTTGACAGTAATCTTTCCTGAAGTGGAGGAATCTGGAGTGCTTAGGTGGAGCATATTAACCCCTATTATTTCATATGAAGGTACTGGTATTGAAGTACAGTTTAGGATTCCATAAAATGTTTGGCAAGCATGCTATTTGTAATTAAACTTTCTTGTCTGATAACACGAGAAATTGGCATGAGCTATGTCCTTGCAATTTGGGTTTTTAATAATTTATGCAGTACAATACTTCCAGAAGTCAATTTATTCTTATTCCAGCCGGGGAGAAAAGAATGTCAGTTATTTAATAGCAATACTCACTCATCTGTCCTTTAAGAACAAGGAAATATTCACACAGATGCACCTTTCTGCATTCTTGACACATTATTATTTTCATTGTTATTGTCTTGTAAATAAGTCTTACAGACCCTTGACACCACGTCTGAACCGCTCCTCCTAATCACGTGAGACAGCAATATTGCAACCTGCTGAAAGTACTGGGATAAATATTGTTGTCACACTTCCTTTTACTGTTGAAATGTGGTGCTTGAATATGAGGATTGATGTTAAGTTTTTTCCCCAGATGTGGACAATTGCCACATAGCTACTTAAAAAAGCTGTTCACATCTGGTGTGTAGTGGTTTCAGGTCATCCTGTGCAGTCAACAGAAGGGCTCCTGGATGGTATTTCCAACTTGCTGAAGTTCCTTTCAAGTGGTTTGCAACAAAACAGAGCACTTCACTTCCTACTTTGGTGAAGTGCTGGCCTCCTGGAACTGCAGGAGAGCTTTACAGACAAAACTGGTGACACAATAGGGAAGAGCGTTTCCCCCTTTTGGTCCCATAATTCTGTATATATTTTAAACAGATTCTGTTATGCAATGTGCAGAAGGCTCACCTAATAGACATTCTTGTAGGCTGCCTTTTGAATTTATTATGTTTACAATGTCCATCTGGTGGCAAAAATCTGTGTAAATGATGTCTGAGACTACTTAAGGAAAAAGAGCCTAAAATTAGATAACCTCTATCCTTAATAGAAGTACCTGTATTTCAAGTGTGATGAAGGTCTGACAACTCCCACCAGGGGGATCATTTTCACTGAATAGAACTGAGGAAATGCTTTTCAGAACAGAAAACAGTGTGACAGCGAGATATTTCAGAATTATACTTACTGATGCTTACCCAGGTATATTTGAGTATTTAAATGGATTGAAAAAATCACCTATTAGACTTTACTCAGTAAGTAAACTTGGCAGTGCTCATACTGGCCTTGGTGTGTGTGTGTGTACTTGATGCACAGCTCACTAAAAGGGTTCACTCAGTCAGAAATAGAGTATTCAACAAACTGTGCACGGTTCAATGTGGAAAGCTACTTTTAATTTTAGTTTGCAAAATCAATACTTAATAAATGGCAAAACTTAAAGCTTCCCCAGAGATAATCAATATTGAAATCTCAGTTGAGCACGTTGCATGAATGTGTGTCATTCCTGAACTTGCTGCTGGCTGCTTTGCAGCTGGATTCTGGTCTTGTTTGGTGAACAGGATAAAGGATGGTTAATGAAAACCAGTTTACCGTTCGGGCCTGGCACTCAATGTGTAGCCACCCGTGCATCATCCAGGTCCCAGTCTAATCTGGGATTATTTCCTGGGGGATGGTGATGGGGACTTTGTATGTAGTGCCTGGGGCCTCAATATTGGCTACATGTTGTTTTTACAGGGAAGATTTTTTACTTCTGAAGTTTGAGAACTGAGGGTTGGCTTGATTTAAAATCAACATTTTGCATATATTCTCTGATTTTCAGTACCTGTCTTTTACCTCTACCAATTCTTTTTGACAATTCCTGGCATTTATGGAGCTCTTTAGAAGTTCAAACCATGACATGTGTGAATTGCTTGAATGTTTTAGTACCTCAGAAAAGGGCTGGGCACTTTATAATGACTTAAATGTCATTTATAGTTAGAACTGAGCTAATGGTAACATTAGGGACCAGTTGTGGAACTGAACAATATTGATATAGGTACCAGAGTTTGTTTATAACCTCCAGTGGTTTTTACAGTCCTCAATATGCTGAGCAGGTAAACATCACAGAGAGGTTTGTGTCTGAAATGATTTTAAGTTTATATATGAAATTGATACTCCAAGATAAGCACCTCTGAAAAGCTGGAGTTGAGACCCAGAACCGCCACTTGCTCTCAGGTGCCTGTGTCTGCATGCACGTACATTGCTGGAGGTAAATGATTCTTGTCTTTGAAAGGATGCTTAAAAGTTTTATTATGCTGCTGACCTTTTGTGTAATAGTGTGGTTAGAGCTTTAGGGAGGAAGCAAGACACTTGAGCTCTGATTGCTTGTTTCCCCTTCCTGAGGAGTGTTCATTTTCAGACCGTCTCTGGTCTGGCTGCAGTGCCTTTACTGTGTCATCAAGAATGCAAGGTACTGGAGAGGGGAGGAATTAACCCAAAACTCTATGGTCTAGTGATTGGGCACTCTGTTAGAAACGGTCTTTGCTTCCATGATGAGTGTCAGCCAGCCATTGCTTTTTACTAGCAGTTATTGCATGAAAAAATGCTTAAATGATTCTGTGTGCAGGTGCTTGCCATTCTGTGAGCTGTGATTTCTGCTGCTCACCAGCCTTCACAGGTGTCCATCTAACCATTCCTGGATTTTTCCAGAGCCTTCTTCACACGTGGGCAAAGCTGCCCCCAGGTACCTCAGAGCCCTTCAGCTAAGTTGCATTTTCAGAGGACAGGGACTTGAATCAGGAATCTTTTTTTGGAAAATACTGGATTCCTGGACTTTTTCCCTCCTCAGAAGTGTAACTCAGGGGCCTGATTTTGTTCCCTGAGATGTTAGATATTAAGTTTTCAAGTAGGTGCAGGAGCAGGCTTTGGCTCTCTATTCCTTTATGAAATCACACAATCAAATGATGTGTTAATTGCACTGGGGGAATTTCTGCTGGAAATGCTCTCTGAGTACCAGTGTTTAGTAGAGCCTTGTTTGATTTCCAGCTCACATCACTGCTACTAAAAGGAGGGGAATGGATTGTTATGGACAAAGAACATATTTGTCTAATTTGGACCTGTACACTTTTTATTAGGGCAGTGGCCTTAATTTTAAGTTATGAAATAAATTGATAACGAAGCAGTCAGGACTTCACACAGTCTCTTCTGAAATTAGTGGCAGAATTGCATAAACCAGACAATATATGATCCTGTGTATGTTCAGAACAGAAGATACTTGTGTCATCAGAATGTCTCGTTGCTGATGAGTGCTACTGAATAGCTGGACTATGATATTTTGCAGTGTAGGTCGTCTTCAGTGCTATTTCATTCATTAAATAAACTCCTGTTAGTTTAAATGCTACGTATGCAGAAACATCGTTTTTGTCTTCATGACTGTCTACTAGCACACCTAGCCCTTGAATTATTTTGAAACACATGCCTTAGGAGATAAACAAAAATCTCTTCAGAGAGACATAAATTTGTAATTCAATATAGTTGATACTTAGAACAATTTTAATTCATTTATATAAAGAGAAAGGCATTGGGATTCCTATGTCAGTTGTCTTATTTTGTAATGAAACATAGCATAAACAAGAAAATTCTGTGATAGTAATGGATTTTTTTTTTTCACTGAGTTTAAGAACGTTTATGGAACTAATTCATTTCTGATTTTTGCAGTGTGAGTAGTAGTACTTTCATTCAGAAAGCTAGCTTTATTTTGGATTTATTTAACATTTCTTATATTATCTCAAATTGGCTATTAGGGGGATTAAACAAATCCCAGGAGGTGTGGAAGTGACTTTGAAATGTAAGTAGCTTATTGGACTCAGCAGCTGGTCTCTAGCAAAGGTAGATCCATCTCTCTTGAATCTCTCTTGATACTTTGCCTCTGTTTATGTCCTTCAAAAAAAAACAACAAACCCAAACAACCCTCAAAGGTCTGTAAAAGGCAGGCACTGTGATAAGGCTCAGGATAAATAACTTCTGCTCTTACCAGAGGAAAACTTGCCATGCTGAGAGTGTGATGAAGGTGTTACTGCAACCTCAGTCTAAGTCCTTCAAAGTGTCTCTGTCAGTTTTTCCTCATATTTAACTGGATCCTCCTCTGTTCCAGCTTGCATCCATTACCCCTTGTCCTGTCATTGGATGTCACTGAGAAGAGCCTGGCTCCATCCTCCTGACACTCACCCTTTACATATTTATAAACATTAATAAGGTCACCCCTCAGTCTCCTCTTCTCCAAGCTCAAGAGACCCAGCTCCCTCAGCCTTTCCTCCTAGGGCAGATGCTCAACTCCCTTCATCATCTTGGTAGCCCTGCCCTGGACTCTCTCCAGCAGTTCCCTGTCCTTCTTCTGAGGGGCCCAGAACTGGACACAATATTCCAGATGGGGTCTCACCAGGGTAAGACAAGGGTATGACAAGGGTATTCTGAAGAGCTCAAGCTGTGATGGGACGTACCTCTTTGGGGCTCTGCGTTGTGACCTGGGTGCTCTGAAATAGTTCCTTTGCAAGAGCAGATCTCATAAAGGCTGGTTTTGAGAGGGGTAGGATTACACTGAAGGACCAGCACTGTCACAAGGTCTCAGGGCAGTGACAGAAGTACACTTAAACATTCAAAACTAATAACATAAACTCCAAAAGTCGATGGCACTGACCTGGAAGAACAACCATGAAAGGTTTGGCTTCAGCTGGATGCTTTCTATGAGAGACTGGAGCTTGACAGATCCACTTTGAAGGCATTGAAGGTGCTCAGAAGTGCAATCTGTTTGTTACACTACAGAAGGTCACCTCTTTGAGGATCATTTATTGCAGAACTTGGTGTAAATAACATTCTAACTGCTTGAAGGAAGCTGTTTGGAGTATTTTGTTATTGAAGAATTATGGTACCATCATCAGGTGGAAAGATAGATTCTTGGTGCCCGAACTTTCATGTTGCTGAGCTTTAGATGCATTTATTGATGATTTTGATATTTCCACTCAGGCATAGTCTTACAGCCTTGCCTTCCTTGAGAGTACTAGCAAGAATGTAAAGTTGTCACAATTACAGCATTTTACTTGAAGCAGTGTGTGTGGAATGTTGGGGTTGGTTTTTTCCTTACTTAACTTTTTGAAACAGTGAGCTGCATGTGTTCTGAGCACACTGAGAAATACTTTCTACAATGAGTATTAAAGACCAGCAACACCCAACTGCACAATAAAAGTGTACTAATTTTATTTTTTTCTCATTTATTGTGTATTTTGAAACCAGTTATGTAGGGAGTTTGAGGAACAGACTGGGATCTGTCAACAGTTTTTAGCTGGCCCCTCAACAGCCCCTAAATGATACCGTGTTTACATTTTCCTTATACATGCCAGATTATGAATGTGATGGTACAACCCAGTCTTTGAGAAGGTGCAACCATTGCTACAGAGCTTTGGTAGAATTAATCTACTGCCTTTCATTTGAGAAACACGTTTATGTAGAAGTCCAAAATCATCCTTAGTGAGTTTAGAGGATAATAGGTTATGTCATTCCACAAATTAATAGCTTTTTCTTGTGAAGATTTTGTCAGCATTGTAGGCTCCAGCTGGTATTCTTTGATGTTCCTTCTTAACTTGAGATTCTCAAGGCTCAAAATGGTGACTATCCTAAATCCTTCATCTTTCATTGCTTTGCTCATGGGGGTTATCCTCTAGGAGCTGCTATCTCCAGTCCCTGCAGCCATCCTCAGGAGCAAATGACCTTCTAACAGCACAGGCAGAATTCTCCTGCCATTGCCATACTGGTGACCACAGGAGCTTCATATCCCATATCCTACTGTCATGAAATTAGTTAGTGCTATTTCAGCCCATGGCTTCTAGGGCTAGTTCTGGTTTTAACTTTTAGGTACTTCAACAGGGATTTCATTCTCAGAGGTACATAATCCTGAATGCAGATACCTGCATCATATTTCAAAAACCTGTTTGCCATAATAAATCATCAATTTTTGCTCTTTTTTTAAAAGGGATGTCCTTTGAGATGTGTGTAACTGTGGCATATAGGCAATAATAACCGCCTTTTACATTTTTCCTTGCAGTTCAGAGATGCTGTTTGGTCTTGTGTCAGAAACTGGTAGAGTCCAGATTTTTATCCTTCTCTCTACTCTCAGTTTCACTTTAATAACACAGGAGTGCCTGTCTCTCTTTGATAGGGTTATCCTTCCTTCTGTGTTCCTCACAACGTTCTCTGTTCTCTTGGAGTGACTAGTGAAATACCTGTTCTGTAGCTTCACCTCGCCTTTTTACAGTGGTCTCTTGGGAGTTCGGTAGGTGCACATCTCCCACCAGGTAATGTGTTCTCTGCCTAGTTGTCAAGACTAACTAGACTTCAGTCATACCATCTGCTGCTTTGATAGTCCATTCATATGTTCATTTGGTCAGTGCAGAGGTGTCTAGGTGACCCACTCACTTGATTGTGCATCCAGGCTGTTGCATCAGCAAGTGAAATGTCTGGAAAGAAGAACCTCTTCAGTTCATATAACAAATGGCAAAGATTATTAAGAATTGGGCAATTTACCAGTTAATGGAGAAAAAGTCCTACGTTTTTATGTGGAGGTGGGAGCATTTGTAGAAACACTGAAATTACAATTACAGTAAAATTACATCTAGGAAGAAATTGCATCCAAACTCTTCAGTTCAACTTCTTTGATGGTGTTAAATCTTTTCTAACACGAGTGACACTGGTAAAAGCCAGAGTAGTCTGTAAGTTTTAAAATCAAATAGTGGAATGATACTTTATTGGTAATACATAAAGAGCTGAATATTTATAAAGTAGTTAGAAATGAGGACACTGAATAAGTAATGGCATCTGTCACTGTTAACTCTTCTGCCCAATTTCAGGCCATTAAGTACCATTATAAATACACGTACTGATGGATGTCTTCAGAATAATGAGATCTGATCCTTAGCTTTCAGAAGGGTGGACTTGTGGAAAAAGCTGAAAAAGGCCCTGAATATTACTGCTTACATCAAATAAGTTTTCTTCTGTTATGTGACTTGATCTTTCAACTCTTGATCCTCTGAAGAGTCAGTCAGAAGTTAATGCTTACATTTATTGTGCATTTTCTCATGTGCTGTAACTCAGAGCCCTCATTCATGAGGATTAATGATGTGCTTCGAATACTTTAATCGTTCTCCTTCACTTATTTCACTATAAGTATCCTCATTTTTTTCCTTAAAAATTAAACCTTCAATTATAACTTTGTTGAGAACCATGTATTACTGAATAATGACTATAGCGATTACAGCAGTGGACTGATAATGCAATCTCTTTCTTTCTTCCTTGCTTAAGGATAAAAAGACTTACTCCTGTCCTGTGTGTGAGGAGTCGTTTTCTGAAGATCGACTTATAAAATCACACATCAAGACAAATCACCCTGGTAAGAAAAAAAAAACCACAGGAAAAATTCTCAGTCTATTGCAATAAATGGCTAAAGGTTTAGAGTGAGCAGTGTAATGTGATTAGATTCCAAAGAAAGAGAAGGGTCTATGCCTTACCTAACTGGTTTAGAGAATTGTACTGGGTTTGCAGCTGTTAGAATGTAGAGTGAAAAAAGTTATCGTTCCAGCTTGTGTGTTGTGGAGTGTGTCAAGTAATTGTGCCAAGAAATCTGTTTTCATCTGGCAAAGAAGTCATTTTCAAAAGAGGACCTGAGTGAATTCGAATTAAGCATTGAGAAGCTTGGAATTAGTCATATAGACATTCTGTAACAACCCTTGAGACACAGAATTCCCCTTGGTCATAGATAAACTGCCAGAAATGTGTTTATTGCCCGTTATTTTGTCTGTAGGTAATTCACATAAACACAGAGGTCCCTGAGCTGTCTGTGTCTGGGCTTTAAGTCCAGGGCCAAGTGAAATCTACTTGCACCAGCTTGTGATATGATAAGGCCAGTGTTAAACTGGAGCTGAGAAGCCTGGCTGGATCCAAGTTAACCCCTGGACTCCATTCAAACTCTGTTTCTACCTTGCATTCTAGTGCCCTGATTTATCAGCGCAAGTGCCACACAAAAAGGGTGCAGTAAGTCAGTGGGCTGTTCCTAAGCAGAGAATCCTTCCTCCAATCTCGGGAACTTGGTGCCAGAGTGCCCAAGTGACTGGTGCAGGGAGTGATTTCAATCTGACTGATGTGAACTGGGCAGAGCTGCATTGGTATGTCCATACCTTCCTCCTCCGTATCTGTATTGTGTTGGATAAAAGGCCTGTTGCTACTGTGGGGGAAGCAGAATTGACTGCAATGGCCAACGTACTTTAATTAACTTATTCACTCTGTTACTTATCACCTGACATACATTTGATATGAAGAAAGAAGATACTGGCCATGCTCAAGCTGAGTTTGGGAAGGAAAAATCCAGTCAAAATAACATAACTTCTCTTGTCTTTCTGAAATACAACCTAGTAAGTAAAGCAGTAGTTTCTTACCTTCCTACGGCCACTAGGCAGTGCTAGGCCCGTGTTTTAAACAATTTCCTTCACTTGCATTTCAGACTAACTCCTGCTTTAGCTCTTTAGTTACCAAACCTCTTTATTTGCAGACCACTCTACAAAGGTGTGGTTGGAGGGCTTGTCATACATCAGGAGACATGTCTGATGCAGCAAAGTGAGATGAGGAAAGGCTTCTGTGCTATACTGTAGTCAGGAGGTATGTCACCCAGTAAGCATAGAAATTAAATCTGAAGAGTTGTGTCTATAAAGTCTTCATGCTGTCTCTGCCAGGCAGTGCAGGAGGCCTCCCGAAACAATGTGATTTGTGAACTAGCAGTACTTATGTACTGTGCCCTTACTGGTTGCCATGGGTCTGCACTGGTCCCTTGACTGCTGAATTATTAGTGTATGCTGTGTCTGGGGTCCAGAAATACTAATTAAATCTGGAGCCCTAATGGGCTAAATGGATGCATTTAAATACTTTTGAACAATTTGTTTGGTGGCTGAATCCCCCTGACAGTATAATGATTTTTTTTGATCCAGAAAGGTGTGTTCTTTTAAACTCTGGGTTATACTAGAAGTAAGGTTAAAAAAGAAAATCTGCACAGCCTATTATTTGGTGTCTTCATTTCTAATTCATATGTTGTAGGCAAATAGAAGCAAAATACGAGATTTATTAGATATATTCCCATGGTACTAAAGAAACACTACACCTAAGATATGCCTATGCTGTAGTTATGCAACACCTCTATTTCAATATATGGAGAATTAATGCACAAATCTTTTTCTTGTGCATGCTGGCCTTGTAATCAGGAGGAAATCCTTTATTTGTGCAATGTACTTAATTGCGAGCCATATAAATGGAAGGGATCTGATGGTACAAACTGTCAAGTGCTGCAGTGGAATGAGTCCAATTGTTTTTAAAAATGTAAATGGAAAAGAACAAAGATGGAAGGAAAAATGGATACTGTTAAAAGGAATTGAATTCTAAATCGACATATTAAAAATTAATTTAAACTGGAAACCCTTTCATATTCATCACTAACACGCTGTGTCTGGAGCTTCCCTCTCCGTCCTTTCTTCATATCATTCAGCATAACCCTTCTCTTGTCTCTTCTATTTCATCAAGTTGAAAATACAAAATTAACAGTGCTCCTTCCTTTTCTGGGTTTGCAGAGAATAGGAGTTGAATTCTGATCCCAGGAAGGCAGTGGGACAAAAATCTCTGTAAACTTAGGAAGAGCAGTATTTTAACCCAAAGAGATGAGAGAGCTTGGCTTTATTGCCAAGTGATTTTGGTACACAGCAGTGAAGGAGGAGTCTTGGAGAGCTTCTGCCAGCTCTCAGAATTGCCTTTCTTTCCATCCACTGTCTGATTTGATATGAAGTTTGTTAATAGTCCAGAAACATGAGAGCATCAGCTTTCACAGATCCCTACTGAGCAGACATACTAGTCTGCAATCGTGAACGAAGGATCTAAGCCATGGAAGGCAGCTGGGGGTTCAGACTTGTGTCTGTATTTTTCTTTTTTGGGTATTTTTGAACATATCTCTGCTCAGTTCATGGGCTTTTTGTGTTTCCCTTTTGCAGTTGTTTTCCTTGCACATGTGAGTTCAGATAGGATTTTTGATTCTGCTCTGGGACCAATTATTAGGAGACTAGGTATGACAGTTTGTATTTGGTAAAAATCTAAGTTTAGACTATGACATTAAAGTTTTATAAGATTTTGGGTGTAATAAGTCATCAGTTTTCATGTCTTAATGTTTAGATTGTGTGACTGGTAGTTTTGTTGAGAGAAATGATAGCATTTTACTTATCCAAAATGCAGTGAGTAATAGAATTTATTTTTTAAAAGCAATTGGCAATGTTTTCATTATGTATGTTTGGGTCCTTTTATTTTAAACTTCATTATTGTGAGCTTTTTCATTGTGACAACCAAAACATTAGCTGGTATGAAAGAAAAAATTTGAGAGTTGAGTGTGTTTAGCCTGAATAAGTTGAGAGTTGGAGAGGAATCTTAATTGCTGTCGGCAGCTATTCAATGGGAGACTAAAAAGAAGACAGAGCCAGAATCTTCTTGGAACTTTACAGTGAAAGGACATGATTTGAGGCAAAGAGATCCTGCTTACAAATTAGGAAAACAATTTTGACTGTAAAGGTGGTCAACCACTGGGTTGTAGCATCTCCATCCTTGGATATGTTCACAGTAGGACTGGATGTGACCCTGAGCAACTTGGTGTAACTTTGAAGGTGGGAGTTCAAAGTTGTCTGCTTGGAGCAGGTGACCTTAGAGGCCCTTTTCAATCACATTTATTCCGTGAGTCTGTTTTTTAACTTTAAAGTTTCTGATTATCAGGCATTTTGATCGGTATAACCTTGACATCTGGAAATCTGGAATAAAATATTTTTAAAATATTGAGGGGGGAAAAAAAAGTTAAAAAGGCCCATATGTTCTTTGCTCAGTTCTTAGATAACTGGCAGCAGGGGAAGTAGGGCTTTAAAGACGTTGGAGAGAATCAGGATCTGGCTCTTCAATATTATATGACACAGAGCAAATTCCCTCATGTCCTTCTGGTTTTTATTAACTTTCACTTTTCTCTCAGAGGTTTCAATGACTACTATTTCTGAGATTCTTGGCAGAAGAGTTCAGCTGAAAGGACTTATTGGAAAACGAGCTGTAAAATGTCCCTACTGTGATTTTTATTTTATGAAGAATGGATCAGATCTTCAGCGTCATATTTGGGCTCATGAAGGTAAAACCCTGGTTTTAAGCTTCAGGGCATGTCATCAGCCTCATATTCCACACAAACTCTGCACAGAAGGGAATTCAAAGTTATTGTGATTCCTGAATCAAAAACATCAGGCTACAGTAGAGATGAAATAATTAGTTTAATCGATTCAGGACACATGTAGAAATGCATGCTTATAATATGAATGGACAATCTAAATGTTAAATATTTTGAATAACTTTATGATTCCATTTTTTTCCAAAAGTCTTTCATAAACCTCCATAAAGTATTCTATAATAAATGCGAGTGAGCAGTGAATTAAACACATGCTCAGTCTCTTAAAACAAGTCATTTTCTATAACCTCTCATGAATAACTGCTCTTGCTTTCACATTTTTCCAAAAATGCTTGGTCTGGAGGTCTATTAGTAAAACAACTGAAATGCAGTTGCTTTGATGGATGTATATAACTTCTGTGGGTGTTTTAATTAAATCATGCTGAGCGTGGCAGCAAGCTGACGTGGACATAAACCACAGGGCAAAACCTGTAAGATAGTGCTGATCCTATCTATCACGTTTTAGGGAGAAATTCCAGTAACCTGGCAAAACACAGGTTAAAAACCCCTTGGAGTTAAAATCTACGCCCAGTAAAATGGTGTGTCTACTCAATCTATCTGTTTTTAGATCAGTTTGAAGACCTCTCAGTATGCTCTTTAGCCAGTTAATAATTTATGGAACAGATTGCCTGTGGCGTTTGAGCCTTATTTTTTTGGCTTCTTTGGCCATCCCTCTGCAGAAAAAGGGTAATGGGATTCTGTGCTCTCGAACTGATGGTTTGCTTCCAAAGGGTTTGTTCCCCTGCAGATAGTTCAGACGTTCACACCTGCTTGTTTGAGTGCTTTAACTATGAGCTTACCTGCCTGTGTGCTATAGCCAGTAGCCTTTACTCCAATAAGGAGTTTAGATGATGCAAAATTATAGTCTTAGAACAATTACTTATGTATTCCATAGATATGATTTGTTTATTCTGTCAAGAAAGCTTGGAACTCATCTAACCAGCAGGAGAAAGAGGTGAATGGAAATTTATTCCGAAATCAAAGTTTGCAATCAAGCCTACTTAAAGTAGGCTGTAATTCCTCGTGCTTGTAAAACTAGTTTTAAGGTCATGAATATCAATCCAAAACTGCCAGAGCCTCATGAAACTGTTGAACTACTCTGCCAGTTCAGATTTATTCAACTTTTCTTTGAAGGATTTACTTTGTTCTTGTAGACCTTTGGGCTAGATGACATGCTGTGTGTATCTCTGTTACAAGAGAGAAGTTTGAGAGAAGTGAAATTGGAATTGCATTTACCGGGGGGTGGAGGAGGGGAAGTACTACTGTGTGAGCTGATAGCAAATCTGATGCTAATTAACAATAAAACACAGCTTTGCACATTTAACTTGGGCTTACATATTAAGTACCTAATGAACCAGTCCTCCTAAAATAGATTTCTTCATTCTTTATTGTAGAATGTAGAGAATGATAGTTATCTGGGGACTTGCAGGGGGCAGTGTTGGTGTGTACTCCAGCTGGGCATCAACTTAGTCTGGGTTCTACTTTTAAATGAAGGATGGGCATACCAAGGCCAAAACATTTCTATTTGCTTGGTTAAACTCAGTACCTGGCTTCAGTAGGGAAGTATTTAATTCTAAAAGAATCCCTCCTTCCCTTAGGAAGTTCAATGATGCTGCCAAGAGCTCGGTATCATTTACAAAGAAGCTATACGTGAAATTCCTTAAATACAGATTATCGTGACCTTTTCCTCTGTGTTCCTGCATTAACTGAAATTTCCTTCAAGCAAATGCCCACCCTCTCATTAAAAGCTACAGCTTGGTTGTTTCATGGTGTATATATATATTTTTTCATTATTATTTTGAGGTGTCAAACCCTTCAAGTGTTCCCTCTGTGAGTACGCCGCTCGCAGCAAGAGTAACTTGAAAGCCCATATGAATCGTCACAGCACTGAGAAAACGCACCTTTGTGATATGTGTGGGAAAAAGTTCAAATCTAAAGGCACTTTGAAGAGCCATAAGCTCCTCCATACTGCTGATGGTAAGTGCACATTTGTTAAATCCGAGTTTATTTTAGGGCAGATAATGCTGGCTGTACTATGAGACCTTATAACGGGTGTTTTTAGGTTGAACACTTAAGTGCTGCTTACAAATTTTCCCAGAATCACAGAATATCAGGGATTGGAAGGGACCTTGAAAGCTCATCTAGTCCAATCCCCCTGCTGGAGCAGGAACACCTAGATCAGATCACTCAGGAACGTGTCCAGGCGAGTTTTGAATGTCTCCAGAGAAGGAGACTCCACAACCTCCCTGTGCAGCCCCTGCCAGTGTTCCCTCACCCTCACTGTGAAGAAGTTTTTCCTCATATTTAAGTGGAACCCGCTCTGTTCCAGCTTGCACCCATTGCCCCTTGTCCTATCACTGGACGTCACTGAGAAGAGCCTGGCTCCATCCTCCAGACACTCACCCTTTCCATATTTATAAAATTTTGTTTATTCTCAGCACACAGTGATTGTGAAACAGTTCAAAACTTTGCAAAATTAAGACAGCATTCTCTGGAATAGTTGATTTTCCTGAAATTTTTGGTTTGGATTCATAACCCTATTAGGAAGAGCAGTTGATCTCAGTAGAAATCTGTGAAGACAAGTAGTTCCATGTTTAAGTCTCTTAGTTTTTCCTTCTGTGAGAATATCTTTAGGAGTTACCAAATCTGGTAGCCCAGTAGAGGCCGCAGCCCTGAGTGCCCAGGTCCAGTTGATGGCAAACCTGAGCACATGTATGTTCCCTACAGGGACACAAGCAGCACGCATGTATGCTCCATGGTCTTCAGATTTCCGTGATGGTAACAGGAGAAAGTGAGATGCAAAATGCAGAAAAATGCCATCTTTTATTGCAGAATTTGAGATGCAACAGTACTTTACTCATCTGGGCTTATGAAAGTGAAACAAGTGATTTATCAAGATAAGTTGTACAGCTCTGAATTTTGAGGTAGTAGCTCCATCTTTTTAACTCGTGCAACCGTGTGAAATCTCATTCCACTCTTTATTGTCCGTGTCATTTAAATTCTTATAAAATACTACACATTCATTAGCATTGTCCTTACAAAGAAAGCACACATGTTGTGTTACATCTCTAGAGTTGATTGTTAGGAATATATGATATTAGAGAAAATATAGGATATTATCCACCTCAGCTTGGATATTAGGAAAAAGTTTTCCACTGAAAGGGTTATTAAGCATTGGAATGGGCTGCTCAGGGAAGTGGTTGAGGCTCCATCCCTGGAGGGATTTAGAAGATGGGTTGACACAGCTCTTAGTGACATTGTTGAGTTCTGGGTTTTTTACTAGAGTTAGGTTGATGGTTGGACCAGATGATCTTAAAGGTCCCTTCCAACCTGGACAATTCCATGACTCTATGATTCTAATATATGTGAGGGTTTTGTGTCAGAAATAATGAATTTTATGTATGCTTTTATCAATACTAGTGAAAGAGATGATCCTTTCTACAGTGGTATGATACCTACTAGAGGAAGCAAGTAGTTACTGTAGCATTACCAAAGTTTCTGTAGCATTACTGTGCGTCAGTAAATCACTTGTTAGTCAAAAAATACTTTCCAATAGGTTGAAACAACTTGGTCAATAACAAGCAGATGTTGCACATACACCTACACTTCATAAGCAAGAATCAATGATTTTGCTTATCAAATGCAATCCCCAACTGATTCCTGGCTGGGAGAAGGAGGCAGGTTGTATTTGAATTAAAAGGTAATTTGGAGCATGATCAGACTGATAAAAAGAAAAAAAGAAAAAGGCCTCTTTGTATGGTGCTGTATAAAAATCCCTGCATGGGGTTTCATTTCTGCTTTGTTTTCACCATCTGGCGTGCCCAAGTAGTGACAAATTCAGCGATGGGAGTTGAATTTATTTTTACCTGTCAGTTAGTTCTGCTTCTTGAACCAAGTATGTTAGTGTGTAAGCAAGTATTGCAAGTGGGCTGAGGCTGCTTTGCAAAGCCAGCCCTGCTAAGAAGAGGAGTACAATGATGCCAGAACTAGCTTTGTCTGCATTTGGTTTAAAGGTGTGAAATCAGTTTTAAACATTTAAATGTGTGCAACAAATTGTCTTCTCTGATCATTTGCTGTTTGGTCAGGCTGAAGCCTTGACTCTGGCGGTGATGTTGTTATCAGCAGCCTTTTTTATTTGCCTTTGGACTGTCATCCTATTCTGCAATAACTTGTTGATCCACCTCCCTTTTTGACTGATCCAAAACTAATCTAATACTTTATGCCCTTTTGCTTTGCATTTTGCACTTTGAGGAAATTCCCTGTGCTTTTGGAAGATGCATTTTGCTGTTGACTCCCGTTGGAACAGAGTCTTATTGTCTGCAGAGCCTTAGATAATTTTCCTCGCTAGGTCCTCCCTGGTAAACTCTCTTCATGCATTTCAAACACTTGTGAAAAATAAGACAGCATTTGTCACTAAGAATGTAATATATGATTTGTCAAGGGACTTTTCAGCCTTTTGAATGCTGGCAGCTCCTTATTGCCCGGTGTCGCTTTCTGTAGTGACGGCACTTCAGAAGTTCTTACTAGCACACATCTAGTGTTCTTCAGTTATTTCACAAATAAATGAATTTGAAAGATGCTTTGCTGTTGATGAGTCTTGTCTTCCTGACTTATGAATCCAGGTTTTGTTCAGATATCAGCCCTGCAAGGTCAATTTACCTAGTGGAATATAAAGGAGTTTTCTGGCTGCTTTATTCTGCTCCAGAAGACAAACATCTCAAGAGTGGCATAATAGAAAACAGGTCCATAGTCCAGGCTTATTGTGGTTAGAAATAAACCAGAAAATCCGTGTTTCATTATTTTAATAAGAGATCAGAAATTGTCTTAATGTTTTTCTTAGCTGTGTAAAATATAAAATGCTCATAACTTTTTCGAACAAGATACAGAATCTAAAGAAACTCATCTCTTCAGGATAGTACAGAATATTCTGTGTTGTACCTCTCCATGCTTACTTTTGGTTCTTCTCCTTTTGGAGTAGTTTTAAGCACATACTTATTCCACATCAGTCCAATACAGTTTGCTGGCCATGGACATTTAATACAGGAATGCAGCCTTCCTGTATGTCATACACCGTGGAATTTGGCTGGAGCTGGCAGGTCTGATAGAGCCTTAAAGCCAAAATATGGACAAAAGGGACTATGAAACCCAGAGATTAAAAGGAAGGAAATTATGTTGTTTTAAATCATAAGGGGGGAAAATAAAGATGGGAGAGAGAGAATGCTTTGAATTTGAATTTGAAAGTAAGAGAAAACCCGCAGAATGGTGCTGTGTTTGGGAGTTTCAGTCTTT
The DNA here is from genome assembly GCA_013400555.1 of Jacana jacana. Classification (NCBI taxonomy): domain Eukaryota; kingdom Metazoa; phylum Chordata; class Aves; order Charadriiformes; family Jacanidae; genus Jacana; species Jacana jacana. The sequence continues at coordinate 23,742 of VZTM01037209.1, read as the reverse complement.
GCAAAACCACAAACAGCAACAGATGTTTCTTGAAAATGTCAGAATTCATTCTTATTAGGGAATCCTAAAAATACAGAATGGCAGAATCTGACCATCTTGCCTTAAGAAAGGACTCAGACTAATGATTTTAGGGCCGAAAGCAGACTCTTAGAATCACAAAGTCTGATCTCTTGCAGAGTACAGACCATAACTTAATCTAATAATTTTGCATCATATTTCTGCTGGATTGTAGTGTATCTTTTTAGGATAGGCTAATCAGACTCGATTTAAAGGCTTCGTATGACAGGGCATCCATCCGAATTCTAAGTAAATTATCAAAGTCATTAATCATGCCCACTGTTAAAAATATTGACTTTCTTTTAGACTGAATGTTCTGAGCGTCAGATTTCATTTGTTGAAATTGCAGTTCTGGTTCTTCAATTTTATTATTGCTGTTTCAGGACAGAGGGTTAGTGCCCTCAGTATTGATGCCTGACTAGAAAGCTCACAGGCATGTGAGGAAATGTCAAGCATAATGCCTTGTCGGTAGAACTTACAGCAACACCCTTCTTTGGATGACACTTGTGAACTCAAGTGATTTTTTTTTCACAAAGCAATAGATATAAATTTCATTGAGTCTATGTTGCAGGGGGAAATATTTGGCACAGCTATGATTTAGTACCAATTTGAAATTTATAAATGATTCGAGATAGATGTTTTATAGCAGCACTTAATCATTAACTGATGTAAGAGTTTACAAGATGAACAAAATAATTGAACAGCTACTTAATTAGAGATTTGAGGATGGAAAGCTTTATGCTAGTTTACAAGGAATCCTAAATGAATACCTATACATAAAAGCACAAACATACAAGCACACATCACTTAAAGAGCTACTTATGTATCTGCACCTGAGTTCTCATGATTAGGACTAAAGTTCCCTTCCCTTCCTCCCTTATACACGTGCACTGACAAGTATTTGTACCCAGTAGAATAGAAGACCATCCACACTGGGGAGAGCTGGGGTGCACGTAGGGAGGTGGATGAAGGAGAGGCTGGCCTGTTCTTAAAGTTTCACTCCTTTTCACTCCTTGAGTTTAAAGCAAATACTCAAAATGCATCAGCATTCCTCACCAGGTGATAACTGGGACTCGATGGGGCCTTTTGATCATCGAGGTGTTTGCCTGAGGGGCTCCCGACTCAGGGGAGTCACTGGTCACAGCAATCCAGGAGAGCTCAAAGGGTCTTAACTGGAATTGCTTAACTGGATGACAATAGAGCCTTTTTTCTTCCTTACTCTGCTTTTAGCTCTATCTAACCAAAATTTTGCAGAGCAAGTGCCAGACTTCTGCTGTTGTTCATTGTTCAGGCTTAGTATCTTGGCAGTCACCTTTGTTAGGAAATACAATCGGTAGTTTTTTGAACTTCAGTAGAAAAATAGTTAATCGTGGTTTGTATTCCCATTTCAGGAAAGCAGTTTAAATGTACAGTGTGTGACTACACAGCTGCCCAAAAACCACAGCTCCTGCGTCACATGGAGCAGCACGTCTCCTTCAAGGTGAGAAAACAGAAATTATGCTTATTGATAAGTCGTTTAGAAATACATGGTACTTCAGCAGCAGTTTTAAAACTGGCAGGTTTCCCTGTTTGGTGTTAATTATGGCATGTTAACATTTGAATACTCTGGGAATTTTGACTTTGTAAACAGACTTTTGAGATTGGGTTATTTTGTTCATGAATAATTTCTAATTACTGCCAAAAATATACATATGTTTTGTTGCAATACAAAACAAACATTACTGGGTTTTTTTACTTCAGTCCTTGAGAGAACTTAGAATGTCCTAGAGAAGTGAATCCCATACATCAGTCTTCATTGCCCACCTTAATTTGTTCTGAAACTTTGCCAGTCTGGTGTACTATAGATGAGTTCATATACATGAAGAAAATGGAAGGGGATTAATTTTAAAACTCCCCATTTATCTGAAATGTGTCTTGGAAAGTTTTGAGGATCGTTAGTGTTTCTATGAAGAGTTTAGATTCGAGATATGGTTCATTTTGATGAACTGTACTATGGTTTTATTCCTAAATCCCATGTTGGTTCTCAGCATGATGGGTCTCGATGTAATGAATTGTGAAATGTTACATTCAGGAAATAGGAATTATACTAGCTTCTGTTCCAGAAACACCCAGTATTTTGTATGTATGAAAGTGTTCATTTTAGTGTAACACTTTATCGTGGGAATTTCTGATTGAAAACGTCATACTATTTTCATATGCAGCATCATTCATTATCTAACAGATCATTTTGCTTCTATAAAGAATGCACTTCAGCCAGTCTTGAAAAGTACCAATGCTGCATGCCTCCATAAAGCAGAAAGGACCACAGTCTTTTGATTCATGGTTTAAATTTTAGAAGACAAGACATGTAAGAAAATGCAGCAAGTCATCTAAAAAGACACATTTTGAACAAATGAATTTTCATTCTTAAGTGTGTAGTCTTGCTGTGGAACTACCTTTTAAAAAGGATTTTTTTTATATAAATGGAAATACACCATTTTCCGTTTTTAATGGCTAATGGGATGAATGTACCCATAATGCAGTTCTTCAAATACAGCTGGTTCTGACCTCGGGATCAGCATTAGAACTGCTGACTCAGCATTTCTTTTCAGCCCTCTGTCAGCCTACGTGTAAGTGTGGCTATTCAATGCCGTATCCACACTGAAATAGGTCAGTAAGTACTTGTCAAAAGGAGTTCAAAAACTGTCTGTTGGTAGTATGCTGCCTCCTTCTGGGACAGTTGTTTGCAGCTGTATCAAACTCGGAGGGGAACGGCAGTACTTACCTAGTGATAATGTAATCCATCACGATTTCCAAGCTCTGGGAATTTGCAGTCCTGCCATCCAGTAGCAGATATAACATACAGGACACACAAGTATGTAGAGAGTGGAACAAGAACACAGCAGTCTCTCTGGATTATTTCCTTGAAAAACAGTTGGAGCAGTAGAAGAGGAGATTACCCCTCTGTAAAACCAAATAGTTGAATGTTACAGTACCCTCTGAATTGTAAAGTTGTGGTTTTCTTCCTTATTTTTTCTGTTTGGAGCCTGAAGGAAAGTTGTGAGCAACAAATTTAGGGCAATGTTCTGGTCGATGGACCCTGACTGCAGACATTGCCCTGCATTAAGTTCAGCTTTCTAATAAACAATTACCTACCAACCCTTTTTTGCTGAGTAGCTTTAGATGGGCCTGGTTCCTCTGCCTGAAATGTTTTGCATCCTGTTTGGCGATATTTGACTTATCCCCAAGGACTTGGTCAATGGTTGCATTCTTTTCCAGGATTCTAATGCTTGTGTTGAGCTGCTTCTAACTATAACATATCTCAGTCGGCAGATTATTCTCAAAGGCTAAATTTAGGCATAAATGCTTGTTTTCCTAAACTTTTTGTCTTGAGATATGTCTCTCCCTGTGAGTTGAAGGGAGATCTGTGTTCTTAAAAGTTAATTTAGTTCCCAAAACCTAGCTTACCAAATGGTCAGATGAATGCAAGTGCCAGTGAAAGGGAAGCAGTTGGGAGCACGTTGGAGAGAGAAGGAAAGGAAAGGGAAGAGATCAACCCTGTCAGGTACAGTTATCTGTTAAATTAGGTTGGCTGTACAATCACAGTGTACCTTCAGTTATTTTAGCTCTCATGCTCCCCCTTTTCAGACCAAAGCTCACAGCAGCTGAATCATTGCCTTGTAGTAGAAGGTCTCCACGTGGTCAGACCTGTGATCATCAATGATGAAAACACACAGTTTACTGAATTACAAAAAGTAGGTAATAATCTTGTAATGTGGAGAATATCGGTGCTTTTCACATCCTAAAAAGGTACCAAATTTCAGGTAACGTTTAGTTACAACTTTCATTCATATTGAATTTTGGAAGGTCTCCTTGGAATATTCCTAAACCAGAAATGAACAGGGTTTCTTGGGATCAACACATTGCAGCTTAGACCTGTATCCTGAAGAGCTCAGGAAATACGTTCTAACTGTTTTGGTTTTGCTCCCAGCCTTTCCGTTGTGCACACTGCCACTATTCCTGCAACATATCTGGCTCCCTGAAGAGGCATTACAACAGAAAGCATCCTAATGAAGAGTATGTAAATGTAGGTCCTGGGGAGCCTGCAGCAGAAGCCCTTATCCAACAAGGTACATCTCCACTGTATGAGACTTGTTATTTTTATTGCTGAAGCAAACTTAGCGTAAAGGTAAACTTTTCTGTGATATGTTTTCCTCGGTTTGTTGGGTGTTACCTGAGAAATCCTAACTTAGAATCATAGAATCATAGAATCATTTAGGTTGGAAGAGACCCCTGGGATCATCAAGTCCAACCATCAGCCCTACTCTACAAGTTCTCCCCTACACTAGATCCCTCAACACCACATCTAATCTGCTCTTAAACACAGTCAGGGAGGGTGACTCCACCACCTCCCTGGGCAGCTGATTCCACTGACTGACCACTCTCTCTGGGAAAAACTTTTTCCTAATGTCTAGCCTAAACCTACCCTGCTGCAGCTTGCAGCCATTCCCTCTTGTCCTGTCGCTCATTGCCCGTGAGAAGAGACCAGCACCAATCTCTCTACAGTGCCCTTTCAAGCAGTTGTAGAGAGTGATGAGGTCTCCCCTCAGCCTCCTCTTCCTCAGACTGAACAACCCCAACTCCCTCGATCGATCCTCGTAAGCCTTGTTCTCCAGGCAACTTTTTTTAATAATTCTGAAATGGCCACCTTTTATCCTTCATTCAGTGTCCTTTGTTCTGGATTACTAAGGGTGGAGGAACCAAAGTTTTGATCTACCTTGCTTGTGCTATTCACTGTTGCATACATTTATTGGTTTTGCTTGTTTGTCTCCTTTTGATATTAAAGTGTCACTGTGTGATGAAATGAGTGATAAATAAATACTGTTCTACTGATGAATTTCTATGACAGTTTTGCAAGGTTGAACTAAAAGTAAGGTTGAGCAAATACAAGGAAAGAGACTGAAGAGTAAATGACAGCAAATTATCCTCCCACTAGAGAAACAGCAGGAAAAGAGAGCACAGGCACAACAGGTTACAAGTTGTTATCCTCAGAATCTTGTTTACACACTTTAACTATGTAAGTAAAGCCAAGAATTTATTGCTAGTATAATAGCAATATTCTATTTAACAGTCCAGTTCAAGAATCACCATTAGTCTAGATCTAATTATTATTTAAAAAAAACCCCAAGAACATGTATTTAGAGTACTTACATGCACAAGAAGTCTCAATAGTATTATTGTTTCAGTTAAAATGGTAACACACACACACATACACACTTCTTAGTTTCTACTCCTTTTCCTGGTGTTATGGTCACTGCTCCACTCTTTATCTGAGTCCTAAGATGGGTGGTTTCCATCTGGCTTTAGCTTTGGGATGGCAGTTCCTGTAACTTGTCAGTATCTGGAGATCTTCGCTGGGAGAAATATGATGTTCATCTCCATGTCCAGAGAGGAGCAATGAAGCTGGTGAAGGGTCTGGAGAGCAAGTTTTAAAAAGAATGGCTGAGGAGGCTGAGGGGGAGACCATATCCCTCTCTACAACTACCTGAAAGGAGGGGGTTGGTCTCTTATCCCAAGTCACAGGTGATAGGACAAGAGAAAACTGCCTCAAATTGTGTCAGGGAAGGTTTAGTTTGGATTTTAGGAAAAAATTCTCCACCAAAAGGGTTGTCAAGCATTGGAACAGGCTGTCCAGGGAATTGATAGAGTCATTATCTTTGGAGGTATTTAAAAGACACGTAGATGTTGTTTTGAGGGACATGGTTTAATGGTGGACTTGACAGTGCTAGGTTAATGGTTGGACCTGATGTTTGCATATTCTTAACTGATCAATTCTGAGTTGTTTCTAGCTTTGGGTTCTTAGTGCTGAGCGTGTGCCCCGCTTCTTCCCATACCATCCCTGCCCTGCTGCCTCCTGGGTTAGTTTTGCTGCTGTGCACTGGGCAGGTGGACCAAGACTCTGGGGTCAGATACCTTTTAGGGTGTAAAGTTCCTTCAGTTCCCTTGCCTTGTGTTGGGGGAAGTGGGGAAGAAACGGAGAAAGTCAAATTAAATGTTAAATTGTGTTGAAAATATTCTAATGCTTGGCAGATTTGGGATTATTACTTTGTTTCTGATAATTTCAGAAAGTGTCTTCCCCATTTTTTAATTGAAACTAACAGCCTTTTTGTAGTATCTTTCTGTGATGTTTAAAATACCTGGTTTTGTTGAAAAAGAGACCAATATAATGCTGTTATATTAGATAATTAGTTAAATGCAATTCATTTAAGTCGGCATTGTTTCTAAATAGTGTTTCCAAATTCTTCATTTAACACAGAATATTTGCCTATTGAAGGCATTAATCAAGTTAAAATACTACTGAAGTCATGGCTCAGAGAAAGAAATTGGCTCAGTGAAATTAAAGGCTGAGACTCTCCCTTAGACTTGCACTAAAATGGAGAAATGTATAATTGCATTCAGGGCTTTGAGCTTTTGTTATTTTTAGATGACATTTCTTTGTATTCTTTTAGTCCAAATAAAACCTCCAGGAATTATTTCAAAAGTAGACCTTTGCCTGTAAATTTTAGGGCAGGAGTGTGTAGTGAAGTGTTGTGGTTATTTTCATAGATGGTGCAGGTTCTCAGGGAACCTACAGTCGTTTTAAAGAGGTGCCACTGGCTTGGTCAGCACCCAGAGCCTCTCCTCGCACTTGTGCTGGCGAGGGAGAGGACTGTGCCCTCCGGGGAGCTTTGTTTAACTTTGCAAACGGAGGAATTATTTGTCTGTAGCCACTCTTAAGAATAGAGAGCTGAGATTTAATTGTGGTAATGTGAAATTAAGGATCAGATTTCTAATGTTTTGAATGAATCAAGTTAATCATACGCTAATTAAATCTTCCTTCCCCTTTGGGAGGCGGATGAATGCGCTACTGAAAATAATTATTTTCCACTGAAACAAAAAATGTGCAAGGTTGTTGAGAGCACAGGAGTAGTCTTGTAATGAAGATTTAAGAGTGAGATGAGAGAGAGCAGCCTTTGGTGTTTTTTTTTTCTTCTCTGGTGGAGGTGCTTTGTCCACCACATTGAAGCAGTGGGCAGTGATTAATGGGGTGAAATCCAACAAGTCCCAATGCTGGATTCTGCAGCTGGGACAGAGTAACAAGTATAAACTGAGAGAGGAGTGGCTGGAGAGCAGCCCTGAGGTTCTGGTTGACAGCAGGCTCCATGAGAGCCAGCAGGGACCCCTAGGAGCCCAGAGGGCAAACCTCATCCTGGGGTGCATCAGTCAGAGCATCATGAGCTGGCCAAAAGATGTGATTATCTAGTTGTATTCAGCATTGGTGCAGCCTCATCTGGAGCACCGTGTGCAGCTTTGGGCCTCACCATTTCAGAAGGATGAGAAGGTCCTTGAATGCCTCCAGAGCAGGGCAACAAAGCTGGTGGTAGGGCTGGAAGGCATGTCCTAAGAGGAGCAGCTAAGGACTTTGGGCTTGTCTGGTTTGAGGAAAAGGAGACTGAGGGGTGATCTCATTTCCCTCTGCAACTTCCTGAGGAGGGGATGTGGAAAGGGAGGTGCTGAGCTCTTCTCCCTGGTAACCAGTGATAGGACACCTGGGAATGGTTGAAAGTCATGTCAAGGGCAGTTCAGACTGGATGTTAGAAAGCATTTCTTTACCAAGAGGGTCGTCATGCTGGAACAGGCTTCCCAGAAAGGTGGTCAATGCTTCAAGAATGCTTCAAGCCTGTCAGTCTATTCTATTCTATTCTATTCTATTCTATTCTATTCTATTCTATTCTATTCTATTCTATTCTATTCTATTCTATTCTATTCTATTCTATTCTATTCTGTTCTGTTCTGTTCTGTTCTGTTCTGTTCTGTTCTGTTCTGTTCTGTTCTGTTCTGTTCTGTTCCGTTCTGTTCTGTTCCCTCCCATCCCATCCCATCCTATTCCATTCCATTCCATTTATTTCCATCTCTGACTTTGCATCCTTCTTTCCTTACACAGCATTTATATTCCCTGAGCTGCCTTTACAGCTGCACCAGCTTTCTATATCTTCCTCTGCTGTGTGGTGGTGTAGAGCAGCAGAGCGGCTTCAGATCCTCCCACACAGGAGCTGTGAAGTCAGGGCCTCTTACCAGGACTCTGCCCTGAAGAAAGCTACGTTTGTAGGTGCATTTTTCCCACATGTGACTTCCTTCACACATGAGACTTACAGATTTCTTACCACCCTGTAGAAATGTCACTTTTTCTTAATGTTTTGGTATCTCACTGGGGAAGAAAAAAGCTTCCTTGTGGAAGATTGAGTTTAATAAAGATTTTCATTTGGAATTGATAAACGTGAGTCCTATGGAAGTTTAAAATTTTCCTGATTTTGGAATCAGATCTTGTGTAGCTGGATCACACAGTACAAATGGATTATTGTGGGCATATCATGCACTATGAGAGTGTATGTGTTTCTGAGCAGCTTGGGACAGCACTTGCTGCCTGGCTAGTTTCAATTTACTCTATTCCTAGATCTTAAAAGCAATTATGGAAAATTATTCACGTTACATACAAGGGAAGAAGAGTCTTCAGACCTGATATTAAACAAGTCCTTAGAAATTAAAGAACTATAGACAAAAAGGGAAAGGTGGGAGAGCCAGCAAGTGAAAGTGTTTGGGAAAAAGGGTTTGAAAAGTGAAACTAACAATGGTTAACATCTAATAAAAGCTGTCTATATCTGTTTGTCTTTCTGTATTTTGCTTGTTCTGAGTTACACACAGAGCTCGAGGTAAATTGCCTCACACTTGCTGATCTTCTCCGCTTTCGGCTGGGTTTTGACTGCATTGCAGACATTGTGAATAATCTTAATTGGAAATATTTATATGAATGTAGGCTGCTGGACTCTGCTCAAGATTCCTCAGATGAGTTTATAAATAAACGAATGGTTTATAGAAATAGAAGAAGGAATGTGCTCATTTGATGCCAGGGATAGACAGCAGAGTTTTAATTTCTATGCTTACATTAGAAATTAGGTTCAACCAGGATCAGGAGAATACTTGGGGCTGGTTTTTTTGGTAAGTTGCTTTGTTTGTTGGTTTGTTTAAGTAGAAGTCTGTGATCTTCACATTTACTTTAGTATTTTAAACTAATGAAGCAAAATAAATATTGTAAGATTTTGATGTGTTCTACATAGGAGACTTTGTGAGACCCTGCCACCTTGATTTGATAGCTTCCTTTTTTAGTTTCATTTGCTGTGGCCTGGGCAAGTCACATACAATTTTTCCAGAAATCACTTCTTTGCTCTACACTTACATTCCATATTAACCACTGCTTTGTTTACTTATTTCTGTGCTCTCTGGGCGATGAATTTTCTATTTGTGTTTGTGCATACGTACGCACCTGGTGATCCAGTTGTGGCCTCTATCTTCTATTATACCACACGCCTCTTTTAACATAAAGATTATAGTTGTCTTATGGAGACTTTAGGCCAATAAATAAACTCTTTGGAGAGCACGTGTCAATGCCGTGATGGAAAAGGAGTTGTAGAGCTGTGTAACATTTGTGTGTGTTATTTTACTGCAAATGTCAGTTTTGGTACTGAAAATAGACAAGGTGTGTAATTCATTGGCTTCCTCTGTATGTTACCCATTACTTTAAAGAATAGTCTAGAAATTAATTTTCCTGAGCTTTCATATCAAGTCAGTGATGTAGAGTTCCATATTATGAGTTTAATTCTATGCTTCCATTGTTTTTCTTTAATTAAAGTCATAATGACAAAAGTTACAGCTTTAATTTTTCTGCTGTATTGCTACAATAGTTTCAATATAAAAGTAATGTGGAAAAGTGTCCTCTCTTTCACAACAACAGGTTTTTCCTAATATTACAGATTGGTGTGAAATTAATATTTAATTCTGCTTTCTGGAACTGATGATATCTTTGTTCTACTTCGAACAAAGGTATTTTGCTTTTGGGAACTTTTGAGTTTCCCTTAATAGGGAAACTTATTTCAGTTTTGTCAAGAGGTGGAGCATTGAACATCTGCTATAATAGTGAAGTTTGGTGAAGATTTAAAATAGATTGAGAGCAAAGAGGGGGAGTTGTATCAGAATAATAAGTGCCAGTGACTGGGTGTAGTTATATTCTGTTCCATCAAAATCAAAAGTTTATTTCTTTTCACCTGATAGAATACCATATGGTAGCTTTCCATAGCTGTTAAAAGGAATCCTTTTGTTAATCACCTCATTCATAAAAGACTATATGCACCGAGGACTTGGCTTATAACCAGCTTATGAGAGTATATTCAAGGCCTTTGAATGTGATGGGGAAGAGTCATGTGCCATGATAATGTGGAGACAGCCATCTGGTGGCATCGTTGCTAACGTGGCTCATCGCCCTTCCCTAGCCATTAGGTTTGGAAGAGAGAGTTCTGGTCACCTAATGAATCAATTCATCAAATGCAGATTATTTTTGTTCTGCTTTAGCCAATAGGGAGGAAAAAAAAAGAAAGGGAAATACTTATTTGCATAATTACAAGCAACTGACATTTGACCAAATTACTTCCATCAGAAGAAGAAGGAAAAGCTTCTTAATCTGGTGTAGTAAATTGGATGCTTAGGATTTTGTCATGCTCAGGTTTCTTTTACCGCTAATGCTGCGTGCTCAGCCAGCCAACACTGTGCTGAATTCAGGCTGTGCATCGTTTTGTAGATGGGCAGAAAACTTGGGTTTACAGGTTTGTAAGTTAACATAAACAGTAGAAAATCCTAATAGCAAAGGTAGTTGGGTACAGGTGACATTACGCTGTTAATGTGCCAAAAAACTTTAACTTTTTTATTTAAACTAGAGAAAACTGTACCAGCTATCTTCAGAGAAGGTTAATTTAAAAAAAATATCAGTATATCACTGCTGTGTATGTTATATATTAAGATCTCAGTGTTGTTTATAAACCCTTAAAAATATAGCAGCGCTTACTAAAGGCTCATGGTTTTGCTTTGTGTTCTGAAGGCCGGTGCCCCAAGGCTTTGTAAGACAACTGGGAACGGGTATCTAAAGCTGGAGCTTGTCACAGACTACCTTTGTAGAGTTTTGGACTATACTTACACTTTGCATTGGAAGCTGAAGTGATATATTAAAATGACTTGGCATTAAAATAGTCTCTCAGTAGCTCTATGATTTGAGCCAGTGGAATATTTACAGGACAAAAACGTTAGTTCAAAATTATTTCAAAAATGTGCTTGCCTTTGTTTATGAAAGGGTTATTAAGCACTGGAATGGGCTTAATATTAACCACAGGAAGTGGTTGAGACACCATCCCTGGAGGTCTTTAAAAGACAGGTCGACATACTGCTTAGTGACATGGGTTAGAGATGGGTTGGTGTTTTATCAGTCAGGTTGATGGTTGGACTAGACGATCTCAAAGGTCCCTTCCAACCTAAACATTCTATGATTCTAGTCTATAAGTCATAAGCACCCTCAGACTTGAGAAGAAGTTCACTTGGAAGCTATGACTATCTTGATTGGTGCTACTAAACTAGAACTTCAAGCAGAGTCTTGGCTGTGGGAATGACTCTTCACAGGCTGAAGCATCCCCTAGGTTTGCAGTGGCTTTCTGAGGCCAAGGAAAAAAGTGGGGAGGGGTTTGTCAAACTTCAGATGTTGACATTCCTTGAAAAAACTTCTCCCTCTCTAATTTGCTTGCTACTCCTAGAATGGCTTTTGTTAGTAAAGCAAGCACAAGTCCTTACCCAGTAGATAAGTTATTGACATTGCAGTGTATGTTCTCTGTTAGAGTTTGTCTGTCCCCCTTAACATCTGCCTCCTGAGAGATCAAACCCATAATTTTTACATAGATCTAATTGCAGAAATAACACTGTTCTCTCAGACTAATGCAACGAGTTGTCTGTTCCTGCTTTCTTTCTAATGGAGCAGTGGTGGGGGTTCCCCAGGGATAGAGGTGTAGAGGGGAGGGGAAGATGGGAACAACATTACTCCAGCTTCCCATCCAGTGAAGGGAGGCACATGGGCAGGGAAGCAGGATTGTGATACCTCCCCAGATCTATGAGTTATTCCAAACTCTCTCCAAAATTGCCTTCTAGACACTGTGAGAGTTCAACTACTTAATTTGTCTCCTTTTTTCATGTTGGACTCGTGGTTAAAGGAAACCCTTATAAATTACAAATACCTGGCTAGATTGAGATGGGGTCAAACTAAATGGGTCCTTACTGCCTGGAAAAAGAATTTCATAGAATCATAGAGAGAATCACAGAAAGTTTGGGACTGAAGCAACCTTTTATATTCATCTAGTCCAATCCCCCTGCAGCGAGCAGGGACATCTTCAATTTGGTTGGGTTGCTCAGAGCCTCATCCAACCTGACCTTGAATGTTTCAAGGGATGAGGCATTTGCCACCTCTCTGGTGGAAGCAGTTCCAGTGTTTCACCACCCTCGTTGTAAAAAATGTCTTCCTCATATCTAGTCTGAAGGTGCCCTATTAAAAATTGTGTCCCCATCTTTCTTATCAGTCCCTTTTAAGTACTGAAGGGCTACAGTAGTGTCTCTCCAGAGCTTTTTCTTCTCCAGGCTGAACAACCTGCACTCTCTCAGCCTGTCTTCCCAGCAGAGGTGCTCCAGCCTTCTGAGCATCTTCATGGCCTCCTCTGGGCCCACTCCCAATAGGTCCATGTCTTTACTGTGCTGAAGGGTCCCAGAGCTGGACACAGTACTCCAGGTGGGGTCTTGTCACAGCAGAGCAGAGTAAGAGAGTCAATTTCCATGAAAATAACTCAAGGAATTTATGTGTGTTTCCTTGTAGGTGGCATTAAGTGTCCTGTTTGCAGCTTTGTGTATGGCACAAAATGGGAATTCAACAGACATCTTAAAAACAAGCATGGAATGAAGCTAGTGGAACACGATGGGGAGACCAAGTGGGAGGTAAAGCAAAGTTGCCATAGCTCTGGCTTTAAATTTAAAAAAAAAAATAAAATACAAGGGACAAAAGTAAGGATAGGAATAAGTAGTATTCAAAAACGTGTTCTTGACTTTATATAAGATCAAGAGGTCATGTGACCTCATCTCCATTTTGAATGCATACATTGCCGTGTCTGTTAAGCTTGACTGCTTTAATATCTAGTAGGATTAACAACACTGTACGTGCTTACTTATGCATTTTAGGGCTCTAGTCCTCTATTTGCAGCAGAGAGGATGAAAGTTTTAGCAAAAAAAAAAGTGAAATTGAAAAACTTAACTGCATTTCATTACATGCCAAATAGTCACTGGCATTAACTGGAAAGTGTGCAAAGCTGTAAGCCAATATTGATGAAGAAAGCTCATGTCTTGGGCCACAAAATGCTAGAATCTGAAAACTGATTTTTTTAAATTGATCAGCTAAAAACATGACACTATTTTACAGAGTGTCTATTTTATCATTTGTTCTGTTTCCAGCTTCAATCCAAAGCGTACAGGAATCACTAAGAACAGACCTTAAAAAAAATCAAGTTAGACCTCAGAACTGGGGTTAGAAAAAAAGAAACTAACAGCCTAAATTTTTAGGTTATTGTTGGTGTCCAATGAGAGGAAAGAGCCAGAAATCAGCTGCAGTTGGCTGACCTCCATAGTTTAAGACCCATTCTGCTAAATTTCAGGCAATCCAGTCCCTGATATAAACCTAGTAAGATTTGTAAGAGCCATCCTGCAGATCTTGTTCAACAGTTTTTGAGTACCCACAGATGTGATGCTAAGCCCTTGAAAAATATCCAGGTAGGTTCTATATGGTCAGTTTGTCAGAGAAGACAGCGCAGGCATTTTAAAATGTTGTCCTTTGAGGTCTTATATCCACAAATGATTCTCTGTGCAATCTCCCAGTAGGTGCTCAAACCTGAAAAAATAAGATGATGTCCAGGATGTGATCATGTCTCTGCTCTTGAAATGGCTATAGGTAAAGAAGTCCCATCAGGGCAGGAATACATGTTGACAGCTTGCCTTGAAAAAACATAATCACAGAAAGGATAATTTTCCTAAAATAAAATGCCACTTACAAACTGCAGAGACATTTTACCAGATCTGCAAGGCCATGCATTACAATCTAATTCTGCCCAAAAGGTCTTTACTAGACCCTGATAGAATAAAAATCTGTTGTTAGTTCAACAATAACTGTGCAACAAAAATGAGGTCCAGTCTTGCGTGCTTAAAACAACTTGTGAAGTAGAATCTAGAAGAAAACTGGGGGAGGGGGGGTATCCCAACTCCCATGGAATAATATTCTTGGATTCTGTTTCACCCAGTATTTTGGTAACTCTTGTTGAGGAGAGTTAAGTGAGAGTGAGATTATTCATGCGTTGGCTGGGTTTTCTTTTCAAGTTAACGGCCGAAGTTTCTGAAGAAGCATCAACTCAGTATCTCCATATTACCGAGGCTGCAGAAGATGTTCAAGGCACTCAAGCTGCAGTAGCTGCACTGCAGAACCTTAGATATACTTCTGAGAATGGTAAGTTGCCTTCTTTAGGTGAGAATACGTCTTCTTTTCATAAATACCTAATTCTTTTGGGTGTACTGGGCAAGCATGATCTCCTGTGGAGCTGTTAAAAATGATGAAATTTTTCATCCAAAACCTACTTCCGGGGAGGTATTATTTTTCTTTGAGAATAAATAATGAGAAATGACCGTTCTTCATCAATTTCTGTATCCTTAAGTCATTAATATTTGCCAGACTCTGTTTTGCACTTTATTATTAGCTGTGTGTGGAATTTTCTGCCTGTATTATTAAATATATTGTGAAATCAGCTGTCTTGGCAAAGTAGATGGTGTGTAGCTAATGGCAATTCTCTAGCTATTATTTTTCTCCCTGCTTAAGTCAGCCAACCTGCAGAAGTGACACAGTGGAATAGCTCATTTCCCATGTTCCCATGACAGGACTAATAAACTTAATTCTGATGATAACGCAAAACAAAGGAAGCCGTTGTGTATCGGACTGAGGAAGAACAAGAGTGGGATTAGGTAATGATTGGTGAATGGGAAAGGGCCACAGCTGTGAAAAATTAAAAATGTTCAGGTTTCTGAGAGGTTTAAAACATCAAAGACTAGACCAGATGTTAATATGTCTTGGTTTCATGTATGTAAATAAACACGTTAATTATCAGAAGGTAACACTTTACAGTTCTTTACCATTTCAGTCTTCATAATACAAATATGTTTCAAAACTTCCCATTCTTAATGGAATTTCTAAGCATATTGCCATTAAATTATGTTACTTGCAATTTCTGTATGTTGTATTTTAAAGACTGGGAATTTCAAATGAGTAAAAAACCTCTTGAGAACTTTTCTTAAGCTTTTGTGTATTTAAATTAAAATAAACATGGTCATTGCATCTGCTGAACATAAACATTTGGATTTTTAGCATGAGACTGTAATTTTTAAAGTAGAGGAATTTGTTTTAGTGTGTCCAACTTTGGCTTCTCTTCCAGCATATTCCTTCTAGGTGTGAAAAACAGTATTACCATGTCTAAAGACAGTTAGATACCAAAAAACCCAACTAAAGCAGGCAAACCTTTTTTAGTGTTCAGATAAGCTCGTTTCTCATGTAGGTAACAAAATATAACTACTTTGTGTTTGCAATGAAATTACCTGACCTCGATCCCCATAACAGTATCAGCCTCAGCTTGAAAGGGTATGGGGTTAAGAGATGAGCTTTATTCTATTTACTGCCTCTTTGCTGGCTCCAGCAGTGATTACAGCAAATAAAAGGCAGCTTTAACATGACCCTGAGAGTTTCTTTCCCTTTCTGACATACCACTCATGCTGGGTGTGTGGGAATGGTGGGCCACAGAAGGGGAATTTGTATGTCTGCATAACAAAAAGTTCTCTGGCTTCCAGATCTTTTCTTTTCACACTTCAGAAAAAGAGAGAGAATACAACTGTGTATGGTTGGGGTTTTTTTTTGGTAAACTTGTCTATCCTTTGGCAGGGCTACACACATGAAGATGATTTTTAAAAAGGAATAAACATGTTCTGATCCCATGCTTATAAAATGATAGGCAGGAGCTCTCTCAGCAATTAACTTTTCCCTTCAGCATGTTAGTGATCACACTATTTCTTTTGGGTTGAGGGGTAGGCAGATGGCCAGACAGATGGTAAGCACAGGTTGGTAATATATCAAATAGCTGTTGTGGTTTTAGGTAGAGTTCAGGTTCTGTTTAAGCTGAATGCCTGGCAGATACACACTTGGATTTGTAAAATCTTGCAGCTTCCTAATTTACAGGCGCTGCTAGGAGTTGTAACTGTTGTTTGTTTATCCAGTGTATTCTTGTAGATCTCTTTCAAATAGGCATAAAAATGATCAGTGTGGCTGCACTTGCTGATTCATGCATTCCTCAGGCAAATTTGTTTTGTGAATGCAGTCCTGCCATAGATCTGTCATTAAAGTGTCACATTATTGAGCTATTTGAAATTTAGAAACAGCGCCGTGAGTCGGGTTTAAGGCAGGAGGGGGAGGAGCGCCTGTAGCACTGAGATTCACATACCCTTGGAGCTGTTTGACTCTAAAGATCTTGTGGTTACTGTCTTTCTGATAAGGTGAAAGACTTGATCCAACAGCTGTAAACATCCTGCAGCAAATCATCGAGTTGGGCTCGGAAACCCATGATGCTACGGCAGTTGCTTCTGTAGTTACCATGGCACCTGGCACTGTGACAGTGGTGAAGCAGGTAAGAGCTCTTTTCTTCTCAAAAAACAAAGAAGCTACCTGTTATTTTCCTATATTGATTGTGAAATAAACATGTAGCAAGGGCTAAATTTTGAATGAGACGTACAGAATTTTCCCTGGACTGATTCTTGACCACGTGTTGTATCTGTGTTTATATTCACACACACGAACATGTTTATACATTCATGCACACACTTGTTTATACATATAAAAGAGCATACATTTTTGCATGAATATAACATACAAGTCACCAAGTACACCCATATGTAAGTGCATATACATATGTGTGGGTGTGAGAAAATACATATTTATTTTTTTTTAGGAGGCATTTCCAGGCTTTTTAAAATAATCTATCTGCCTCGTGGGTGGGCAGTTAGTCCCGTTGTCATCTACAATGATCTGGTCTTTGGTAGGAGTGTTCATCCACCTGCAGCAGAGAAACCCTATAAGATATTGGCACACCTAATTTTAATGTGTGTATAATTTTCTTGAAGTTTGATACCACACAGTTTGTGCTAAAAATAACGGCAATGTATAGTATTACTAAAGCACTTTAGAAATTAAGAATGAGCACATATACAAAGCCAGCAAGTAAAAGAAAACAATTTTCAACTTGAGGTGGCTGTTGAGTGCAAATACCAGGCCTTTTGCCCAGTTCTTCATCCTCAGGTGTCTGCTAGCTTTGCTGCTGACATTTTATGTTTCTCCTGAGTGTTCTCCAAGTTTCACCAGTTCCTCCTGTTTCATCACACGGCTCTGCTTCTCTCTTTTCCCAGTCTGTTCATTGATTCATTGGAGTCTCTGAACTCAATGTGGTTGATAGACAAGGGAAGGAAAGTACATGAGAAGTCATCAATTCCTGAAGAGTTTAAGCAGCTCTTTTTATTTCAATGAACCAAAAATCCGGGTATTCTGACAGCTACAACTAACTCTGAGTGCAGTATTTTTTGTAGTGTTGTGGATGTTGAATTCCTAAGAGCTCTACAGAAATGGGAAGTCTGTGAATACAGTATCTGGATAATTCTGAATCCTCCCATCTGAATGTCAGGACAGAGCATTTTGAGATGTTCCTTTGAAATACTTAACAGATTTTTTGACTAGAAACCAAGAGTTTGGGGGTTTGTTGAAGAATAACAGATCCAACTTTGGAAACTAAATTCCATCACTAAAGAGAAGAGACATTTTTTGTCTGTCTTTATGTGCAAGTTTCAAAACAGCTTTAACAGTAGAGTCACTGCCAACTTCCACCTGTGCTATCTGTGTGATCTATTTGAGGGCTGAATGCCGTGTTAGCCCTTGGTGTTTGTCTGTGCTGACTGTTAATATTACTGAATCCTGTTCTTCCCTTACAAATGTATCTTTTGAGGCCTTTCTCCTAAAAGCCTAGGAAAAAGTGACTTGAAGTAGCAGCTGCCAAGGAGAAGCTATGTTTTGACATTTGAGTGTTGAGCTTAAAAAAATACATCATTTGAAAAATTCAATGATTCTTCCTCCTCCAAGTACTAAGTCTGGTCAATGTCTGGTTCATCGTAAGACCTATCCTCTCCTTTGTTAGACCATCTGAATTTGATGATGGCTTTTCGTAAATAAATGTTTATATCCCAAGTTAGTTCTCTCCCTCACTTTTTAATCCATATTTCTGGCATTTCAGATTGCAAGCTGCTAAACATTGATCACTTCTTTTTCCCTTGTCTTGTATATATCAATGAGTGTCAGTGGTCTCATGTCAAACTCTTCCAAGCTCCACTCCTATGCCAAATCAAATACTGGATTCTCACAACACAGAATCTCTTGCCTGCTTTTCTTTTTTTTGTTTCTTTCCCCCTTTGTAGAGCCTTGTTAATATAAAAGGCCCTTTTTCCCTTACCTTGAAAGAACCAAAATCAGTGAAAAATTTTAAGTACATCTCAAGCTGAGTGATCTTGTGCTACTTCTCTTTATGCTGGGTTATATTAATGCCTTATTTTGATGCTTGAAGCTCCATTCCTCTATTAATGCATGTCTTGCTTGTGAATGTCTACTCATTTCTTTTCCCTGGTAGCCTCGGTGACTTTTCACTTGGTGTGTGCAGAGGAGTGCAGGTCTGTGATTTCCCAGGGGAGGATGAGGTGACAGTACAAGGACTGACTGCTTAGTTTACCATCGGTGGGCTTTATGTACAGCAAGGACCAAGGGAGGTTTGGAGATGATGATGATGGTTATTTCTCTTTCAAATTTGTCTCTCTCAATTTTCCATATAAATCAGTGTTGTCTGACAGATCTGTTACACAGTTTTAGTTAGTTTCCAGTTCTTATCTTTCCACCAAAAGACTGCCTTAGCATTATAGTTGCACCCATTTTTAACTTGAAGGAAATAAGTCTTTAAATGTTGTTAATGTGACTGTCATCGTCTCCTATTCAGAATTCTCAGCTTGTCTTTTTTCTTCAATATTGAGTTGCTTTCTGTGAGGTATCACTCACTCGTACCTACAGTTTTGTCAGGTTCTAATTATGCTGAGTTCCTAATTGTTAACCTTGAAATGATCTTAAGACATGTTCATATTTCACTTTCCCACTGGAACATTTATTCCATGCTTTCTTTGGTGACCTTCAGCTTCTCTGGTGGGTTGTGAGACAAAAAATGCATTCAGGGTGTCAGCAATATATCAGCATCATCTGTCACTGAATTTCCACTCTTGTTCTTTAATGGTCTCACTGAGTCCTTGCTTAGGAGCTTGATTCCATTTTTTTCCTTAACAACATTTCTTGTAGTTGTTCTGATTTTTATGCTGTTACGTTGGGTTGTTTCTCTTTCTCTAAGGGACTTACATTACATTTTTTCATCAGTTCTTACCTTCATATCTCATTTTTAGCTAGCCTTGCAAGTTGCCTTCATATTTATATATCTGCACCAAGAAAATTCTTCTAAATACTAAATTAGTAGAACATTTTAACAGTATCTTTTTTTCCTGTAAATATTACACTATATTGTTGCTGTCTTTGTCTACTGTTTCCTTTCTGGAACTTTCTTCCATTTCCTCTCAGGAAGTTTCTCCCACAGCTATCCTCTTCTTTACTTTTCACCCATAGAAGTGCCATTTACACTCAATCCTTAAAGCTCTATGTGAATCCAGATGTGTCTGTCAATAACTCTGCCATCTTCATGCTTCAGCACTTCCCCTCGCCTGTGTGCTGAGGTGCCTTCAGTCTCTGCAGTACTTGTCTTCTAGGTTAACACAAGATTTCTGCTGGCAGAAACAAGCACTGTCTTTATCCATAAATCATAGAATCATAGAATCATTCAGGTTGGAAAAGACCCTTGGGATCATCAAGTCCAACCAGCAGCCCTACTCTACAAGTTCNCTCCCTACTGCTGCTGGTCACACTATGTTTTATGCAAGCCAGGATGCCTTTGGCCTTCTTGGCCACCTGGGCACACTGCTGGCTCATGGTCAGCCCCTTGTCAACCAACAGGTCCTTTTCTGCCAGGCAGCTCCAGCCACACTGCCCCCAGCTGTAGCCATCCATGGGGTTGGTGTGGCCCAAGGGCAGGACCTGGCACTTGGCCTCATTGAAGCCCATGCCATTAACATTGGCCCATCGATCCAGTCTATCCAAGTCCCTCTGTCCTTTCCCCCAAGTCCTTTCAGCATAATTCAGGGGGTCCAGTGTATTAGCTAGATCTGACTGGTAAGATTTTTAAGTGGTTTTCTACTAAGTCTAAGAAAGGATACCGCGTTTGAAGTGTTCTTCTGTTCAATTATTGTTCTGAGTTGCAGGTAGTCCCACTGCAAGTATCTTAAATCATGAGTACACATTATAATAATCTGTTCAAAGCCCCCAGCTACCGAATTGGGTGTTGAGAAGAAAAAAAAAATTAGTTCAGGCTTTGGAAATCTTATATTTTTTGTTCATATAATTGATTTTCTAAAAGAAACACCATAGCAATAACCAATCCCAGCATGAATTAGGGTTCAGCTTATGATTTTAAATCAAAGAAATGCAAATTTAGCCCTATTTAGCTTGGATTATGATCGGGAAATAGGAATCGTTGGCTCTGATAGTGTCATGTGTATGAGGCCTTTCAAAGGTTGTGTCTAGAGCCCAAAATTACTTACCTGAGAGTCAATATACAAACCTGTTAGCAAAGTTACACTTTTTCTGGTGTCTAATTTGGGAGAAATCTTGCTGTGTGTCAGCTCTGAAAACATACAGCTGCTAAGGAAAGTGATAAACACCAAATGTCCTCAGGAAAAAAAGTTAGTAATGTGAAGTTTTACCAGTATGATCTGAGATTGGCAAGAATCCACACTGAAGCTTTGATCACAGCGGGGCAGGAGAAGTGTATCCATCAGTTTGATTCCTTTTCAGTTACTAGTGATCCAGTCTGGATCTCTTTCTGATGGAGCTAATGAAGGGATTTCTTTATAGCATGATATTTGAGTTCTGCATTGCTTAAAGACGAAAAAAAAGTAACAAGGTGGGAACAAAGAGCACTAAGTTTGAAGAATAACTAGAAAAGAGGCTAATGAATGCTTAGGAAATATCGTTCATGGTGGATGGTAAACAGACAAGAAACTGGGGAGAAAGCAGTTGTGTTGGGAGCAGAGAACATAGCAAGGTGCAGGTGCTGGAAACAAAAAATATGTCTCTTCACTTTCTGTGCATTTGACTTTCTATGTCCTGTTACGGACACACATTCACCCTCATGCCTCAGGATGGAGTTTGATTCATTTGAATTTCTGTTTATTTTGTTAGCAGAGGCAGTTCAGTCCATTATTTATCTAGGTGGGCTGTTTTCCCAGCTCCTGCAATGAACCTAAAGGCAGGTTGGGAAGATGAGCTGTCATGCCAGTACCACAAGCACCCTTGTTTCACGCTGTCTGCAGGCTGGTGTTCAAAGACTTCTTTTTCACGCCATGTATCTGTAGATAGACTAGAACACACACACACAGGGAGAGAGAAAGAGTGTTTAACTGCAAACTACCTTGATGTATAGTTCTTTCTTTCAGTGAGCACATACATCAAATGATACTGTTTGATCCTGAAGACTTTTGTTCCAAGTTCAACATCTGTTTGATTTAAATAATGATTTTCTTGTGAAGAAACATTTCCCTCAAAACTGAGCACTCCTGTTCCCTTATTTTCTGCTGAGGAGACTCTTTTGGTGTGCAGTGTCTGGATGTTATTCTACAAGGGGACAAGTTTCAAAGTTCATTTTCTTGGTTTCACACTATGAGCATCCTTGAACATTTATTTCTTGAATGCCTCACTGCAGTGAGCAGAACATCTGAAGAGTTGTCCCTTCTTGGTTTTGTGTCCATCAGCTCCAGTTTTTGTTACAGCTGTCACTCTTCCATTCCCAGTGCTTGCTAGCAGGAATGTGTAATGGCAGCAACAAACTTTCTGGTTTAATTCATTTAGTTTTCATAAATGCAGTGGATTACTTGTACCAAATCTCTCTGAACAACAGTAGAAACTACGTACAGTTCTTTATCAAAATCTAAATACTTCTTCTTGCCTCAAATTACTGAACCAGAGCAGTAGATTTTTTCATATAATTACGCTTCGAATACATGATGACAGTAATTATCTGTGGTTAGGCTCTTGGTATATTGATCCTAATGCCTGTCACACAAAACTACTGCTGTCCCGTTTATGTTGTACTCCTCCACTTTTTCTGCATCTGCTTAACATTTAAATTTTATAGTGAAATTATAAGGCCTTTGGGGCGTGAAGTATTTTTGCATGTAGCGTACCCGATCCAATCCCGGTCCCAGTGCAAAGGACTNCTCACACTGGACTAGAGATTATTGTCCTGATGTGAGGAACTCGAGCAGATGATTGTGTAAAGCTTTAAATCTTGTCCTTGGAATTGTTTTTCCTGTATGAACAAGCCGCTGAGATCCCAGAGATTCAGAGCAAATCCTGCCTGTGTTGTACAGAAAACTGCTAGAGAGCAGAAGAGAAGTCTTTGTTCTCTCTAGCAAAACAAAACGAGTCCCACACCTCTCCCCCCCAAAACCCAAACCCCAGCTAACCCATGCCCATGATCTTGTTCTTGTTCACCATGTCAACTCTCCATGCTTTTCCTTAATTTCTAATTATTCTGAACAATATATCAGGGTGAATACTGCAAACAGCCGTTTTTATGCCACCTTACTTATAGCACATTAGCATGTAAAAGCTTTAGTCAGAAATCCAGAGCTTCACATGCTCAGTAACACACAGACATTTCACTTGTATGATCTTTGTTTCAGGGTTGACATTTCGCTGGCAGTCTTCTCCTGAGCCAAGATTGCATCTACCCTCTAAAGTTTTCTCGTTGCTCTAGAGCCACCCCTTTATTTAAACTCACTCTGAAGATAGTTAAAAAGATTGTATTAATCACTAATTGTTATTATTAATCACGAAGATGATTATTATATCAGTATTCCTGCACAACTGTTGGTCTTTAGTCCACTTGCTTGTTCAACCCAGTGGGAGGTAAGTCCTTCCTGTTACTGAAGCCATAAAGCTGGTGGCTGAAGGGTAGGGATCTTGGGCCTCACATGCAAGTGTTTAGCTAATTACTGCTGACTTTTGTGTGATGACTTCTATAAGGTCTCTTATTTCAACCACTTAGCTCAAATGGTTGTCCAAGCCATCATTATTTTATGCTACGCTTAACTCTGAGTCTTCTTTCTGACATTCACAGACTATGTTTTGCCTCTTGTCTTCTTCCAGAAAAATTCAAAGATTACTTTTCTCTGCCTCTTTTGACAACATCCTTTCTTACTCTCTTTGCCTAAAGTTGCTTTTTTACCACATCAACCAAAACCTTGGTTGAATTTCCAGGGGTTTTCACTCCTTTTTGATTTAGTGTCCCATTTCTCGTTAGCTGTAAAGATTTTGACTCATACCTTTGCTCAGTCGATGAAGAATTAATTGCTTGTTACTTTTTTCAAACAAGTTTCTTAATGTTGTCTTCCATATTGTGCTTAGTTTTGTGGATTTTTAATGAAGAGCAATTTGTACCTCATTGTCGTCTTTCAATTACGCTTCAAATACATGATGACAGTAATTATCTG